>VXAU01006103.1:960124-1014018 GCA_013399695.1 Formicarius rufipectus
CATTCCCTGCTCCCTTGAACTGCTGGAAAGAGGGAGGAGTGGGAGGAGAGGGGGGTTCTTAAGACTGATTTATTTCTTACTTTTTAGTTTTAGTTCTTATCTTGTTCTTGTTAGTAATAAATTTAAGTATTTAGCTACTCTGAGTTTGTTTTGCCATTATCTCTCAGCTAGTTTTTTTTTTGGTTTTTTTTTTTTTTTTTTCTCCTCGTCTTTCCTCCTTTTCCTTTCCCTCTGGGAAAGGGGGGGCCAGGAGGTTTGGGTGGACACCGGGTGAGAACCGCCACACTCATTAAGACATGCTTTTAGCACCTTTATCCTGGAATTATGTATATTATTCAAAGGGAGCTCTGGGAAATGAAACAAAAAATTTCTGCTTCCACTTTGGCACCAAATACTATTTAGACCATAAAATAGATGGGAGGAAACATTGCTGATGTTTCTTATCTAAATCTGCAAGCACATTAGCACTGTTTGCATTTACTCTCAGTACACCTGCTGATTTACTCTGCTTGGAAACCACCACTAAAGTTAGCCAGTGATTTCAAATCAAATTATGCCCATCTAGTATAAAATCACTAATCTGTTAACAAGATAGTTTCTGTGCCCTCCTGCAGCACTGGTAATTAATAAACTGATTTCTATCTCAGACTAATTTTCAGTAAGTACAACATGAGTGGCATTATCGTTTAATTTCTAAAAGTTCATACTAACTGAGGAAAAGAGAAGTCTTTATTGTAGTAATGAATTATACATTGAAGGTGAAAATTAAGGTTATTTGGTGTTAATTTGGAAGATATGAGAAATGAGGTCACGTCTGGAACTGACTTATTTTAATGTTGCCAAATTTCCCAGCAAATCTGAAAAGCGTAGGATCCATCCAAGAGAAGACAAGATTATCATGAGTTTGTAAGGAAAATGCTAAACAGCACAGTTAAAAATACAGAAATATGAAAAATATTTCCTTGATGTACTATCTCAAAATATTTTCTAATTGGGTCAAGTTTCTTTTAGATGAGAAATTATCTTTCTTAAAATCTGCCATTAAAATTCTTTTTATTAGTCAATTGATATATCCTTCATGGAGATTGTTAGATATTAGTCTCACTTGTCTTTATTCTTAAAAGTTTTCCAACACTTAGAGTACCTTTGTTTGGAGGATTGCAGAGAATCAAGAACTTACTTTTCTAAAGCTGCAATCTAATTGAGGATATATAATTATTCATATTTTTCCTTTGTCAGCCACTTTCTGTGGCTTTCTAAAGACTCAATCCAATACAGAAAAACACACTTGTTTAATTTCAGGCAAAATTATGTTTTTGTCAGTGTAGATTGTGGAAAGACCATGAGCAGTGTCTCTGTAGGTACAGGGACAAGTACAAAGTACACCACAGCTTGCACTACTTTAGGGAAAATAATAACTAAGGAATATAAATACTTGCTTGGAATTCATGCATATTAACCAGTGTGAATGCATCAATTCTCAATAAATATTCTTTGTTCACTTGATTATCCATAGGGCCAAAATCAAAGGAAGAGTCCTGATGTAAGACTGGAGCAACATCATAAAGCTTCAAGTACCTTATGGCTTATGCTATTTTTTGCCAGTACTCCCCAACTCTCCTTCTTGCCATGGGTCTGTTAAATCCTCTGTAGCAAGGAGAGAGAAGTGAATTCTGGTAGTGGAGGGGCTACAGGGGTGGCTTCCGTGAGTAGCTGCTAGAAATTTCCCCAATGCTTGACAGAACCAACTCCAGCTGACTCCAAGATGGACTTACCAGTGGGCAAGGCCCAGCCAGGTAACCCTGGGAAGACAGAGTTAAGGAGGTGAGGAGGGAATTTACTGTGCAAGAGGAAATTGCAGCCAGAGTAGAGAGTGTTGAGACTATGTGAGAGAAACTATGTCAGTGAAGAAGGAAGGGGAGGAGGTGCTGCCAGAACTGAGATTTCCCTGCAGTCCATGGTGAAGATCATGATGAGTCTGGCTGTCCCACTACAGCCCAAGGAGGTCCATGGGGGAGCAGCTATTCACCTGCAGCCCATGGGAATCCCATGACAGAGCAGTCTTCTGGCAGGATCTGTGGCCTCATGGAGGGATGAGCCTGTGCTAGAGCAGGTCTGCAGGCAGGATCTGTGACCCCATGGAAGGATCATGCTGGAAAAGTTTATGCAGAACTTCAATCTGTGGGAAGGATCCAGGTTGAAGACATTTACGGAGGACTGTCTTCTGTGGGAGGCACCCCACACTGGAGCAGGAGAAGAATGTGAGGATTCTTGCCCCTGAGGAGGGAGGAGCAGCAGAGACAATGTTTGATGAGCTGATGCAGCCCTCATTCCCCATGCCCCTGCTCTGCTGGCAAAGAGTAAGGAGAGAAAATAGGGAGTGAAGTTGAGCCCAGAAAGAACAGAGGGTCAAGAGAAAGGTGATTTCTTGCTCATTATCCTACTCTAATTTTATTGATAAAAGTTAAACTGATTTTCCCAAATCAAATCTGTTTTGCCCATGACAGTAATTGCTGAGGGATCCCTCCATGTCCTTATCTCAACTCACTGTCCTTTAGATATATTTTCTCTCCTCTGTCCAGGTGAGAGAGCAGTGATAGACCAGCTTTGGTGGGTACCTTGTGTTCAGTCAGGGTCAATTCAGCACTTGAAGAAAGATTTGAGTACCCTGAGCTTGTACTTTTCCCCACTTTCTATCTCCCCTGCAGCTGTAGACCAACTTGGCTGCAGAGATGCTGCTACAACTTGCTTGCATAAGAATCGAAAGACCAGACATTCTCCTGATGTCAGAACTGAGCTCCTTCCTACCAGGCCTGCCTAAAGTGCCTCTTGTGCAGGGAGAGTGAAAGCGGAAAACATTGCCCATCTTTTGGCCCTCTACAAAACAGCTTTTTCTGCTTTCTATGCAGTAGCCTAAAGTAAAGTATTTACTTCTCAAGTTTTATAAATTTCATGAGATCTGGAAAAGACAGAAAAACTTAAAAGTGTGCTGGGGGGGTAACTCCCAGGAGATTATATGGATCCTGCTTGCTGAGTACATTTAACCTTGGCACTTGATTAACACTTACATGGATGATGCCGGCTGGGACCCATGCACAATGCCCAGGCTGTCTTACATCAAGGTGTACATCACGTTCCTCCCACCATAGCATTTCTCTCTATATTTCTGTAGTTACAACTGTGTTTTCAGATATGAGCTCTCCAGTATTTTGGGGCTGCTGATCTCAGCTGTTAGAATAGCAATTCTTAGTGTTGGATTCACTAAGCATTAACAAACCCACAGAGAAATTAAAAGCTTATTTCTGCTAATGCCTGAACAGAAACATATTTCTGGGGATCCAAGCATCCTTTAGTCAAGACCTTCAGTCCTTGTTTGCAGGAAGGATGTATAACATAAGCCTATAATTGAATTCTGTAGAATAATCAATAAGAGAAAAACAATTCTTCCAGACTGCTGAATGTCTGGTTTTCTAGATATTTTCCTGACTTCTGTTAATATGGCTATTAGGAATAGGATAACTTGTGTAGTGTAAATATATATGATGGCAATTGATTGGAATTATTTGTACCACAATCCTTAAGTGGAGTTGAATACTGACATGTAAATCCTAAATTTGGAATTGTACTAGTAGGATTTGATAGCAAATTTTACAATTGGAAATTGGTGATGGCCTACAGTGTTCTGCTGTGTTAGGTTGTTAAAATCAAGAAGCAAAATTTAAGACATTTAATTCAATAGCTGTTTGATGCTTCCTGGTTCAATACTCCCTTTTAAAAATCAAAGGCTGATTGGCAACCTCAACAAAAGACAAAGCTGTATTTGCTGCAAAGTCTGTACTCTACTGTCTTTTTAAGCCCTTTAGAGACAGACTTCTCCCTTTTGTTCTTCAAGGAAAGCAAATTATTACAAGCTGGTGAACAGTATAACAGCATCTGACATACGTGTGTTGAGCAGAGGAGAATAAGCCTTTGCTCTTTAATGTATTAGTGCTATTAGTGTAATAAATCTGCTCTTTAATGTATTAGTGATAGACATCCTCAGCAGACATATAATTGACCAAAAGATGAAAAGTTCTGTGGAAGGAAACATAGGACATTACAGATAATGCAGCTGGGACAGGGAAGTTAAATTAAGTTGTCCGAATTTGCAGCATTAACATAAATTTATTCTTTTTAATAAATTAAATTTTGAATATATGTGAGCAAGCTGTCTAGGCCCTAAACCTTCACTTGCAAAACAAAGGAATTTTAGTATTCCCAGACATAAGTAATCTTTTGAAGTTTGTTTTAAAAACTTCACCTCCTGACTGCCATGTTGTTGCCTCTGTTAATAAGTCGAGCATTTAGCACTTCTGCAAATAGTACCTAGCCATGGCTGTCCAAGAGCCTTGTAAACAACACTGAATACTTGATGAGTTGATACCATGGTGTCTTTCTAAAGTATCATTTCTATTCCATTTTTTTCCAGATGAGGAGGCTGAGCTGAAAAATTTTGCCCTTGCTTGTAAAAGATCCAGGATTTAGGTCCCAGCTTTATTGTGGAATATAATGTATAATATCAGAGGGATGAGTTAGTGCTGATATTTGACATACAGTCATGAAAAATGTTCTATGGAGACTTATTACAGGAGTTACAGAAGGCTACTATGCTGCAAAAATTACAAGCAAAATAATTTAATTTCATTTTATTAAATATTTCTGAGGGTTTTATGTGTGCAGCCAGTTTGGAGCAAAGTGGATTTGTCTCCTGCTGCATCTTTGTTCTCAGCACAAAACAGTAAAGGGAATCTGTAGCAAAAGTACTGGCAACGCAATTGTCAGTTCCTGTTATATATCAGACCAAATTCTCTTCAGCTTTTTGAAAAGGAGTTGCTTAGGATATACTTCAAAAATGTGGAACATTATGTAAGCATATTGGAGCTTGCTTTGACTGGCTCATTGTTGTCTCTCCTTAACAAATGGATGGTCTCAAAATTTTGTAATGTAGGTCAGCATTAAGAGTGCCAAATTACTCAGGTGCTTCCATCTGGTCCCCATGGCATGCTTGACATGTGCAAGCATTCCTTCAACCTCATCATCTCCACTGTTGGCTGGTAACATCTGACAAAACTGCCAAAGTTCAGCATTAGTGGTAACTGTCAATTTAACACATGGTTGTGAGACACAATCAGCGGTATGCTCTTAGATAAGCATGCACCAAAAGCTCACAGACAAACTTTACATGCCCCTAATTAAAGGGTATTGTTCTGAAAAGATGGCTAGTTCTCAAAAATAAATTTGAAGTTGGCTATAGAAAGTTTCCCAATCATTGGCTGGTTCAGTCTGTCATTTAGAAGAGTTTTATACATGATGGTCTTCTTTGTTGTCTCATAATACAGCAGAATAGCCACAAATTTCAGGACTGCTTCTGATGACAATTTCAATATTGTATATCTGGAACACGGTTAATTGTACTCAGCATTAGTGCTGTAGGGTACAACCATGTAACTGAGATAAGGTCCAAATAGCCAACAAATGCATTTTATTTTATGCTTTTTCCCCTTAAAGGAAAAAAAAAATGCAAGTCAGAGGGTGTATGGTTTTGTCCACTGGGCAAAGCTCCGTGTTATCTTTGCATTGGTGAGTGTATGTCTTAATACAAAGCAGAATAATTTACTGAGCACTGTCAGACTGCTCACTTACCAGTGTTTCCATTAACATCAAATTAAAATCTCCTACCACTGGAGTCTGCAGTTAAAAAATAGATAATAAAACTGCTGAAATTGTTGTCTTACACTTAAGACAATTAGCTTCCCTGTTTTCTTCTTCATTCTGGAACTAAACTTGGTACTACTTCATCACTGAATTAAGGAGGAAATACAGAAAACTGACAGTTGCTCTGTCATTACATCCCTGTTTTAGAACTTACCTCTTTCTCTGTTTACTTTTTGTACTCATTAGTAGCCAACAGCATTAAGCTGTTCTTCCACTAACACAATCCTTCCCTCAACCCAGGTAAAGACTTCAAACCAACCATCCATAGAGTAAACAAACACAGTGGAGTCAGCTGGAAGCTGGTAATCCACAATACTTTGGCAATTAAGATGAGCCTAAGGTACACAGATAAAAGTACTCTATTGGAGAAAAGGAGGCCAAGGGGAGAACTTATTGCTCTCTATAGCTACCTGAAAGCAGGTTGTAGTGAGGTCAAGGTCAGTCTCTTCTCCCAGATAACAAGAGATAGGATGAGAGGAAATGGCCTCAAGTTAATCGAGGGAAGTTTAGATTGGGTATTTGGAGAAATTTCATCATGGAATGGGTTATCAAGCATTGGAGCTGGCTGCCCAGGAAAGTAGTGGCGTTATCAGCTCTGGTATTGTTAATAAAGAATGTGCGGATATGACACTTTAGGCCATGGATAGTAGAGATATGGTGATGGTCCTAAAATGACATTTGGATTTAATTATCTGGTCTTTTCAAAGCTTAACAGTTCTATGATTCTATGAGTCCCAGAAGTAAAAATGTTTAGACTCTAAACATCCACTTTTCTTCAAAGATCTTTTTTTCCCCAAACTTCTTAAAAATCTTTTGTTTTCCATCTTTCAATCTACCTCTTTGCGTATGTTGCTAGAACTGGATACATTAGTCATAAATTCTGATTCTTTTTCAGTTTTCCAATTCCATAGACTAAAGGTGTACCCCATAAACTTGTACTTACTTTGTGACCCAGCGTCATCTCCTCTAGTTCTTTTTTTATCAGAAAGTTGCCCAAGGTGTTTATTTTTCTCCATTTTTGTATGCAATTCCTGTATTTCTCTTTCTTGAAAAAATGCTTGGCACAATTGACTGTTTTTGATCTTAGACCATTTCTTCAAGTTACCAGATTTATATTGAAACAAAACCTATGTCTTCTACATGCTCACGGCAACCCTGTTCGAGAGGATGAGCAAAAGCACATCTATTTTTCATCATCCAGGTCCTTAACGAAAACATTAACCTGTAGTGGGTGCAAGTATTCATAAAATAGGACAGAAAAAAAGGCTTGACCTTGTTTTTTGGTGTTTTTTTTTTTTTTTTTTTTTTTTTTTTTTTTGATGAGCCTACTTATTTCCTTAATTGTTTACCAAAGAGTAATGAACCCTAAAACCTGCTGACATTGCTGTTTAATCACTGAGGGCTCCACATGTGTCTGGACCTACCAGGTGTGTTTTCTCTCACGTGGCTAACTTCAGCTAATGAACTTGTTAACAAATGCAAGTACCTTTGGACATTGCTGCTTTTGCTTCCACACTGCAGGACATCTTATACCTCAACTGTGTTTGCAGCTCTTCCAGTTGGTCCCTGGAAACCTGTAGCCTCTCTCCAGAAATTTCCTGTTTGCATTCTTAGATTGATCTGGCTTGGACAATACTGGAATATTCCTGAGGGCTTTTAACCATGTTTTGCACAAACTCCTGAAACAGAAGACTGGAGAGCAAATTTTGCTGCTGAGAAATGTCATTTAGCAAATTCAGAAAGGATAGCTTTAGCAACTGAAAAGCTTCACATGAGTGTTTTGACTAAATTCTGTATAAAGTACAATAGAAAGGATTCCTTCCAGATCATTCCATCCACTGGTAAAATATGTATTTTCTAATTTGGTTTTTCCAGTTAGCATTTTAACTTCCATTTTCTGTGGTTTTAGCTTATTGGAACAAAGTCTTTTGCTGGCTGTGAGTCACTCTTAATTTTAAGCTTTTTGAAAATATCCTTCCACCCCCCCCTCCCTCAAATTAAGAACAAAAAACATTTCAAGTGTTAGAATTTCCAATGGGACACAAATTTCTGTTTCCAAGCCCTTTAACTGCAACCACTGCTTAGTTTCATATCTCTTTTTGTTATGCCCAAAGCACTCCAGACATTGTAGTTTCCTCCCCATAAATAGAGCCTTACCAGTAAGAATATCTTAGATTCTTAACAGAAGAGATGCAATTCCAGACATAAAGACCCATTCCTTTAATGACACTTCTTTGACTGGAAATGAAAGAATAATATAATCTGCAGATACAGCATTACCTTGTGTAGATACTGCAGGAATATCATTGTTAGTATTTTACTGGCTATGACTATGTGGTTCAAAGAAATTTCAATTATTGTTGAGGACATAATTGGCTTGTGTTCTATTTCTGTGATAATAGGATAAATAGACAGGACCTCTTAATGCATCATCACTGAGGGTTCATACCTCCTTCTTTGTTAATAATAATAATACTCTGCTCAGCCCAAAGACATCTAATTAAGAGGAGTAACAGTAGCCTTTATGAAATAACTTCTTTAAGGAGTCCATTTATCCCATTTTATTTTAATAGTTTTTTTTGTTAGTTTTTGGTTTTTAGTTTGGTTTGCTTTTTGTTGTTGTGGGTTTTTGTTGTTGTTGTTTTTTGTGGTTTTGGTTTTTTTTTTCCCCTACTTACTGTGCTCTACCTGTAGTGTTGGTGATGAAAACAGGCATACATCTCTCCTTTATTCCACACCTTTAATGTCTGAAGTGCAGATGGCCAAGGTAATGCACTTATAAAATATGGAGAAAAACCAGTATTTTAACGAAAAAGCCACAGGCATTCTGAGTGTCCATTCCTTTCCTGACTATATAGCAGCTGCAAGAACACCAATCCAGTTGTAAAAACATCCCTTTGGAATCAGAAAAATGAACAGTAGCTGATGGAAACACCAAGTCTGACACACAACTCTGTACCATTTCTCACCTTGGATGACACACAAACCACAATTGGATCCCACAACTCAGCACAGCCCCGGATCAACCTTTTCCCTGAAGCCCTGGCTGCCTCATTGTTGAATGCGTGGACCTGTCCTCCTGTCCAACCCTGGGGATGTGGTTTGAAGTGCAGAGCTCTGCTACCAGCTTAGCAGGAGTCCTCACCTTCCATCTGGGCAAGGAGAAGATTAAGATGCTCTGGTGGTAATCCCCAGGGAGACAAATAGCAGCCAGCTCTTGAATGGACAGAGGTCACAGTTGTGATTTTGGTATGAAAGGAAAGCTGTATGACAGGGAATGTGCTTTAATGACTATTATGGTGTCAGTGTAGGGTGGAGAATGCCCTGGGAATAGGAAACTGTTTTGAAAGCCCTACTCCAAGCACCTTTGATATCTAAAGGAAAAAACACATTAAAACTGAAAGAGCATCTCAAATTTATCTTAACATGGGCTGTTTTTACTTTGAAATAAGAACTGTTATGAAGAGTGTTATGAATACTTCACTGAGCTAATGCCTGAGGCCAACGATTCCTGTCTCATTCTCTGCTAAGAGAGAGAGTCTTCACTTGAATTTGTGCTAGTATTGTTATTTAGTCTGTCATGCTGTTACTGTAGGGAACAATAAAAACATCTTTATTGTTTTAAAATTTCAGTTGTCTTTGAAATAGCTGGGGATTTTGTTATCCAAATGCAGGCACTTCTGTTTCTCTGAGGTTTTTATGGGAACAGTAATCAGAGATAAAGCTATTAAACTGCCAGCCTGGGATCCTTTGATGGCATTTTTGGGAGTAAGTATGATTATGAATGTTACAAATAACTCATTCTGAATTATTTGTCAGATTTGTGCTGCTTTGTAATGTATAGAGGGAAGGTCACTGCGTGCAGAACTGTCTGTTATCATAAATTAATTTAGCATTGCACTTTAAAGAGACGTTGACCTGACAACATTGGGAATAGAGTCCTTAATTCATGGCCTTTCTCTATGCAGTTGCTCATGCAGTAGCCTAGTTGGAAAGTGTTCTGTAATGATTGCTTCAAAGGTGAAGGCACTAAGGTGTGAGTTACAGGAGTTTGTATTTTCTTTGGCCATGAAAATTTAATACTGAAATGTGATGTGTTGGTGGGCAGCATCTGGCTTCCCTGCAGAGAAGCAGAAAGAGGCATGGGAGTGGTAGCTAGGACATGGATATCGGGTTAAATTAGAAAGACTTTAATCCTAATCTTCAAAATTTTTTTTATATCTCTACATTAGGGCAGCCAAGAGACTGAAACAATGGTTGTGAGTATGCAACATGGACAATGTCACAATGACTGACTTGAGAGTGAAAATCCTGATAGGAATTCTATGCTTAGATGACAAAGTCTGCATATTTTTATTTTATTTAAGCTGAAGTCGAAGGCAAAACACCCAGTAAAACACAATTGTTTATTTCTGTTCTCAGTTCCCCACAAAAATTCCATCTCTTCCAGAGACCCTACCAATGCTCCTGTTTTTTCTGTTCATACTTTCTTTGTCTGGTTGCAGAACAGCATTGCTGAAATACCTCTCTGGGAAGCAGCAGGGGCTCAGGTACTTCAAAGACAGCCAGAAAAGTCTTGGCCAACCTAAGAGACCAGCTGGAAAACTTCTGTAGATACTCAAAACCAATAGAAAGAAGAGGAGAAGGGGAAAAGGAGGTCCTGCAACAGCAGGAGCTGGAAAAGTGAAGAGTGACAGTGCCAAGTGCACAGATGAGTCCCTGTCAGAGCTCTCTGGCCAGAAGAGGAGGTGGGAGTAGGTGATGTGCCAGAATCTTCCTCCTGGGCAGCCTCCTTCCTGCTTCCTCACTCCCTGCCATCTCCATCTGATTCCCCACCAGAAGATTACCTGGGTTTCTCCTTTGGGTACCCATGGCCAAAAAAGGTGGTAGGTGAATTACCCTGCTGGGATGCCTTTGGTTTACTTTGTTATGCTAATGTGCAGTTGTACCTGAAAGATCCCTCAATGGTGCCATGTTTTCTTGTATTTAGAGATTTTGTTCTGTCCAGCTCTTTGAAGTGATTGAATGGTCTTCTGGTTCCTTGGCAACTGTCCCACCACTTGTTGAAAAGAAATTTTGCTGTAGGTTTCCCTCAAACAGCTTCCTGCTGGAATTGGTTCATTTTTTAAAAAAATATGGAGGCTCCTGAGGTCTCTCTCTTGGAAGGCAGGAGATATAGGTTTGGACATTTTGAACTTTAGAGGTAGGAAATTAATTTAGGCCGCACACATCCTGAGAGCTATCCAAAATAATCTGATGGCTATGGCTCCTTCTCTAGCAATGTAATGATTCTCTTGACTGTTTTTCTTATAAAGCTCAAAAAAGCCAAAAAAAGAAACAAACAAACAAAAAAGTACAAAGAAAAAGAGGGAATCTTTTTTTTGAGGCTAATGAAATTTTTTCACTGTCTAAAGAAAACAACAGGAAAAAATTAAATGGAATTTGATCCATATTGACAAATTATCAAGGTATGTTTCATAATTTTTCATTCTCTGTCCTAATACATTCTCTCATGGTATTTCAGATATATTTGAGATGTCTTTTAACTGTGCACTGTAAGGATATTTAATTCCACCTTCCCCTCTACAGACATTTCCTCCTACTCCGTGTTTAATCTTAAATGCTACTTTTATTTTTTTATATACACCCACATTCAGGAATAATTTCCCTATCTGCAAATGTGGTGTGGTTTTGTTTGTGGTTTTGTGGTTTGTTTTTGGTTTTTTTTTTTTTTTTTTTTTTTTTTTTTTTTTTTTTTTTTTTTTTTTTTTTTTCAACTCAGCTGAAACTTTCAATAAAGGCTGCATGCCTTGTGTCTTTCATATTAAATTTTTTCCATTGTCTTGAATGACTTCTTTGGTGAAAAATGTGAAGAACAAGTTTTAATTCTCTCCACATATTTTCACAGTATCTTCACTGTTGCTCATTCCATAAATGCTAAGTAACAGAAGTTCAGTATCCCTGGTCCATATGCTTTGACTTCCGCCTCTGAAATGCAGCAGAGAATATATTCTTAATCTCAGGGAACATGTGTGATTCTGCAATGACTTGTTTGCACTTATTTTGCTTCATGCTTTTTCAATGGTCCAATTAATTCTGGCAGTCTTTGCAGGACTGGGAACCATGAAACTGATTCCTTGGAGCCCTATTTTGAGGGTGATCTTATGACATCCAGTAATAACTTTACCACTAAGAATAGGACTCATTTGAACTAGGTGCTGTTCAAATTCAAGGTGACCCCTGCCTGATTCCCAGCATTTACATCTAATCAGAGATTAAATATAGTAATATAGGGAAAATAGCAAAGAGGAGGAGGGATGAAAGAGTAAAAGTCTTGCAGAGATCTAATATAGCATAGTAGTCTGAATCACCAAGATATTTCTTAAATACATGTTTTTAAAGGGCAGTTAATTATGAACCCAGTTTCTATTTAATCAATTTTATTTTCCATGGGTTTATTTTATTTATTTTTCTCACTTCCATACCAATAATCCCTAATTATGCATCATTATAAAGTCTTTACAGAAATTAATGTTCAAAAGACATTATGTACAGAAGACTTCATGAATTCCTCTTACATTCCAGCATGTAAATAACAAAGATACTCAGTGAAAATTCTTTTGAGTAGAGCTAGCTAAAAAATCTTTGTAGGAACCTATATACACTTTCCAGATGAGTGCAAAGATAGAGAGCAAACAGAAAAATACATATTCCTTCCATGAATTCTGACAGCTGCCAAAAGGCAAGAAAAGAGATAATGACAGAAAAATCAAAATGTAAATGTTTAATAATGAATATATTGTGTGTGGAGTACAACACCCAAATTCAAGAAGGAAATCAATTCTTTCTTAAAATTTTCATTTACACTATTACATGTATTTCTATATATCCAAATGCAACTGTCTCCTAAGAAGACTGTAATTTTTTTTCAGAATTTTGAAATTTTCTTGCAGATCCTTCAATGTTGGTTGTTTATTGCAAGTTTCAAAACTGAAAGAAAGTCCATAACTAAAACAAAGAGATACAACAACTTCCTCACGAGAGGAAGAGGAGGGGCAGGCACTGTCCTCTCCTCTGTGGTGACCACTGACAGGATCTGAGGGGGTGGCCTGAAGTTGTGTCAGGGTTGGATATTAGAAAGTGGTTCTTCCCCCAGAGAATCGTTGGGCACTGGAACAGGCTCCCCAGGGCTGTGGTCACAGCACTAAATGTTTTTCAAGATGTGTTTGTATGATAATCTCAGGCACATGCTGTCACTTTCTGGGATGGTCCTGAGCAGGGTTATGAGTTGGACTTGCTGATCTTCGTGGATTCTTTTCAACTCAACATATTCTGTGAAAAAACTTACTTGTTGGCTCCTGTTCTCAGTAGAAAATTAACTCTAACAAAGTAAATGTACAGGTTTTATAACACAGAAGGTCTCTGTAATGAATTTTGTCTCAGTGCATGACACTGAGCTAAACTTTCCCCATCATGACTGTTAAAATGCATCATTTATTTGAAGTGGATAGAATCAAACTGAGTCCTAATAATCAGAAGACTGTCTAAACAAGACGAGATGCAGTAGATCCTTCTTATATTTATAGTGAAGAATTTGCTCATTTAACTCAGAAATTGCCCTACAAACGTACAAATGTAGTAACAGCTGTTTTGTGTTGTTGCTATACTAAGAACATAAGAGAACAGGTGTAGGGAGATTTAACAAGTTTTATTAAGTAGCCTGATAGAGATATAAAAAGCTTCCTGGCACATGGTACTTTCATGATCTCTGACAAAGAAGTAATAAACTCAAAGCCAACCACAAGTTATAAACAACTGCTCATATTTTAATTTAACTACATGAATCCACTAGATGAGCAGAGAGAAAAAAAAGAGCAGTTAGCACTTTTGGAGCTGGCAGGTGACAAGAGGACAGACTCAGTCATGGGGGAACAACCAAGAAAAATCATTTGCCTGGGAGGAACAGAATGATCAAACAGGACAGACTGGGAGAAATACCATTGTGGTTTATAAAACTGGTGTATATTCTGATTTGTTTTTTAATACAGTTTTCTTCCAGTCCAAGTTATACTGAGCTTGACAGAGATTATGAGTTTTAATAAATTTTGTAGAATTCATGTTAGTTTCTCTATTTCAGTAATATGGCAGCTTTTCATTTGGTTAAGTTAATTGAGGATTTTGATAATTTAATTTTTATATAGAATTGTAGAATGGTGTTGACATTGTAATAATATTTGTGATAGAAATCAAGTCTTTTGATTCAGAGCTGGGACGTGCCAATCCTGGTTGTGTGTATAGACTGTTGAACAAGAGTCTGGAAAGCAAAGCTGTGGAAAGGGACCTGGAGGTCTTGGTCAAGGGGAAGCTGATTGTGAGTCAGCAGAGCCCTGCAAGCCAAGAGGGCCAAGTGTGTCCTGGGGGACATCAGGCAAAGCATCTCCGGCAGCTTCAGGGAGGGGATTGTCCCACTCTGCTCTGCACTGGGATGGCCTCATCTTGAATATTGTGTGCAGTTTTGGGCACTACAATATAAGAAAGCTATTAAGCTGTTAGAGAGTGTCCAGAGGAGGACCATGAGGCTGATGAAGGGTTTGGAGGATAAGCTGTATGAGGAGCAGCTGAGATCACTTGGTCTGTTCAGTCTGGAGGAGACTGAGGGAAGGCTGAGATCTTCAACATCTTCATGAGGAGAAGAGGAGGGATAGGTACTGAGCTCTTCACTCCCATGACCAGTGACAGGACTCAAGGAAATGGCATGAAGCTGAGTCAAGGGAGGTGTAGGTTGGATGCTAGGAATAGGTTCTGCACGGGGCACTGGAATAGGCTCTCCAGGGAAGTGGTCACAACACCAAACCTGACAGAGTTCAAGAAGCATTTGGACAATGGTCTTGGGCACAGGGTGGATTCTTGGGGTGTCCTGTGCAGAGCCACGAGTTGGCTCAATCATCCTAGTGTGTCCCTTCTGACTCATTCCATTCTAGTCTAGTGTAATTTAAGATGCTGAAAATACAATCTGTAAGTCTTAACCTCTAAATTTAGGGTGTGCCAAATATAGCCTAAAAATGCCTGAAAAGGCAACATAAAAATTGGCATTCCATAAGTGAAGAGCATTCAAAGTCTCTGAAACTGTGCCCATGTTTTATAGAAATTGTGTGTAGAGGAAGGTGAACTACTGTGTGGAGGGGTTTGACAACAAGCTTCAGTAGAAAATGTGATCGTTTTGCTCTTCTGAAGGAAGATGTCTTGCTGTGACACTGTGGGAATCTGGTTTATGGGCAGGTAAGATGATTGCAAGACTGTGGTGAGTGGCAGATAGTCTGTGCTACACTTCTAAAACTCTTGCAAGAAAGATGATTTTTACAAAATTGGATCATTCTCTAGGAAAATTACCTTGGACTAGATAATGACATGTTTACCAAAATAGTTCGGGGTTTTTTTCCTTCTTTTTTTGTTTTGTTTTATTTTTTGGCCATATATTGGGAGTTGTGCATTTTGTTTAACAGTATAAAACTTGTGAAAGGCTCTGATGGTTTTTGGGAGGCTTTTTTTGTTTGTTTAGTTTTGGGTTTTTTTTGTTTTTGTTTTGTTCTTTTTTTTTGTTTGGTTTGGTTTATGTTTTTGGTTTTGTTTCTTTCTGTTTGTGTTTTGGTTTTTGATTGAAACCACAAAGTAGGAGTTATAAGACACTCAAAGTTAAAGAATTCTGGAGTTCAAGGCAAACAGACCATAGTTTTGGCACTTATATAGTTGGCTCATATTAATATTAATTTGATATTCAATATTAATTGGATCATGAGGTAAATCCTATTTCAAATGATATGCAAATAAATATAGAAATTTTATTAATACACAAGTATCTCTCCTTACTCAGTTCCAGCTTTTGCCTTCAGTATTATTTCAATACAAAGTGTTTCAGAGCTGTCCTTCAGTCATAATGTTCATTTCTCTGTGGAAGTGTCAATTTAGACTTACTCAGAAATACCTCTCCTCTCACAAGAACAGGCACAACGGTGAAAATCTTCAACCTTTTACTGGTACTTTCAATATGCATTTAGTTCCAAGCAAGTTTTCAAAAAGAGAAGTCAATATAAAAGCTAAAGTTTCATTTTAATGGAAGATCCTCCCTTCAATAATTTGAGTATTTACCTCAAACAGTCAACCAGTTTTACTAACATTAGAATAATCTCTATATATACTGTGTGAAGGATTAGGAATTCTCTTTTGCACTTGACAAATATAACTTCTTTTGTTTCTGTTAGCAGATGAAAGCCAGATAATAAAGCAGTGGTGAAAGATGTCTCCAGTCCCTATCATATGTGTTCTGAAGTGGGCTGTCAAGGTGCTTGTCAGCTTGTGAAATTGCTTCCTTCACTCTGTTCCCAGTTATTTTTGATAACAGAGGTTAAGACAGTGTCTCTTCTGTCCACATGGTGAAGTCACTGTAAACTGATTTTTGAGTTGCAATAAGCAGGTTGCAAAACACCTGTTCACTGCTGGTGTCAAGGTGCCACACTTGCATCCTGAGCAGTACATTGCCTCATAGGATGCCTAAAAATGAAGGAGGATTTCAATCTTTTTGTCTAACAATAGCAAATTCTCATGACTTTTGCTAGTGAGTTTCTACTCTGATCCCAGCAAGCTAATAGCTGTGGTTCTCTTTTGCCTGTACCTAAAAAACATGTATGCTGCTCTTTTCATTAAGTGAAAGTGGTCATGGGTAGTTATTTGTAATAAAATAGAATGTAAGAGACCTTATTATCAGATTGCACTTAGCTTTTGCAAATATAGTTTTTGTTTGGTTGGTTCTGTTTGTTTTGTTTTGTGGATTTTTGTTTGTTTGTTTGCTTGCTTGTTTTCAAAATGAATATAACTAGCCACAAAACACCTTGTCCCTTGTAAGTCTAGAACTGCCATTAACATACAGAATTTATCACACCTTGGAATAAAAAATATATATATTTGAAATAGTTAATGAAGCCTTATTAAATCATTACAAGGAATTTAAAAGTGACAGATCTCTTGAACTTATTTTCTAACTAGTGACAGCAGTCAAAGTAATATTTCATCCAGATGAAAAAATTATAGACTCAAGTTGAGTAGGATTGGCTGATTTATCTCTTTAGCCTTGTAAGACCATGTTACTTATGATAAATATAAAGGAATAGGATATATCTGAGCCCTCTACTAGAAATGTAAGTACGTGATCTGAGGAATGGGGAGGTGCACAGGAAAAGAATATTGAAGTATTGTCCCATTGATCCTAATTGCCCCTTCCTTGGAGCAACTAGCACTCTGCCTTACACCCTTTATTTTTGTTGAAAAACAAAATCTCACTTAGGTAAGTGCCAAAACCCTCCATATTTTGGGAAGTTTATTTGAAATTCCTGCACTTAGAGGTTGTGTTGTCCTTTGAAGCAGGAGGGTTGATATCCTATCTGGACCTAATGCAAAAGTCCAAGGTGAGTTTTCTTGCTCTCTGGACTGGAATCAAAACCAGATCAAATTGCAAGATGTGAAAAGGGGCTACTCATAAACTGTTCAGTTCATTTATTTTAAAACCATCTCTTGATCAAACTGTAATAACTTTACTGCATATGTGAGAAATTTGCATTGCAAATGCATTTAACTGTAAGGCTGTGAGCCAGACCTCCTACCCTGCCCTACTCCTCCTCACCACACATTTGGCTTGTTCTTTAGATTTAATGAAATGTACAAAATGAGCATGACAGTTTTGCCCTTTGTTCATCTCCAGACTTTCATAAGCTTGTAAGGTCTCCAGGGCAGGAATGGTTTCTAAACAGCCTCTAAGCTTTTTCTGAAAATGTATAATTAGGTTTGCAAAGTTGCTTATGTTTTAAAGTCAGACCAGAAATTATAAGCTTATTTCCATTCAATTTTAACAAAATATTTCAGCTTTGGCACAGAGAAAAGCATAAAACCCCATGAGATTGAAATGAATTAGAGTACTATAAACTTCTCAAAATTGCCTAAAATGAAATTTTACCTCTAGTGAGACCAATAGCAGCTATAAATCAGTGAGTTGGCTCAGCATGTGCATTCAGTTCATATGTCCATCTGACGATATTTAATGGAAGATTTTGGAGGACTTTAAGCCGTGATTTCCAGGAATCTCCTGATATTCATCTCTGCTCCACTCTTGGCTATTCCTTGTCCTTTGGAGCTTGGCCATGGCCTTGCCTTCCTTTGTTTGCCTTGTTGTTTTGACTATCTCAACCATCAACTCGCTGCCAGCAAAATCTTAGTGATAACCAGAAAAACTTGTTAGTGTGGGCTCTGATCCACACAGCTCCTCCCAGGAGACTGAATGGGCACAGGGTTTCTCTCCATGGGTTGGTTCAGAGAAGCTTTGGATCCTCTGCTTGTTGTTCAACCTGGATGGCCATGTGGCATCCCCGGGAGCTCAGCTTATGTGTTAATGCCTCACCTGAGCTAATCTACAAGGTAGAGTAAATGGATTAGTTGTCTCTTTATCCATGAGCTGTGCTGGTTATGCACGAACCTGGTTATGCCCACATATTTTGTAGTGCTATTCTACAAATGTGGAGCTCAGATCCTGAGCTTCACTTTTTAGAATTGTTAAATTGGCCCCCTTTGTGAAGGTGAAACTTTGGAAATTTATTGCTTTCTGATGAAGTGGCAGGCAGCTTCCCTCAAATCATAACTTTAGCTTAATTGCTTCTGAAAAATGGCACAGTATGTTGTTATATTTTGCAAGATATTAAATGATGTGGAAAATCCATTAGAGATCCTGCTGAGATATGGATAACACCCGAGGATGAAGCAAGCAGCTCTGTATTTGCTCATTTCCAAACTTTAAGGCAAAAGCTTTCAAATCATTTACATGTATGGTTAATCAGATAGCATCAATTTTTTTATAAATAAATAAATAAATAAATAAAGCAATCTGAGAGCTGCTGGCTAGAGTCATTCAAAACAAAATGAAAATGCTTCCCTCTTCCTTGATCTGCACCGGGGTCATCTAAAGTTAAAGAGGTTTGTGTCTGTGCTCTGGTAATATAAAATAAGGCTGAAGCTATGAAGGAGAACACCTTCAATATGTAAGTTTCCACCTCATTTCTTCCCTTCTGGTGGATGTTGGTTTCTGTCAAGCACTAAGCTCCAGATCTGAGGGAAATGTCAGCTGTTAAACTAGAAAGCTTTTACCTTGCAGAAACAGATATGGATGAATGACTTGGAAGTACAGTAAAACATGAGAAAATAACTTTTCATTGACATACCTGACTTCATTAGAGAGTACCCAGAGGATTTGGAGGCAAAGTGTGCCTCTCAAGAGCCAAGAGAAAATCAAGTGGCATCTCAACTGCTGTGACCATTTCTTTTGGGCCTGGCTCTTGTGATATTGCAAACTTTGTACAGCACCAGAAGAAAATGGATGTCTACATCTGCAGGAACAAAGCTCCTGCAAATATGTAAGCACATTTGCCTGGTTGGGTACTGGGCTAGTAGTGACTATACTTTTCTCCATTTTTATGCACTTCTCCTTTTAAGGAGAGGGGAATGAACAAGAGCTTTTGCCAGGATAAAGTCTGCATAGCCTAAATTTCTCTTTTAAAGTTATTCTTTGTTTTTGCTTTTTTTGGGGTATTTTTTTCACATTTTTCTTTTTTTCTCTTTTTAATTTTTGTTGTGTGTCTCCTCCCTCCCACCCCTTTCTGCTTTCCATGGAATTTATTCTGCAGCACATCCACCAAGACATCCCTCGAATTGTGCCTTGGAAATATTTGCTAGCTAGGAGTGCAAAAGATGACCTGGAGGGAGAGAGAAAGGATATCATGCTATGTAGGAACATTTCGAAGTGTGTAATATTTGTGACATTTAGATTTTTTGAAAAATAAATGCAGAAAGGAGCAATATGGAATTAAGATGCAGAAAAAGAGGTCAAATTAATTTTCACAAGGAAAGGGATAAGATGATGTAATCTAAATAAGATGCGCAATTTAACATCTATTCTGTCCTATCTGTTTCCTCAGCACTTGTTAATTGTGTGCCTGATTTGGCAAGTACAGATACAACTGGAAAAAGTCAGGATTAAGATGTCAACCATTAGTTTGGAGCTGTCTCTGGCTTTTTTCTCCATTGTTGGTACTCTGAGTAAGGCTGATCATAACCTCTGCAGGTTGTAGGCTCAAAAGAAAGTGAATTAGCCTCTCAATTCTGAGGGTCACCCAGGAAGGAGTTTCATTAGAGTTGGGAAACACTGATAAAAAGTGTTGCTGTACACAATGAAATTCTGAGTAGGTCTCAGCTTGCATTGAAGCAGTAGAAATTTATCTCATCACCTCAGTCTTGAGCACAGCATATTAATTTACTCAGTTTTCCTTCCTACCGTAGTGCTGAACAGAAAGGAGGCTGAGGCTGCAGTCCTGCATCACACATCCAGTACACAGGCAGCTCTTTGAGAAGCCCTTCCCTATGCAATCATTTTCAGTGGTGAATACACTTGCAGGATGTAATTTTAAAATTAAATAATTTGTTGTATTTACAGATCCCAGTTTTTCTTTCTAGTATGCATGTTAGTTTGTCTGCAATCATTTTGACTCAAATAATTATTAACTTCTAAGTGAGGCATCCCCTTAGACAGCAAAGTATCATTCTGTGTCCTTCCTTTTATCTTTGCCGTGGTTGATAGGGAAAAACTGATGTTACATTCCTAATTTTTAATTTTTCACCATGTCAAATTTTGTGCAGCACATTTAGATATACAAATTTTGTCTTGCTTCTGGCAGGACAACACACTCAGGGGAAATTCATAGGAAACATGCTTTGGAAGAACTAGAATCTCTTGTTCCAGGCCTGGAGCCCCAAAACCTTAAACATATTTGAAGGTGTCCACTGATGTGAATTCTGAGGTGAATGGTAAGCTGGTCTGACAGCTCAGGCTTCTTCCTCCAAAACCCACTGACCTTGTGTTTATTTTCTGTCCCAACCTTATGGTTTTTAGTTCTTGTGCAGTTGGTTTTTGAAACATTGTTCAGAAAAAAATTTCTACTCCGTCTAAAAGAAAATGAAGATTAAAAATATTTTAAAAATTTAGAAAAACCAATGACAGTTTGGAATGCCAGAGAGTGTGGATACTGTAATTGATAAGAAAGAAAAGCAAAGATGCAATCATAGTGTTTTCAGTTTGTATTCGTTCTCCTAGGCACAAGCTGGATCATGAGCTCAGTGTATGACCTTCATGCCCATTAAAATTTAATGAAAAACAGGATGCTCAGTTATTTCTAAAAACTCTAGCTGCTTTTTCCTTTTTGTTCCCTGGGTCTTGTGAAGTTGTTACCTCCAGGCAACCTCACGCTTGACTGCTGTGAGCAGCTCGGACCAGCACCATGACATTCTAATCACAGAGGCAAGCAGAGCCCACAAGAAGATGTGGGGCACAGAGATGAGGTGTAGCATCAGACCTCTAGAGAGAGAGGACCAAAGCAATTTAAAGATGTCCCTGGTACCCTTTTGAATAATGGAAGAAAAGCAAAGCCTCCAGCTTTGACAGCCTGACTGCTGGGGACGCAAGAACTGAGGGAGACAGATACAGAGGGAGCTCACATAAAAGCATCAGATACAGGCAGAAACTTGTCATGGAAAGTGACTAGTAATGACATGTCAGACTGGAAGATGCTTTTTCACCAATGAATTTCTAATGGACCTCCTAACTGGTAAATGAAGGTGCTAATTGGTTTTCTAAGAGCCTGCTTGGAAGCCAGACAGAAGCAAATGTGGCATCATAGGTGATTCACATGGTCTTGGACCAGGAGCCATGTGCATAATTGTCCCTCCATGAAGATGGCATAAGCCAAATTCTCCCCTGAGTGGATACTTTTACTTCTCAAATTTGATTAGGGAAGCTTGGCTTCTTCATCCCTGGGTTTTATGGCAGGTTGGATGATACATGACATCAGCTTTTTGGGCTGTTAGGGTAATCTAGGCTGTGTTTTAATCCTGGTTCCTCCTTACTTTTAACTCCATCAAAACCACTGCCCAGCTGAGACCAGGTTGTTTATAAGATAAAGACACAGATTCTAAAGGCAAAGAATCCCTTAGTGATATTTCTTCTTTGAAGAGAAGAAGCTGTCACACAGTTCATGATCAATTAGCCATGAAGAGGAACATTTCAAGTCCTTAAATAACAATGGTGTTCTGAACTGGGGAGTAGAACAGTTCAACACTCCTCTGTATTTAATGACAATGAATTAATTCTGCACAGCTTTCTCCAGAGATTATAAAACAGATGTTCAGCCATAAATATAAGAAACAAGCATTCTCAGAAATGAACAAAACAAGTACAATTCTTGCAGGGATAGTTAAAACAATATAGACTCTCCAGTAAGTATATTATTTCTGCAGCTCCTTTCTTTCTGGCATTTTAATGACTGTAGTGACTGGCAAACAGATTGACAGAAGGCAGCAACCACATCATCATCTTGGTGTCATGGCTAATAAAGCAGTTTGACACTGGGAAATTCAGTCTGAGTGAAAAACCTATGGCTACATCAACCTTCTCCCTCACATTTCTACTTCTAAGGATTTATAACATATCTCAATAGTATTTATACTTCAAGCTTCTTTAAATAAGCTCTTTTTTCTCTTAAGGCAGAAAGTATTTTTGATTATTTGCCTATAGAGGTTTTCTGATATAGTTGCTTGGTAGACACCTGTTTCTAATCCTTCTTGACATACATAGTGCTTTTGGCAACTTCCCAGTGTTACTCTACCATACAGTAAAGAGTGCACTTAACATGGGCACTCTCTCTTATTTCTGCCTCCAAGCCACAACAAAATCATAATGCCCTATGAAATGCTAAGTGACGTTGCATTCTCCAAGTAAAGCCTTAGTTTTTTGTATACTGTGTAAAAACGTCAGTTTAAATAAACGTTTTTTTGTCATCCTACTTTTGTTATGGATCCTAACAGCATCAGTTAGACCTCTATATTTCTCTGTCTTCTGTAAAAGGCTTTTGTCTCCATTGGTGGATGTGTTTTATTATCAAACATACAAGTAGGCTTGGGATAAAGGGACAAGAGACACTGAAAGAAGATAATGCCATCTTCATGTTGAAGAATTGCTGCCATTGTTAGCAAACACACTCAAGAGCTGTGTACTTTCAGTAAGATTAAACCATATTTTGAACAGAAGGTGTGAGAGAAGGTACAGGATTAAATATTTCCCTGAGGATGTATGCATTTCTTCTGAAACAGGCTTTGTGCAGGCAGGCCAGTGGAAAGAATCTAGTGAGCTTCTGTTATACAAATCCACCCAATAGAGAGGGGTAATCAGAAAGAGTCAAGATATTACAGGTACTACACAGCAAGTCAAAAAGCACATATGGCATTGAACAGATCAAATTAGCCCTGGGTCTGTTGCCAGGAAAGTCATTTCATCCATTTTTGGAAGTGTTTTCAGTACCATTCCTTCCATACCTGGATACTGCTGGTATTTTCTAACTTTTTGAATGAACTCCAAACTTCATTGGGATACTGCCTGGTTAGCCTTTCACAATCAAGAGCTGCAGTTTTAACTTCTTGCATCTTGCAAATCTAAGTGATGCTTCCAGAAAGTGCATGAGGTGTGAATATTTTCCAAAAACATCCTGTTTCATTTATGAAAACAGTGTCACTCTTTCAACCCACGTAAGCTTCAGATGTGTTTGCAGCTAAAATCTGTGGAGGTAACACATCCTGTGCTTAAGGTGAGCCAGTATATGCTGGCAAGCAAGGATGGGCTTTGAGAAAGGTTTTCTAGCATTGTCCAGAGAGGAAACAAGACTGGACAGGATGCAGGATGATGCCAAAGTTTCCATATTGCTTCTTTGGAATGCTTGTACTCCCACTTCTAAGTTCCCATTTCAACCTCCAAGCACACACTCAGAGGCTTCATTGGTCCTGCAATTCTGTATTGTAGCCAAAATCACTCAGTATCACCTAGTATTGTGGTCAGCCAAATTCACATTTCAGACATACAAGCCCCCCATGTGCAAGCCAACTTTAACAGGTTTTACACTGAAGAAAAACTGGCTTACAATTACAGAAAGAGGCTAAAGCAACATGTGCCCCTTGTAAGTGGATGAGGGCAGGGTGGCTCTCACAGACTGAATTTTCAACTTCTAAGTTGCAAAATCTTCTCTCCAGGACACTGCTGCTGAGCATAAATCCAGAGACCAAAGCCTCAAAACACTGTAGCACACCAGAGTCTGCCATGGTTGCTGTAATGACCCCAAGTAAGTTTTTTCTCTTGGTGTTACACAGACTGCAAACTTGCTATGGGATATGCAAAGGCAAGGTGTCAAGAAGTATGATCCTAACACCATGAGAACATTAAAGGAGGCACTATCTCATCCAGAATTCCCAATTAGAGTAATAGTGACATTAAATAAGTCATTTGCTGTGAGCCATGCAGCACGGCATCAGCAGACGATACAGGGGAAAAACCCAAGTAAGAGACCCTGCCATGTGTTGTAGCAGAGGGGACTGCACATCGATGTTAGGTTACCCGAGGTCTGGGTGTCCTGTGGCCTTCAGTCTTTCTTCTAGGACATTTAATGATGTTATAAGATGCAAAAAAAAAAAAAATTTATCAATAATTGTAACTTAGATTTGGTGCTGCCGTAATGTGTTTGTGTCTCTGTAACCCTTTTACATTTCCCTGAATGTATACACACACAAATACTCTATTATTTTAGAATCTCTGTTTCCTGTGTTAACCAGCCCTGGATGTTGTCAGAGAAGATAGAAGAATCAACAATCATTGGGAGAAATAATATTATATTCAGCATGATGCTTTGAAGAAGTGGGTACCCCTTTAGGCCTAGGCCTGTGCTTTCCCCAGGAAAATTCAAAATGTAATAGAGTTTGAGGGGATTTGTTAAGAGTTTAAATTGTGTTCTGGAATGACTGAGACAATTTTGGAGAATGGATGCCAGTTCTTGTGGAGCAAATAGGGATACTACTGCAAGAAGGAATGATGAGGGTGTCAGCCTCTAAGAGACAGAAAAAGAGAGAAGCACTTATGGCCAGGGAAGCAGCAAGGTATTTTCTCAGTGGGGTTATTTTGGCCACATAAACAGTGTCTTCACTGAATTGAGACTCCTTTCCAGTAGAGTTGTTAATTTAATTATTTGTTTTATTTTTCCAAGACCTTACCTGTCCTACCCTACATGTTTCTCTGTGTTTTACTGTGCTGGTTTAGAGTTAAACCGGCAGGAGAAATGAATCCAACTCAGAATGAGATTGCAAGTCAGAAGAACAATTTAATAAAAGTTCACAAAATACATTGATACAGAAGGAAAATTCATTTGTGCCACAAAAATGTACAGCCCAGTACAACAGTGTAAGAGCAGAATGGAGCTCACCAAACCCTGTGCTGAACACCACGTGACCCCCCTCAGTTCAAAGTAAGAGGAAGAAACCTGCTGGTGAAAAGGGTGGTTGCAGTCCGGTGGCAGTCTCAGTCCAGTCAAGGCTCTGGTCCTCCTCTGGATCTAACAAGAGAGATCCCAGTCCCAAAACCTCAAGCTTATATCTTCTTGGGCTCTGATGGGATCGCCCCGTTGTTCCCCCAGGGTGGAGAGTTTCTCAATGGGTGATTTACTCTGTGAGGTGAACAATGGCATATTTTTGGCATCCCTGATGGCCCATTAGCAGACATGACCCCTCAGCTGGGTGTGAAGGCACTAGTGGCTCCCTGGAGGGGAGTTATCACACCTGAGTTATAGGTGTGAAGACAGGAAAACTTCCTTATCCCACAGAAGTTCCTAAACACCCAGTTTGTAGCTTGAGGGGTTGGGTGCACCCTGGGCAGCTGCTGCAAATGGGTCATTGTGAGCAGTTCATGAGAAAAATGACATAGAGTGTTTAGAATACACACCCACACAGTGACAGACTGATCCTGGCTACTATAACCAGGACATTGACTTTCCCCATTACTGCTTGATGCTTGCTATAAGTTCTCAGGCCTATTAAAATTTGCTTTGTATCATTCCTGCGAAACACAGGCCTAGTATCACAGACTACAAACAGTTTCTGATTTTAGATGTCTGTTCCCCACTCTCCACACTGCAGCAACCTTCTGGGATCTCTGAGGGTTTGCTGGGGCAGTCTGGGCTATTCTCTGTGCCTGTGATATCCTCTCTACTGCTGCTGTCCAAGTTGTCACAGTTAAAGGTACCACAAGAGTGCTGGGCTGTGGTTACACCTGAACTATAATGTGAACAAACTGTGGGCAAGAAAACACTTGATTGGGACAACTCCTCCTCTTCCCTCCTGGTGGAACCTGGAGTCTCATCCTCCCATCCATTGGTATACACTTTTTACAATTCCTTCAAACCGGGGACGTTATTTGCCAGAACTCATCTTGTGTTAAGATTTCTGACTCTTCTTTGGATTGGATCATTATTTATTTTCATATGGTTTTTCATCATGTTGCTGGAAGATTATTATTTCAGTCTTTGAGCCTCTGAAAAGCATTCTTGTAGAGGCAATCATAATAAAAGGAAATAGTGACAATAGACTATTGTCTTGCCCTCCAAAGACCTGAACCATTTTTCCAGAGACAGATTTGCTGTCTCCTCTGAAGATTTCAAAGTGTTGGCAATCTGATCTCAATTCCTTTCCTCTTGACAAGAATCTACACTTTCAGGAGGTAACTGAGCTCTGTCTCAGTTCCTTTATTTTCAAAGCATTCAAGCAAGTCTTTTCTTACTCTAATTGTATTAAAGATTTGTCTCTTTCCCCAAGATACAACCTTCTTTATTTTAACCAGTTGTTTCATGACTATCCTGTTTCTGGTGAAGAATTTCAAATGCTGTTATTTCTGATGGACAGAATAACAGTGTTTAAGGGGCAATCAGTTAAGAAAATGAATTAAAAATGTGCTGATTCATCTGAAGCAATAGGAAATTACAGATAAGAAAAGGATGAATCAAACTAATAAAACAAATTCTTCAAATTAAATTCAAAGAAAAAACTGTATTCTTCAGAACTCTGTCTCTGACATCCTATACTGCCACACAGAGATAAATTAAGGTGGCTCTATACTGCAGGTTTGCAATCATGATACTCATGCTGATGTACACACCTTTTGCTTTGCTTTAAGTTATATATTTTAAATGTAATATTCTGGAATACTGTGGAAAATACGTATGATTAAAAATTTCATAATTTATGCCAAAAACTCAGAGGAGGTTTTGAAGGAACTTGAAGCAGGAGTATGAAATAATAAAATACTGAGTGATTTATTCTTTGATGTTTTTCCTTTGTGAAGGCATTGCCTGCATTTGAAGTGTACCATTAAAAAATACAAAACAACCCCAAAGCACCCAGGGTTGTATGACAGATCCTGTACAAATGGCAGAATAGCTTGTAAAGAAAATAAATCTCGGGGGTTAATTAAAAATTGTTTAAAGATTTATTACACATCTTCAAAGTCTTCTGAGGGTGGGACATAATGAACATACCCAGAAGCTCCTTAGTGGAGCAATTCCAAACTAATATATCAACTACTGCAGAAATCCTAAAACTGATTTCAGTCAGACTATAATGAACACACATCTGAGACAAGGTGACCATAGCAAGCAATGTTGCACAGGTCATCTGAGAAAAGAATAACAATGAAAGGTAGAACACAGATTGTTTCCCATGGTGAATTGAATTTAAAAAAATACAGTTCTGCTTTTTTACAAGAATCCTATTTTATTTCAAATACAAAGTGCAGAAACTTAAAAAATTGGATACATGAAACAGATAACAAAACAAAAAGTAAGATACATAATAGGCAAAATTGTCACAGATTTCATCTTGTTCAAATTAAGACCTCAAAAGTGAAAAGACAGAGGCAGAATGGCCTGCCATCAGAGACATGCATGTGATGAGACCGAGCAGCAAAGCTGTACAGTGTAGCTGATGGCTCCCCTCTGCCGTGCTAATGAGCCTGTCACTGCTGCGTCTGGGTTCTGGGTATAGAAGACTGGTCTGATTCCAAAACTGGCTGAAATACCCATATTTGGAAAAAAAACCTTCAAAAACCCAAAAAACCCCAAAACTGATGAAATGTGGCCTTCATAAAATAGTGAGAGTGTTCTCTTCAGATTGTTTATTACTATTGTCCCATGCTCAGAACCTTCTAGACTACCTGCTTTTTATAGTAGTGGTAGGGCTGCTGTCACAATTAAAATTAAGGGATATAAACAAGACAAGAAGATATCATAGTTTTTATTAGACCAACTGATTCAGTCGGAAAAAATTTTCCCTTGCTCAGGGACATGGGTTTTCTTTCAGGCCTGATATAGAGAAAGTCATTCTAAAGGTAAATACCAAGCGCTTGTATCACCTGAAATAAAGGTTTGTTGTTATTTCTATGTGGGAGAGATGTTGGCAGGAAGAGAAATCTTGAGGTGGTCCCTTATCACCTGCGTGTCACCTCTTGCTCTGGCTGTGGTCAAGAGTGAGCCAACAGACCCTTCACCAAGAAAGGTCTCCAAGCTGTATGGGTGCAACTCACAAGTACAGCCAGTTAAGCAACATAGACATAACCAGGTAAGGCAGGAAACAAATTTAGGCAGCCTTAATGGCAAACACTGCAGTGATGTTTTCCACCTTGTTATTATTGCATACACTTTGAACAGCCACATGAATGACAAAGTAGTCAGATGTAGATTAATTTAAGCATTTAAAGGAAGGCTGAAACAGGCATATCTTTCTATTTTTAGAGAGAAAGATATTGGTCTATCATCTAGCTATCAGAGATCTATCAGAGCAGGTACACAGCTAATTTTTCTCACACATTATCCATACTTATTAACATTATATAGATTTAGATATCAGTACAAATAGGTTATATAAAACTGAGAGAGTCTGGTGTCATGGCACGAATTTTGAAGGACTTCAAAGTGGTTAATTAAGAAGAAAAATAGTAATTCTAGTGTAAAACTGAATGACACCAAATATACTTACAGCTGAGAAAAATGGATACCTGAGTCATGAGACACACTGTATGCATTGTTTTTATGTGAATTCTCTTGAAGTTTTCTATTTGGAAAAAAATTAATTTTTCTTTAAAAATTTGATTTTCTGTCTCACTAATATTTCAATCATATTCTTACCTGTCAGGGTGAGAGTTTGGTTTCTCTCCTTTGGTAAAGATGACTCTGGGATTTAAGTGAAGCAAAATATCATTAAATAACTCTGTATTTCACATAAGTGACGACCATAGTGTGTCTTCTTCATACTATATCAAATACCAGGTGAGGAATACCGTAGCATTTTGGTTTTCCTAAGGACTTTTTATGAAACACCCTTCCAATATTGTCCCAGCTTCACACTGCCTGTAGTCACAGCTTCAGCCATGTATGACAGTGACTTATCAAGTTCAGTTTTAGCTGGAAATGCTGAGAAAGGAGTAAGAACTTCAACTAATACAATGTTAAGATAATGCAAAGACGAGGAGATTTCTGACTGGCATATCTGTCTACTGCAAATGCTACTCAAAACGTATGTTACCCCAGTCATCTTTACTGCAATGGATGTAGAAGGTAGTAGATGAAGAGAAACTGATTCTGTTTGTTTGGCAAAGGGTTTTGGAGGAGGATAGGTTTTCTGGTGTGTGGGTACTGATAACTTGAATCTTGGTTCAAATTATGTGTAACCTGGGCTACTCCATTGATGTCACTGGAGTCACTCCAACTCTATAGTGCAATGCTGTATCTCAAGATAGTACTAAGGCTGTATAAACCTGCATTCTGCTGTAACTAGTACCTTATACGTTCATTTCCATTAGGACCAGGTTTTGCTATACTTTAAAAAATTAAATAAAGGAATGTTAATATCCAAACTACAAGACGCTGCTAGTGGGAATCAATAAAACAATTGTTGACCATGGTATGCAGTTCATACCAACACTGGTTTTCATGAGTTTTTTGTGTGTGAGCAGGAGATGGGGGTTTATGGATGTGTCTGTGTTGGCAATTTAGAGCTCTAGATGAGTTTCTTTTGATGTAAATTTTGGAGTGCATCTCTACTTGCGGTCTGTTTGTTCATATCTGAGTACTGATGTGGAGGTCATGATTTCCCTCTTGGTGGAGTTGGGGCTGAATCTGGGAAGGGAGGAAAGCCATCTTCAAGTCTAATTTACCACACAGTGGTAAGTAGTAAGATGGTCATCTCTCTCCTCATGAGAGCTGTGTACCCAAGACAGGCAACAGGTACAAACTTCAACACCACTTCAAATGCACTGTGATCATGTTGTCTTTGAGCAACAATAGGCAGCATCAAGTCAAACCCTGCTCTTTCCTCCCTTGTGTCCCAGAAGTTGACAATGTATTTGTCCCTGTGAATGAATTCTTGTAACAGTAGAGATTACCAAATGGAGATAAAATTTGATGAACCATTTTTTTTTCTCTCCTGCCAGTCTGAAGTTTATATATTCAGAGTTCTCAGTATATCGATTTAGTCCACGGTCAATAGAAGGTGTATCTCACCTGAATTTATATTTGTAATATCTCCTAAAATAGGATCCTCCTTTTTCTTTTCACTATTGTTTTTCTTAAGTTACTTAAGGAAAGACTGTTGCCACGTAATTCATAAGAAATCTCAAAAGCTAGTCCTGAGGCAGCATTAGTCTTAACAGATTTTCTAGTCATCAGAGAGATTCCACCAAATCCTACAGATTAATCTACATGTTTGACGCTTCTCTTTTGGACTGTGTTAATCTCCATTTACTTTTTGTCTCATTTTTGCTGTTTATATCTAATTTAATTTTTATAATATAATCTGGAATTAAATCATCTGATTATCAGTTTAAATCAAATATATCTTGTTTTCAGTATCAGTCAAGGCCATCTCTAAGAACAAATTTAAATGCAGAAGTTCAGCTCAACCAAATCTCACCAAGCTGAAGAACTGTGAATTAAGCCATATGGTTTTCATAAAACATAGGGACTTGAAATTTATTTCCACTTTGTAAAGCAAAAGTCAGTGCCAAAGCAGTGAATGTGCAAAATACAGCACCAGGAAAAAAGTTGAGTGCAAGACTCTTGGTGTCACACTCCTTGAGCTCAGCACTTCTAAGGCTAAAGATGATTCTTTACAAAGGTCAAGGAGCAAGAGGAGAGAAACGCACTGAGAAAAGGTTCCAAAAGTAAATTTGCTAATATGACTTGTGAATGTAGGCAACCATTTTTAAGAATCTAAATGTGAGACATGTTGAATGATTCCCAAAAAGCAGGTTTAAAATTTTTTGAAACAAACTGCCACTTTTTCAGTCCCCCAAATGATGGGTTACTTTTTGTGTACCTTCACTCAAAGAACAGTACCAGTAAATGGTCTTTCAGAGAGCTACAAAGTAAAACAGCAAAAAACGTGAAATGCAGCTTTGTAGTAAGTATAAAAAGAAGCTCTTTCTGTGTGTGACAGGTTTCAAGGCATGCATTATTTTTGGGCTGTTATATTGTCCTCTATATTCCAGTGCTGAAACTGGATTTAGAGCTCTCAGTTTAAGTTCTCTAAATTATGAGCCTCACTAAGACTTCATAGTTGAAATTTACTGGTTTTTTAATATTCTGGCTGATCTGAATACAGAATTTAAAGTACCTAAGTTTAGGAAGGGAAAAAAAAAATTTTGGTTTGACTGTTCACATTTAAGGCTGCTTTTTCCAGGTTTCTTTCTGCTGTATATTCAGAAACTGAAATCACACCTAAAAAACTTAAAGTATTGATAACATGTTCTTATTTCATAAAGCATAATGCAATCTTGCAATCCATCCTTTTGATATGGCCTCTTCCAAAGCTTGGCAACTTTTTTTTTTTTTTTTTTTTTTTTTGTTTATTGTCATCCACTGGCAAAACACCTAAAAAGCATACTCTCTTTTTATGTAGCTAACAAAAACAAAGTTGTTTATTTGTATTCTTAAATACAATAAATAAATATCCTGTTCATGCTGAAGCTGATAGTAAAAATCACCGTTTTGGAAGTAGTGCTGTATATAATGTTTTATAGTGCATTACCCTCTGTGAGGAGTTGAGCTTATGCTTAAGTTTGACTCTTGGAGATGAGGAAAGTGGGTCAGAAGAAACATATACTGATTAAAATAAGATCTTCTTGTGAGTTGGGTCTATAACACAGACTGCTTAATCTACGTATGCCAATGAAAATTAAATTATAAAAGCACCTTTGACAGTCTTAAGGAGAAAATACAATCAATATGTCTCCTCTAGGAAAGGTTACAGCTTCTGTAAACTGAGCTCCCAATACAGCAGTAGATTTTTCTATTTAATACCTTTTTGTCAGCTCCCTACCTGCAAAATTAATATACTTCATCTCAGAGTGGTACTGCAAGGGTTTAATTATCTAGTTCTTGCAAGGCAATCAAACACAGTAGTGATGAATACTGTAGAAAATGTTGCAGGACATTAAGAATTCTTAATGCTAATGGTGTTTTAATTGCACATAATAGTCCAAGCATGAGCCCACCCTCTGGGCAATGAGAACAAACCGTAATGCCAGGAAGCAGTTTTCCCATTGGGTCCTATTCCTCCTCTTGCCTTTGAAGGCAGCAAGTCATATGGCCCCAGAAGAAGATAAAGAAACAAAGCAGATGCATATGGAGCAAATTAAGGTTTCTAAGGCAATTCCTAATTTCCCAGTGTACTGCTGTTCCAGATGTGTGTGCGTGGTGAGGAGCTGCATGGATAGTTCAGCACATCCGTAGCTTTCATTCCTGTGGTACAGTAATACCAATGTTTCTGTTGCTGAGCCATCAGTCAAGTTCAGACACTCTCAATGCAGGAGTGCATCTTTCTGCAGGACTTTTCTGCTTTGCTGTGTTTTGTTATTTTTAGGATGTTTCAAATTTCTTTTGAAGGTTCAAGTTGATAGGATTTGAAATCAGCTCTAAAGTGACTAATGGCAACAAATGCCAGCAGGGAAACCGCTGAAATGAAAGTTAAAATCATCTGTGGTCTCTTCCAACACTTTGCCTTGCCAGGCTCATTAGGAGGTGAATTTAGCCTGGGTCTGGTACTAGGCTGGCATCCAAACAAGTTGTTTAACACTAAGAGCTAGAGCTGCAAATAAAGTAGGTATTGCACTTTTGGGAATGTACCTGTCCAAGATGAGGTGAACTTTTGGAAGTTCTGCAGTGGTAACATACCCCAAGCCACTGCACTGCTGCTCTTGGACCTGACCAAGGGAAACTGGAATTGGTGAGGACCACCTCCACATCCATGCCTTGGGCCCCAGAGGTCATGCTGGTCTCCCACTGCCCAAATGCCTGGCAGCTAATGCAGTGGCTGAGCATGCAGGAGGCCCAGGTTTGCTTCTTCTCTATGGGGGTCCTAGTGGCTTCTCCCTCCCTCTTGTGGTTACTTCATCTGTGCATCTGTCACTCCACTCCTCAAAGGGACTCCCCATAGGGTGGAGAAATATAATGCACATTTAACTTAAATCATTACTTTTAGAAGCTGAAAACAGTCTTGTGATGGGAAATTGTTGGACAACTGGCTGTGGATAGTCTGTCAGTCTAATTTAGCACATCAGCTCCTGAGCTCTGGAAGAACACTGCTTTTCATTTTGCATCCAGATAATTTTATATCTCTATTTTGTTGCAATAATATGAACTACTATAAAACTGCTCTTTTTTAAATTTTTTTTTCATAATGAAACTAATTTTTTTATGTCTAAGACTGTACTGGCACCAGCAGGATTTCACCTGACAAACTAGCATACCTTTGAAGAGGACCAGACCACAACTATTAACGGGACTAAGTACTTGGTTTATTTTTGGCCACCTAAACCTTTCTTCAAGTTTTACACATTCAATGTTAAAAAGTGTAAAAATGAACTATTATCTGTTTCATAACAATATAAACTTGCCTGACAAGTTTTTTTGATAGTTTTGACTTTTAGACTTTAAAGCTTCTTATACTTTCAACCAGGATTTCTGACTTTGTCATAAAGCAAGAGGTAAAATTGCTTTTCAGTACCTACAGAAAATGTTTTCTGTTAGTATTTTTGGGAACTGCAATTCAATTATAATATAGCTGGTAATTTTTACAGTTTTCACTCTTACCTCTAAATATGAGTTCAGCTTCTTGCAGCTTAATGTTTTTCAAATTCTTTTTTAAGTGCCACCTGTCAATAGACATTTTATTACTTTTGAACTGGTTTCTGTTTGTTCATTTTAAACATAGGACATTACCAGTGTATTTCATATCCCACTGTTGGACAAAATGACACAATGCAGTGTTACACAGTGTGCACAAATCACATGCAGACATCACACCCTGCTTGTGTGTAACTGGAGTGCTTCTTTGGACCTGCACATTACAAAATTACAAATAAAAAGTTGGTATTTCCATTTGTAGAGTAGCCTGAACTGGAATTGGAGGGCTCAGCTCAATGTCATTTTGCATCCTTCCTTTCCTGTATAAATGAGAGGTTATTTTTATCTTCACTGTCTCAACAATTTGTTACCAAAAATAAGCTGTGTTGCAACTTGGTACCGCCTTGTTAGAAGGTTTCTCCTCCTAATACTAATTGGCTTCCTCCCAGTATGCTTGTTTTACAGCAATATCTGTCTATAGATTACCCTGGAGAGTAAACTTCAAACTACGTTTTTCTGCTGTTTCATAGGAAGGAGATGTCCCTCTAGAAAATGTTTAAGTAGCTGCAGAACAATGTCCTTAGATTACTAAAAACAACTTTAAAGTGGCTTGCAATGCAAAGTAAATGGCAGCAAAGGTGCTGGCCTGTTTTTAATGCATTTCTGGAGGTAGACTTGCTCCTCTTTTCCCACCTGGCAGAGCTCAGAGGAGATGATTGCTCCACCTAGGACCTGTCTGACACTTGTATTAGCAGGGACCAAGAGAAGCAGATACAACAGGAGCCTTTTGTCCACCTTTGCCTTTTTAGAGGCTTCTGCCAGCTGAGCAGAAGGGGTGCTCTTCACACACACCATTAGGAGAATGTGGGCCAAGCCAGAAAGAGCCAATGCTTTTGGCTGTAGTCCCTTGAAAGAGTGTTTTTGCAGAGGAAGCTGTAACTGTTTCTCTTTGGCATGAATCACCCATGATTCTGTTTTCACTGTCCTTGGTCACATTGTTCTGAAACTGTGGATGCTCCTGCTAGAACATTAATAAAGCAAACAGCCTACCGTATGCTGGTTTGTGTGGTTTCAGCACACTAGCAAACGCTGTTTGGTGCCTTACCTCCAGGATCCAATTTTGTAAAAACCAAAAGGAAGTGGAGCTTCAGTGACATTGTGCTGGTAAATGAGTTTATGCACCCATCTCTCTGTGGAACCTGTTACTGGCTGTTTAATTTGAAGGTCGATATTAACTGTAGAGGAAAAGGGATCTCAAAGATATGAAATTCCTAAAAGTTATGTAAAAGTCATCCTCCATGGAGGAAAGAATATACATGATTAAGCTGAAGAGAACACTGCTGAATGTTTTCATTCCCCATTAGATAGGGAGGCACCTAACTTTATCTTCCACACCCAAATCCATGTATAATTAATCTTCACTGAGATTGCTCTTTACAGAGTTCCTAAGCAAATTTTTTATTTCTAAATCAATCCTAATAAATTTGGATTTTGCTGTTGGTACTGAAATACTATGAATACTGAGCCTGTCCTGTATTTTCACAGACCTTTCAAGTATGTGTGTATTTACCTAAGGCTTTATGGTATGGAGTTCTGTGTGTGGCAGTCTGTGGTGTGCAGGAGTTTTGGTGCCGTGCAGAACAGGCTCCTTGGTGCGAATCAGTGAGCACCCACATGTTGATGGAAGCACACTGCTGTCACACTGCCTGGTGATTCAGCTGCACATTTTGTATCATCCTTTATGCATCTCCTGTCAATGCAAATCCCTTTATTTGTGATTCTGCCTTGGTATGAAGATAAACACTCCAAGCCACTAAGAACTAACTGGTAAAAACCTGAATGTTGTGAAACAAGAAGACATTATCAAACCGATTGATTTTATTGTTTTAAGGAGTCACTGGCTGTATAATCCTCAAATCTGGTGTTCTTCATGTTGCATGGAAATAAAAGAATTCAGTATTCATTCAGGTCACTTCAAATGCAGTTCTTCTCCCCTGTATGCAATGATTATCATTTCATTCTACCCTATACAGTTTGACATCTGCTCCTGGTACTGAGTCATCAGTCTAGACTGGCCAAATTAATCTGGCAGAGATTAAGCATGAAGGAATTATTTGCTTGACTCAAAGAAATATAATGAAAATGACTTCAAGAAATACTTGTTACCTGCCGCTCCTCCACTGACTAAGAGATATCAGAAATGCTATAAACCAAGTTCCTCCCTCCACAAGGAGGTGAATTAATGAAGCCTGGTGTTCTAAACACTCAGATGATAAATCCTCTTCAGCGCTGTAAGACCAAACTTTCTTTGCTGTGGAAATAGCTGACAGTAAATAACACAATGGCCCAATGCATTCCACACATTCACAAACTCTCTCTGGGTCCTAAACTTGCCCTCACTACTCCAGCTCCAAGCCATCCTCAGCTTTAGTTTCTGTTCCCTTTTGTTATGTAATGCACTTGCCACTTTGCAGTTTTCCAATGCCTGACTAGTACTCACCTGCCTGGTGTCCAGCCCTCTGAATCCCTTCAGCTGTGGAGTGGTCACACAGGGCAACAGGGGATGCGGTTCCTCCTGCCTTCCTTTACCACAAGACTTGGAGGGTTTTAATAGTTTGGAAAAGGCCACCATTACACGCAGAAAATGAGAATCTTTTCCACAGTTCATGAGGGCTACAAACGTTGATCTGTGCTGTTAAAGGAGTGTTAAAGGTGACTCAAGACTTCAGAATCCAAGAGAGACACTAGTCACTGTATTTCAGTGTTTACTGACTGAATGCCAGGGCTGCAATTCAGATGCCTCAATGTAGTAACACATGGGGATGGGAGTGAAGATGAGAGTGAAGTGCCTTTCTCCTACCCTCTTCCCACAGGAAAATTGCATTTGAACAAGAGTTTGCTGAAAAGGTGTGCATAATCTGAACTTCTTGGATGTTTAGGTTAGAGACGGATCTTTTTCATATAAGGAGGCTTAGCCTCATCGATTTCATGTGGGTGTATCAATTTATTCCAGTCAAAGATCTAAACTGCCCCTGTCAGTTGTGATTGTTTAAATTTAAGAGCTTTTAACTTTTTGTTGCCTAGATGAAAGAATTACAGTGCAACAATCCCACAGTCAAAACATTTTTATTCAATTTATTCTGCCAGAAAGCACCTTGTTCAGAAATTGGACGTATATGGTATTCAAAACATTTGAAGAAATAGCTATTCCAGTGTTCCTTGCAGAAAAGCCTCTTGCAGATCCAGGGCAATTTTGATTATAGAACCACAACATTTAATGATGCTCATCAAAGAGTTATTTTTTTTAATCCACTCCAGGAACTACAGGGAACTTTTTATACTTCCATGTGAAACCCATTCTCTCTCTACTACAGTTTATTTAATTGCAGTTCACACTACAAGCTGTTTTTTCCTGCTGATTTTGTTCTGCTCTGGTGCCTGGCATTCTCGTTTATATTTAGGGACCTCTGGGACAACTAAATCTGTAGGAAAAATCTGTTCATATGAGTATTTGGATCTAAAACACTGCTGGTGGTCCTCTCTAGACTATTAAATAGGTTAAAGAACTTCAAAAGGTGCCAAAAAAAGCAAGTTTAGATAATCTACATTTATACAACTTTTAATAGAATTTGCATTTCCAGTGACCTTTTATAGGAATTCAAAATCTTAGTATTTTTAAACCACTCGCAAGAAATAATCACAAACATTCGTATTAATACTATTTTTAGAATAACTTCTGATCAGCTAGCCTGATGACTCCTTGTTTAGTACTTCTCTCATGATGGTGTCTGCAAACCTTAGCTATGATGAGTGAATGCTTTTTTTCTAAAGTGTTTATTAACTTAGAAAAATTAAGACAAAACCATGTCCATTAAGAGGATACAAGTACTGCCCACTTGATATTCTCTTTGTGTTTCAAAATAAATGCATTACTAGGTATGTAATCTATTCACTACATCTCCTTTCCTACAGAAACCAAGTATTTTTGAGGAATACTACTGATATTTTGTTGAATTAAGACACAGCAAATATTAGTGCTTAAAAAAATGCACAACACATCTACAAAAGCTGATTTAAATTATCAGTGAAAACACAGAAGTAAATCATATTAGACTGGCTGATATGTATAATGTTATCACAAAGAATTTAATTAGAATTTCAGCATTTGATAGTTAGCTACCAGGGCATAAGAAGCTGATGATCCAATTTGACTTTGTATTACCTTGAAAATTCTTTATTCACAGACAACACTTTCCCAAAATAATCAGAGTATGTTTTAACAAGTTTCTTGTTTTGTGTTTCAAGTAGAGAAGTGCTCTGAGTTCTGCTAAGATACATAGACAACAATACTGTCTCAAGTTACAGAGTAAATCAGATTTTCTATAGAGAGACAAACATACATACATATGTATATATATATATATCTAAAATGAATACCTGCACAGGGAAAAGACCTATTTATTGGACTAAATGTTGGCCTGGAGCTTTCTGAATTTAATTTCTGTCTTCTAGGGCTACTGCACAAGAGCTATCACAGAGGAGCAGCTTTTCTCCATGTTATTAATTCTCTATCAATGACTTGACCAAGTGTGGTTGAAAGTGATTTCATGGTAAAAAAAACAAAAGCTGCTGAAATGTGCAAAAGTGCAAAGTGGTTTATACTGATACAGTTGTAACCACACAATGGTTCATTCCACTGCACATATATGCAGATATGCTTGCTTCAAGTTATAAAGCTGAAAAACCTGGAAACTTTTCTAATTACTTTATATGCAGAAATGACAATATAATTATTTATATTACAGAATCAAACCTTACTGAAAAAAACTATATGGGCATTTGTAAAAGGTTTTAATTGGAAATTTTTTTGGCCGTGTTTAATTATGGGTTGACTTCTGTCTCTGCATCTAACCTGTTACATCCTGGAATGGAGGAAAGAAATACAACTGATTTTAAACTCTGGTTGTGTAGGAACCCTTCAAGCTTTGGATCTGGAAGCCAAGAAGTGTTAATTTATGTTGGGCACCATCCACAAAGAAATCTGGTCTTAGGTTGGGGTGATACAACTACCACAACTTACGCTCTTCTCTGACACATGAGCCACTGCATGTGAGCCTTCAAACAGCCTTGTCTCATCTCAAAATCTCTCCTAAACACTAAATGTCTGTGAGCATCACGATTCTCTGCTTTTCAATATTATTCCTACGGTACAATGGCAGTGCCTCCCAAACAATTTTGATTCTACTTCGCCATTGCTGAAAGCCCACTCAGTTCATTTAACATTTGCAATTTTAAAATAACCTATTTATGCAGTTCTGGAAGTATAGAGTGCTTTGCTAGAAAAAGGCTGAAATCTACTTGTGTCAGACTCCCTCATGGGCACAGTCTTGTTCAAATTGATAGGACAATGAGTGGGAGGAAGATGCTGCCTTTAACAGGAGAAAGAGTATTTGAATGTTGGTTTTGATAATGAGACAGTGCCCACCTGACTCAGAAACAGAGTCTGTGTCTCCAAATAGCTTCTGTAAAAGGAATAGGACTTCTGGGCTTACTTCAGGAGTGTACACCTGTGCAGTATAATAAACAATATTGTGGCATATTTCAGTCAGAGTGAAAAGTTCTTCCAGCTCTCACCAGCTTACAGTACGTGAAGCAGTAACTAATGAAACTGTCTTAGTATGTGACCCTTGCTAAAGTTGGACTTGAGCAGGGAGAGTACTGAACAATTTTAATGGACCGTTTTAAGATGCTTTAGATGAAAAATGAATACAAACATAAGAAATTGTTGCATATTATTGTGTATGTTATAGCATAGAAAAATAATTCTCTGCCAAAATAGGCCCATAGATGAGGACTTTTTTTTTTTCCACAAACAAAAAAGACAAAGCAAAACAAACAAAAAAAACCCCCACAGAACACCCCCCCTGCCCACCCAAACAAAAGACATGGCAAATCATTAATCTGGGCCACTGCATTTTGTTCTTCCGAAGCATTTGTCATTTTACCTTGCTTACTCCTCTTTTTATATAATAATCTTGTTCAAGTCAAGCAATATCTTCGATCTTGTGCTATGTACACAAAATTTCCATCTTGTTGGAGGACTACATATTATTAAAATAACAACAAGCTAAATAGCCACACACAGACTACCAGTTAATGTAGATATTGTCTACTGACATTATTAGGTAGAAAATAGTGGATAAAGTGATCCAAAAAGAATTTTATCATGTGATGGTTCAAAAGGAGACACTCCCAAGGTCTCTGTAGATATCCATGCTGGCCCCAGATGGATTGCAAACAGAGATGTATTTTGTCATATAGAAAGTTTGTGTTGTTTCCATGCAGGATGATCTAGGATCCTGGAATATGTTTTAAGTGTTTGAGGTCCTGATGAATACAGTTCCAAGAGATTCTTTTCTCACAAAGAAATATGGCTGTTCTGTAGAGCTGATGTTTGAAGTGTTTTCTATAGGTACATAACTTTTATTTCCTCTTGATGTTCCCAGTATAAATCTAACGCTATTTTATTGCCTCTTTTTTTTTTCATGACAACAATTCCTACAGTTACACATGGGATTGTATTTTATTAAATTATTTTCCATTCTTGAAAGTGTTATAAAGCAGGAAATACAGCAAGTAAGTAATTTGTAATTTAAGGGAATTTTTTTTTTCCAGATAGCATATTCAACAAAATTTGAAGCAAATTACAGAAAGCAAAATGGACTTGAAAGGAAAAAGTGGGAGAATTATAAACCCACAGAGTTTTGCTTTGGATTGGTTTCATCAAACAGTGTATCTGGACTGCCTGCTAGCTTTTTGATTAAGGCAGACTCTAATGTCTCACTCTGTCTCAGTGGGCAATTTGCAGAAAGAACTAGTAATCTTTGCCTTCTCTGTCACTTACCTAGCGCACTTCACAGGTTTTTAACAGACTGAAATTGTGTTCAACTTTGTTTAAAGAAATGGGGAGAGGGTTGTTTAGCTTGTGGTAGTGGGAGTTTCAACACACAATTTCACATATCTGTATAAAATAGCTGTCTGCAATCATTGCTGTCAATGTACTTGTCTCTGGGCTGTTCAATGCTCTAAACACAAACTGCAGTTTGTCATGAAAAAGTGCCTTTGCAACATTCTTCACAGACTGAAAATCAACTTAGCACACATTTAAAGATGCTTTTTACACACATTGAACAGGCTGCCCAGTTCCTTTACACCATGAAGCATTTGCCTACAGCACAGATACCAGCTTGCTGAGTTGAGGATCTGAGCCATTGAGCTGGTACCTCTTTGGAGGCGAACTAGAACCTCAGAGGCACGAAGAGTAAGTATTAGGAGTGCACAAGGGACTGACATGCTTGAGCATGTCTTCAATTAGTTTTAGGTATATAAGAAATGCCTTAACTGGTCTGTTGGGAGTTCCAGAGTTCCAGCTACTCCTGTACTCTGACTCTAAAAATGGAATTAGGTGACACTGTTAAAGGAGAGTACCAGATCCTGCCCTTGGTCGGCAGATCAAACCCTCCACTCTTCTCTCAGAATTCAGCTTTAGGATTAGGAAAGTTAAAAGGGTACATATTTATTTATTCCCTTAAACTTTAGACTGTGAATTTGTCTAATCCCTTTAGAAGTTGTTGATGTCATCTGCTGCCAAGCCTCATCATGCAACAAGCTCCAGAAGTTTCTTATCTAATGTGTATAAACAACACTTTATGTTTTTTAAGTTGACATCCAACCAATTTCAACCAGTGCTCCCTCATTCTACTCCTCAGAGTTGGTGTATCAATCACTTCATCAACTACTTTTAAGATTATTATTTAAAAAGAGGAGTAAACAAGGTAAAATGACAAATGCTTCGGAAGAACAAAATGCAGTGGCCCAGATTAATGATTTGCCATTTCTTTTTTTCTTTTTTTCTTTTTTTTTTTTCCCTCAAAAAAAAAAAAAAAAAAGTCCTCATGAATGGGCCTATTTTGGCAGGGAGTTATTTTTCTATGCTGTAACATGCACAATAATATGCAATTTCTTATGTTTGTATTCATTTTTCATCTAAAGCATCTTACATCTGCCCATTAAAATTGTTCAGTACTCTCCTTGAGGAAGCAATGGGGACCCTTAGTTTTTGGAGTGTCTCCAGTCCAGGGTAATTTTGCTTTTAAATAGTGGAAAACTGTGGATTTTTTTCTGCACCCCAAGAAAAAGTCAGGTTCATGTGTGTACAGTAAACAAAACATACACTCTTCGTCACTTTATCTTCAAGGTGGTTTGACTTAATTCACAAGCTGTAGAGATTTTTTCCAATTGTGTTAACTTAGTAGATCACATGGACCAGCTATGTGGGGTGAGATACGTTATCAGGAAAGGAGAATGCTCCGTGGAAGGAACATGATCTGATTTATAAGGTCTCACTAGAGTGAGGGGAAGAATTATATTCTGTTTTGTTCTGTTCAGTCTTTCATGAAACTCGGAATTCCTACTTCCTTTTAATCCTGAGAACAGGACATGCAAATGTATTTCTCAGTAAATCAGTGAAGGGTTACCAGGTTTGTTGGCAGCATGGAAGAAGATTGATGGTGTGGGACAAGCAGAATGGAAGAAAAAAGGAAACTTTCTTGATTGCAAACGAAACCTATTTTAAATCAATTGTGTGAGGAACTGGAAAGGTTCAAAGGAAATGTTAAACCAAAACCAAAAGCAAGGAGGTATTTACTGTATCAATACAACTAAAAGAGAGGTGCTCTTGGTCCTGCTCTGTAGGCAAGTTGCATCTCTCCTGCTCCTGCCATTCCTCCCCTCCAAACAAGACTAGTTGTGTTCTGCAGTGACTGGAGTCTGACTCGCCTTGCTGTGGATTTTAAAATGAGCCCGTTCTTCCATTCTGAATCCTTAGCTCACAGAAAACCCAGACACAATTCAGGTAAATTTTAACATCAGAAAACAAAGATCAGAGCAGCAGGAAGAAGGAGAGCGGAGCTAGGACTGACTTTGTCAAGCACTAGTGAGGGGTCAGGATTAGAATCAAACCACTTACCACTGGGCAAGAGTGTCCTCCTTACAGATGTTACTCAGCTCTTGGAAACAAATACGTTGTGACCTTATTTTTAGTCACATATCTGTGAAAATATAAGGAGATACTGTTAAACAAGAACAGTCACAAAAAGTAAAGTAAAAACAGGGCATTTTACATATGTAGGTCAGAGGTCATTAGATTTGCAAACTTGTTTTGTACATACTTATTTGTAAGTTAGGTATTTTTCGTGTTTTGCCAATTCTTTGTTAGTACAATTACATTAAATTAAAAATATTTGTAGGCTTTGCCTTGTAGGATCTGGTAATGCAAACCATAATTTCATATTGAACAGCTGACATTAGATTTCCAAAACTGCATGATGAGCAGTGTGCTATTTGGGTTATAATTTTAAAAAAAGAAGGCAAATGGAGTTAACTGTCATTGAAGGCAAAGTGAATTACCTGTCATTATGAACAAGAGCGAAGAATTAAGGTTTTGCCACAAGAAGCAAAAGACTGCGGTCCTTCCCACTTACCTCTATACACATAACTGATACACCTACACTGTCAGACTGATCTCTTTAGGTTCCTTCCATAGATCAAGGTACTTTGAAGGGTCAGTTTAGGTTGTGAGGTGGGCTGCATCAATCTCTAATAGTGACTAAGCTCCTAATTTAGGCCTAAATACATCTGGGTTTTTGCAAAGAGGAGTACTTGTGAGAGGAGAAAAAAAATAATTGCTTTGAGCTACTAAGTAGATCATGAAAATCATGATAACACACATTGTGCTGTCAAATCAAAATGAGACATTAATCAAGTTAAGTGATAGACTGAAAAATACTTTTTTTTTTTTTTTTGAAACATAATATGAAAAATAGGAGATTCAGTACCTAAGAAGCTGAAATGAGATTTAGGGATGTGATGATCCTAATAGCATCACAGAAAGTTATGTTATTAAGAATTACATCTTACATGAAAATCAGGTAGTCCATCTCGAACTGAAAAATATTCATATGAGGGAGAGAAATCCTTCAAAGCAAAAATGCAACACATCCCCTGCACAGTCTCAGACTGAAATCAGGTGCACATAGAGGGCAAGGCAGAGTCTTCAACCTTAGTCAGAGATTTGTTTCATTCATAGAGTACCTCATTTAATAAGGCCCTGGACATAACTGCAGGATGTGGATTTCTATAGTCTGTCCTGTAAGAGACAGAGAGAAAGAACATCAGTCTGTCCCAGAGCTACAGGCGCAGTGTACCACTGTAATTATTAACTTGTATCTTCAGTAAATTTTCCTTGTTGCTGTGGGTTACCGCTTGTCAGTGGGAAATTTTATCAGCTAGGGAATAGAAACAGAGCCCCAAGCTTCAATTCTTTTAACCTTTTCTTCTTTCAGGCTTTGTTTTTATTATTCACTAGATGACCATAACCCAGCTGACAACACTTGAACAGTCCTGCTGGCAGTTCTGTGGCTTTTTAGCAGAGAGGAGAAAACACCATTCTCTGCTTCTCCTATTCCCTGTGTGACCAGGCAGGTCCTGTTAATTCTGGTCATGTTGCAGCTCCCACCTTTTCCCAGTTGCATCACTGAATCTGAAAGCTCCCTACTTTATTCAAGAAAGCATAGTCAATGCCCCTTCTTCCCATAACCTTTGATGAATGTTTGATAAGAACATCTCTAACTCAAACCTTTTGCAGGTAGATGATGCTCCCATCTTATAATGCAAAAGCCAATGTTTCTACAGAAAGTACTGCCCTTACACAAAAACTTCAGTGTACTTCTATAGTGTCCTTTAGTTTTTGTTTGGTTTTTTTTGTTTGTTTGTTTGGTTTGTTTTGGTTTTGTTTTTTTTGTTTGTTTGTTTGGTTTTTTTTGTTTTGTTGTGTGTTTTTTATTTTTTTTTTTATTATTTTTTACTGCTTTTTTGGCTGATTTTAATTGTACTTTACTGAATTTCAGCTCACATCTTTTTGACAACACTGAGCAGCTGCTCAGGGGTTCATTTTGGGTGTCTTGACATTTTCCCTGCTTTTTTGTTCCCTGGCTGTTTAGTGCTATCCGTCCCAGTTCTTTTTATAACACGTTAAAAATTAGTTTGGCAAATTTTGCTCAGGTGCCTGGGAAGGTGAACGGAAAGTAAGTGGAGATAAGGGGCTGTCTCCACTAAAACTGTTGGTAGTGAGATCTGGACCTCTGAATGTCTCTGCAGGAGAAACATGAAAGAAAATATTAGCAAAAAACCAGTGGCAGAACATTGACTTAACATGTCATCTTGCCACAAATAGGATTGGAAATTCTCACTGTAAATCGAAGTATAATCATTCCCTTTTCCATTCTACACTTTTCCTGCAATGATTCTACCAAAAACTAAAAAAGGACCCAGAAGATAACATTCCTATTCCTCAAGATTTCAGTTTGCTCTGCAATTACACTGATTATGCAAATAGATATGCTAATTGATAACGCAAAGTTTCCATCTTTGGGTACAACTGTCTCCATGCAACCCTCCATTACCCTGAACCAATTGTATTCACCAGGAAATTTATAATTACCTGTAATTGCAGGAAGCATCTTAAGTCTTTCAAAGTGAGAGTGAGAACCAGCTGTAATTCCTGGCTGCAATTACAAATATTCAGCCTCTTCACCTGGGTAACAGTTCCCTGATTTATGCATTTCTAAAAATCCTTTGAGTTCCATTGCAAATTTTTTCAAGAATCACAATTCACAGTATGAGAAAAAATGGAGGAAATTAGTTTTTTTAAGTACCTGATGTAAATCACACTCAGGTCCTTAAGTAATTGTGAAAACACATAGTGTGAAAATACCAAATACAAGAGAACATGGAAGGACAGAGGTAAGTCTATAGTCTGTAATACATGCAGCTTAATTCTGTAAACTCATATTGTTCTAAATCATAAATTCTCACAACTTCTGTTGTATCTTTCTTTGGAATTCCACTATGACTTTCTATTCCATATTTCAGAGCGTTACATGGGATCAGAAATGTGCTGAGAGCCAAGGGAAAACAGACATTTATTTGGGTGTATGTGCAACCAGTTTGCATGTGCAACAGCCACCCGAACCACTCTCTGCCACTCAGTTCTTGAGAACTACTCTTTTACCCTGCAGATGGGAAAACAGAGCAAGAAACTCCTCTGTTATAGAATCATAGAATTAACAAGTTGGAAAAGACCACTAAGACCATGAAGGCCAAACATTAACACAGCATCACCATGTTCATCACTAAACCTCAGGTAATTATGTTATAGAGATTCAGAAATATCACTCTGTGTGAGTGGGACATGAGGGAACCATCTCCCCATCTCATCTTCCAAGGGCTGTTGCTCAAGCAGCACACTGGAAGGAGTTCAGAGTCAGCAAAAACTTTTTAATTCTCCCAGGCTGTTTCAGATGAGCTAATTAAGCATCTACAAAGCACAATACAAAGAGAGCTGACAGGTGATGCTTGAGGAGGAGACAGCTTTATCCACCAAAATTTGAAAGGAGTATGAAAAAGATTTCTACTGTAGCCTCAATCAGTCAGTTTGTACAAAGTAAATTGATTAAACATTTGCAGGCAGAGATAGTTGGTAGAAAAGATGTGTGTGGCCTTGTCATTTATCTGGTTACAGCACTGCACTGACAGCAAGACTGTGTCTGATGGTGGAAGAGCCCTTTAGAAGTGTGTGGAACTATACCCAGTTCTGCTCTACCCACTCTGTTGACATGGGAAGGGGAAAATGCAATTCCTGATCCCTAATTCCTTTAGTTATTTTTTTTTAAATGAAGTAAGTAATCAATGAGATGTTGATTGGGATGTTCTCTGAGAGGCTAATGGGAAGCATGAAATGAGATAGTAGCCCTCTTTAGCATCGTTTATGCATTGGCTTTGCCTCACTCCCATTACAGGCAGAAGTCTCCATTCTATAAGTCATTTTCAATGGCAATACAAAAGTTTGAATCAGACTTTGTTATCAACAAATGGTTTTAAAACTGAATTCTTGTTAAGACATCATTAGTGTGGATCACAATTAAAAAACTTATGATAGTTTGGCTATGCAATAATTTTATTTATACTAATGATTGACAGAAAAATGCTTCATCCCATATTATAGTTGCCAGAGACAGATTTGTGTTGACAATGGTGCAGCTGCAGCTTCCTTCTAATATATGTGATCAGAGACTGACAAGTTCATTTGCATCATTTAACTAATATGTAAAATCTCTTGTAATATAGGATCTAGGAGTTGCTATTCATATTCTCTTTCAGAAAGGTTTATTCTTTAAATAAGAGCATGAATGTGAATCAGAGGGAAATCCTTAAGGATGCCTTGTAATGGCTATTTTTCAGCCTTTCAGAATAATTCCCTAACAATTCCATAGAGGCTGTGCTTTTAGAAAAATATTTATTTGTGTTAGTGAGTGATGCAGTCTGATCTGCTGAATTTTCTTTCTTTGCAGAGGCTGTTCCTTTCCTAGAGTACCTCATGTCTGAAGAAAAAGCATTAAGTGTTCTTGCTCTGACTTACTGGGCTTTACAAATGCAGATCTGCAATGAATGAGAAGGCATACCTTTTTTTTTCCCCTCACTTCAGACTCATTCCCTTAAATTCCAAAAGGCTTGCCCCGGTAGCACCTTAACGATCCTTATCCTTATGGCACACTCTTTATCTTGCCTTGTCTTGTCTTTTTTCAATACCTACTCCAAGGAGGCTGGTTTAGGGGATGCACTTTGAATGATGAAACTCTAGAAAACAACTGTTTCTTTTACAAAGGGAACACAGCTACGATTATGTGTGCTGACATTGCAGCAGTGTTAAGTGATCTCATGGGAGCATCACTAGGGGTTGAAGGCAACCAAGCATGGGCTCCTGAACAGCAAAAATGATGTGAGGAAGGGCTGTAGACAATGGGAGAGAGTCACTGCTGACTGGGAGGCCTGAACAGAAGTGCAGAATAACTGGTGAGGGAACCTATCTGGTGAGGCCAGGAAACAGATATTAGGAGGTTTCAGATGTTCCCTATCACTGATAGGCCCCACTCTTCCCTGCTGTCTTGCTGATGGCTTGCATCCTCTGTTATCCAAGTTTCAGCCTGTCTGTGTTCCTTTGACTTGTTCTTGCTGGAAAAGTCCTCCTAATCAGCCCTCCATTCTTTTTCTCTAAGGTAATTCCCTTCACAGGCCCTTTTGCATTCCCTTTTTCTGCCTCCTCCCCAAAATCCTAAACAGCTGTAGTATTGCTTGACTCTCTTTGTGGATAGCTCTTCTCCTATTTCTCATTTGAACTATTTTAAGTGAAAATTCTCTGGGGCAGTGATCACCTCCAATTTGTGTCATAAAACACTCTGGGGACCTATTCTTGGATAGCATTAAACACAACAACGATCACTCTGACCACTAATGATAAAAGCAAAGAAACAGGTTGGCTTTACTGCTGGAAGTCAAATAACAGACAGTTCACTCTTCTGCTGCTGATATTGCTGCCACAATCCCATTTTCTCTTGCAAAACACAGAGCTAAAGAGCAAAATTACTTATAAAGTCTGGACTTCTTTTTACGTCAGGAAAGCTAAACCCTTTAGAGGAGGATTGTGTCAGGGAACATTGGCCCAGCAAAGGGGAATAATACAGTAATAGAATAATTATGCCAGTGTACTAAGCAGATTTGTGAGAGAATTAAACACTATATGCTGATTTTTGTTCAGATATGTGTATTTCTGTCTTGCTCTTGCAAATTAGACAGTGCTGTGCTTCAGCATCTGAGGGAAGATTTAGGAAATTCAATTAGACATCAAACTATTATGAAGTTTTTTTCAACAGTTTCATACTGCATTTCTTGTTACTGAGTTGAAACAACTTGACATTGCAACAGAGAATTTAGTATTGTTCTAGAATATTACTGAGCATAAAGTTTTGGAAATGCCGAGCATCTATAACTCCCTATATAATACCAAATAGATCTGCTAACATCTAAGCCCATTTTTTCCTAACTGAAAGGCTAAGAATAAAAGCCTTCTGATTCTAATCTTCATTTAATATATTTGGAAACCCAAGAGAAGCTCTTCAGTACACTATTGTGTCCTTTATGAATTAGTACAAGCAGATAGTTTGCTAGAAACTTCTGACTTTAATGTTGTCTTTTTACTGTCACTCTGCCACGTATTGATCATAAAGATCAGGGTTAAGAAAGAAAACTAATAAGCAAAAGGAAGTAAGCTAAGAACTTGCTTAAAACAGGTTGGGTTTTTTTTTCTTCAGCATTAGTAAAAAATGATGAAACATTCGCTTGCTTACTTACTTTGAATGACATAGATGAGATCTGATTTGTCACTCCCTAGAACTGCAACTTTTAGAATTATATCCCAGCTCCTCAAATAGTAATGATGTCTCATTAACTTTGGAAAAATAGGATTTAATCTTCTGTGGTTTATAGATATTCAGCAAACTGTGTGTTTGATTTTTTATTTTTTTTAATTCTGGGTGCTTAGGAATATATTTATCTATTTTTCTTCTCTTATTTTCCCTCTTTGCATATTTCATCAGCGATAATTTTCATTGAAAACAAGCCATAAGAAAACATTCTATGCTACTAACCAGGGACTTTTTTACAAGCATCTCCTGAACCACAACACTTCTGCTTTGTGTGGTGAATTGAGAGGTAGATTACATTTCTTTCAGCTAAAAAATACCAAAAGGTAGTTTAGTTTCTTTCACTGTTGTGAAATATTGTAGGAGGGAAATTAAACTCCCACCACACCTCCATTTCTTTTTCTCTTAAATTTTCCAGGCCTGATTCACTGCTGTATGACTTCAGTTTTAAGCATTGTTACAATGGATGTTGTTACAGGAAGGTGTGCAGCTGGAGTAGCACCATGGAGAGTCAGACCTATTATCTTGGCAAGTGACTAATCCAGTTCTTCACAGTACAGCCTTTAAAACAACATCACACTTCTTATCCGGGAAATTACTTTCTGCTCAGCAGAAGTGCTGTTCACCTGTACGTAGATGCTGTCTGCATTTTGTTAGACAGTTCTACTGAGCTTTACTTAAATAAAAGAGGCTCCAGAAGTGCATAAGTACCAGAGGTAACACATTTACTCCTAAGAAAAGCTGGACATTTTTCGGAGTAAACAGAAGTGGAATGAAGATTGAGAATCATCAGTGATCTGTGACTAGGACTTTAAAAATGGACTGAGCAAAATATTGTGAAGAAGAACTTTTTGCAGTGTTTGCAGATGGAATGAGGAACCTTGTGAAATTCAGTAGAGGTGCAAAGTGCTGCCCCTCTGAAGGAGGACTGGTGGGGAGCAGCTCTCCTGTAAAGGCCCCAAGGGTCCTGGTGAGCAGTGAGATGAGCATGAGCCAGCCCTGGCAGCAAAGATCCTGCATGAAATGTCAGAGTCAGCATCAGTGGACTGAAGGAAGTGATCATTCACTTTTACTCAGCAATTGTTAGACCACACTGGGCTTTGGCACCCCAGAACAAGACATCCTTGAACAGCAGCAAGCTCAGCAGAAGACCAATGGGTAATGGAGCTGAAGCCCTGTGAGAACAGACTTGGGCTTCTTCAGGCCCTAGAAGAGACAGTGTGAAGGGACTGAACAGCCTGTACCTACAGGGGAGAGAAGACAGAGGTGTGCTCTTCAAAGTGGTGCCTCATGGGAGGATAAGAGACAATGGGATTAAGGTAAATGAGAATGGGTCAAACTGGTTATAAGCAAAACCCTTTTCTTCCTGTGAGGTCAGTGAGGTGGGACAGCATGCTGGAGAGATTTTGCAGTTTCAGTCTCTGGAGATTTTCAAGCTCAAACTGAACAAAGTCCTGAGCATCCTGGGTTGACCTCAGAGCTGATCCAACTTTGAGCTGGAGGTTAGGCTAGAAACCTCCTGTGGTCACTCCTAACCTAAAGGACATATACTTTGATCCTACCATGGCAACAGTAGTCAAGAGTAAAGTGCCATATCAATAACTTCTAAAGGTGTGGAGATACCAGTTCTGGTATGAGAGCAAAATAACTTCCTGTTTGAACTCAAAATTCACACAATCCTTTTTTAATACTTCTCCCACAATATAAAGTCGTTCAGTGACTGACTCAGTCTATGACAATATTTAGGCTGTATGGCAATTCACAGCACCGAAATCAGAAACATCTGAGTATCATCAGCACTAGTCAGAAGCAATGCATGGGTCAGTATCCTATTTCTGACTCATCCATCTTATTATTGCCTTTTTGCAGTGTTATAGGAAAGAATGTGAAAGGTGCCAAATTCTTTCACTTAAGTAGATCTATTTATAGTTTATAAGTGTATGCATTAGTTTATGAACTTTCTCTATTTAGATGGACTTTTCACTTGCTTGCGCTATTATAAAGGGTGGAAAGAAAAAATAAGATTCCAAATGTATGGATGACAGTAGTCTAAATTATGTTGGGAAACGACATCTCCCTTCTTCACTAAATAACAAATACCCCAACTTATAGGACAAGAATCAGTGTGACAAATGGCTTTCTTTTTATGTTTATAAGGCCAAATAGTTTTAGTTTCTAACAGCACAAATTGCTGTAAAGTCAGATAAGTTTCCTCTTATATTTATATTTAAAAAATAATTGTAGTTTCTTATGAGGTGAAAATAATGATAGGATTCAAAATGGAATTTTTTTATTTCTCCTGCCCTTTCCCAGATGAGAGTCCTTTCCTGTTCCCATGTTTAATTAGATAGGGACTCAGAAGAAGGAAAGAACACATGACTGTATTCTCTGTGGTGGTTTGGGTTCAGCCCTGGGACTTGCTGATACCCTCCCCGTGCCACCTGCCTTAGAGTTCACCTTTGTGCAAACTGTGCTGTCTCAGGGATTGGGAGGTGACTGATGTCACTGCTACAGCCTTTTAAAAGCTTTGTTCCCTGGGAATCTGTAGTCAGGAGAGGGATAGGAAGCTCAGGGTTGTAATTCTTTATCACTTTTACTGATTCCTACTAGTTCCTGGATCAGTCAATAAAGAAGAGCATTGACTGTTTCAGGAAACTGCCACTACTGCTCCTGGCATTCAGAGATATCCTAGCTAGGCTTTCAATTGACTTCATAGGCAATTTAAGCTCTTATTTTGCAAAAAATACATTAACTGCTTATTTCTTCCATATCTCCTCTTCCAAGGTTAATTAAGTGCTTTAGGAAACTCTTGATCACACCAATGCTGCTATTATTATTAAAAAAAAAAAAATATTTTCATGGTATCCTGGAGTTTTGTTTAGATCATTTTACTCATAGGATTTTCTAATTGTTATCTCAAAATGTTACTGAAACAGTCAGGAGTTGTCAGCCTTGGTATTGCATCCCTAAGCCTTTGCTGAACATCCAGTGAAGGGAGTACCATAAATTGGAGGCTAAGCAGAGAAAAGCTTTAACAAAAGGTCACACAGAATCACAGTGGAATCATTATTATGTTTTCAAGAGGACACTTAAGACATGTCCTTTCCTGTAAAGGGACATGAAAGGACACGTGGGAACAAAGAGCTCTTGATGCGGATTTATTCTATCCAGCTGTGGGTTTTGAACAGACAAACATTTAGCTTGGCATTCCAAGTCAAACAGCAGCCGCTATGCCTTTCAGCATGTGAAGTATAAATACATCATGGACACCCCCCCCCGCCCCCACCCCCAAGAACTGGCTTCAAAAATTACCAGTGTAGATTTATTTATAGGGCATAATGCTTTCAAGGAGGTCACAAACACCGAAACTGAGAAGGGCAAGTTGAGACTGAGAAACAGTGTTCTAGAAGCAATACACCTGAAAATACCTTAAGGTTAATGGTAGATAACCTCAATATGTTCTTCCAGTGAGATAATGGTGAATAAAAGTTACAAAAAACGTTAGGAGTTACAAGAAAAGGACATTGCATTGATTTCTACAGAATGGTGCTTCCAGGTCTTGAACCCAGACCTGAAAATAGTCTTGTAACATTGCACAAAGAGCAGACTGAGATAAAGTCTGGAGCTGCTGGAGAGAGAAATCTTCAAAACAAAAGGAAGGTAAAGCAAGTCACATGAAAAGCAAGTTAAGATGGTATCTTAACTAAGAGATACTACCCAACTGCAATCTAGTAGGATTCAGCATCCTCATCATACACACGAGGATTGCAGTTTGCTGTCTATGAAAGAAATATTAAAAAAACTTAAAAAATCTTTAAAATTCTTCATTTGCTTTTCCACTTAAATGAGTTTAGTTCTCAGGAGTAACTGTAATTGAAGAAATAGTTTGAAACATGCTTATTTTTCTATGCAAATGTGCCCTCTGTTTCCTGACATTTCTTCAGCAGTGACTGTGGTTACTCTTTGCTTAGCAATTTGTACCTTCAGGACCACACTGCCAACTGGGATTGCAAACAGGATTGGCTCCATACTGTCTACCATGTGGGGCAAAATATATTGTATTATTTAGCTTTAAATTGAAATTATATTTATAATCTAGCCGCTGAAGTGGGAAGGAAACTCCAGGCTCCTGTTTGTTTCTAGTGATGAAATACAACCGGGCTATTTTTCAAAGCAGCAGCAACCCATAAAACTTAAAAAGTCAGATGAGATTAATATCCCATTCCACAGAGTTTATCAAAGGTTTTATAGCTCTAATTAGTGGCCAAAACAGACAAGCTGGTGAAAGCTGATTTGTGAACTGTGCACTTCAAGTGGGTACCTTGGCCTTTCAGTAGAGAAGTGGAACAGGACAGAGATTTACCATAACTTCCAAATTGCTATTTGGGTACTTCTTTGTACCCTTCTGATGATTAAGCAAGAAACAAGCATATTTTATGGGGTCCTTTTACTACAGCATTTGACTGTGAATAGGATTATTTAACAAGAATCAGAATAGCAGAAACTGGCCTATAATGCACTAAAAACAGGTGTTAGGTAAGAATCTGAGCTAATTTCTTTGGATGCAGTTGCCACTGATTTCAGTGAAACTATTCCCATCTTTTGAATATGGTCAGAATCAATTTTTTTTTTTTTT
>VXAU01006103.1:1014030-1099961 GCA_013399695.1 Formicarius rufipectus
TTTTTTTTATTCTTGACAGTGGAAACATTTTAGCCTTAATTTTGCAATATAACTAAATATCTACCTCAGCTGATAAACCTTGTCCTTCATGAGAGACAGCAAAATCAGGGCTTTTTAGCAGAAATACATAATGTGCAATGGATTCTATGCAATGGATTTCACATCTGATGGATGTAAAAGTATGTTCACTCTAATTGCATTACATGAAAGGTTTTTAACCTTTTTCCTCTAAATGTACTTTAACATTACATTGGTCAATACAGAGACAGCAAAGTTTATTTCACAGAATGTCATTAATTGATCCAAGAGTAACTAGAAAGACAGCAATCATAAATATGGTATAAAAAGGGTAAGTAAAACTTGCAACAATTTCTGAGTGTATATCCTAATATATTGACTGGTAGCCTTATTGGAAAATTCAATAATACGTTACTAAAAATACGAAACATTTTTAGCAGTGAGGATGAATACTCATTGAGAAAACTTACTAGGTACACTGTCTACTCCTCAAGGTCTTTAATCATATCTCTCCTGAAGAGTTTGGGGCTTGATAAAAATACGTGTGACTGTGATTCTGTGGCCTGTAAGACAAAAAAGATCAGAGTGGAGCATTATGCTGAATTCAGCTATTCCAAAAATACCTTCAGCACTTTCACATCTAAGTTACCTTCAGCATTATAAAATTAGGAAATTATATATTTCATGGAGCTATTGCAACATGGAGGTATTTTGCAAACTTGCTTAAGAGAGAAATACAGTATTTTATGCAAAAAGCTCCAGGATATATTTGAGATAGAAGCATATTTTCCATTCACATCCTTAGCTCCTTTTAGAAAGTTATATACTGATAAAATGGTAGAATAGGAATGAGAGAGGAAAAGCTCACAGCATCATGTCAAGTGCTTGTGATTCAAAAGATAAAAGAAAATATGATGGAAAGTAGAGAAATCTCAAGAGGCTCAGATTAGAACTGAAAATAGATTTTTTTTCCCATGTCCACTCACAGCACCAGTTAGGGAAGCACAAATGAAAGTTCTGTGAATACTGCACAGCCTCTGTCAGATGCCATGTGGACCCATGGACTCCAGGAACTCTAGGACCTGCAGTACTCTAGGAGTCAGCTAGGCAGAGTGTAAGTTTCTTTTTCAAGGGAAATCTGAATATGGCTAGTCTATTTACTTGCATTGCAGGAAAGAGCAAGAGGAAACTTTTGTGCAGAAGGATGTACTCAGGTGTGGCTGTGACAGGCATGGGGGGTCAGACTAGGTTGGCTGCGTCTAGTCTGCAAAAAAGGAGTGCTTTAGGATATTCCTAACCATCTCCCTTTCTCCAGTCATCTTGGCTGGGCCCATTTCAGCCCCTGGGGCAATCCCAGTTCCTGTCCCAAGTGCAGGTTGTAGACTAAGACCTCATTGCGGTCTGCAACTTCTTCTTGAGAAGAGGAAGGCCAGACACTGATCTCTCCTCTTGGTGACCTGAGACAGGACCTGGGGGAATGGCCTGAAGTTGTGTCATGGGTGATTTAGTCTGCATATTTGAAAAAGATTCTTCATCCAGAGGGTGGTTGGACACTGGAACAGGCTCCCCAGGGCAGTGGTTACAGCGCCAAGCCTGACAGAGTTCAGGAAGCCTTTGGATGATACTCTCTGGCAAATGATGTGACTTGGGGATGGCCCTGTGCAGGGCTGGGGTTGGACTCGATGATCCTTATGGGTTCCTTCCAACTCAGCATATTCTGTGATTGGTACTGTGCTATGTGCAAGACTCATCCTGGTGCTGGATCTCTCAGAACATGGAGACAAGAGACATAGATACTGAAGTTTAATAAGCAACAAACTAGTAATTTCAGGAGGAGATGTGAACCCCAAGCTCCTTTAAAGTTTTGGGTTGTTTTATTTTGTAAACAAGATAGATACCAGGGAAGGGGAGGTGGGAATGGGTATGAGAGGCAGTTTGTATCACTGGCCAGGCTTTCATTCTCTGCCTTTGTGGGGCGTCCGCACTCCTTTCTGAAGCCAAAGGCCATTTTTAATTCTGTTTCTTCCAGATTCTGTTAAGAATTCCTCCAGCACTTACTCTGCTGACACAGAACAGCTCAAACAACCACAGCACAGCAATTCTTTCCAGAGAATACCAACACTGACCTGTGCTGCAGATGGGCATTTGTCTGCCTTCCAACAGCTTTGATTTCTATTGTGTATTCAAGTAACTGAGCACCACCATAAATGGGGCACGTACGGACAACAAGCTAGAAAGACAGACAACAAGGCAGAAACATTCATTAACTAGTGTGGGAACACTTCTTTATAAGAACCCTTCTCCTTTGACTTTTCAGTTCAAGAAATTATAATTCTTAATTCTAGTAAATAGTGAAGTCATGTATCTTAGATAGTGTTTTCTTGGAACATTATTATTACTCTCTCTCACTAACTCTTCAGTGTTCTGCAAGTAGCAAACGGCCTGACTCTTTTATTCTCAAGAGAAAAACAGCTAATCATCTCTCCTTTTACTTTGTAAATACCAATAACCTTTTATTTCATGTGGTCAGACTGATTAATGCTTCTAATTAAATTCAGAGCAGTTTTTCTCAATCTGCATTTACATTTGAACTTTCTGACCTTTTTGGATGCAAAAAAAAGGAATTTATGCACAGAAGTCTGTGATATTTTTCCCCCCACTTAGACTAGTTGATCTAATGAATGATATGACCTCTCCCTATATAAAACTTGCATTTTCATTTGAATGTGCTGTAAAGTCACATTATAAACTTTAACCTGCAACTGGAGTCACCAGTTTTCACCAGGGAGATAGCATTAGACCTCAGACTTGAGACTTCTTGTCTGCTTTATTTGTAGACAAATGATGGTTTTCCTGGCCTGAAATTACATCAATTTCTATAAACACTCAAGTTAGTACTTGAGAACATAGCTTATGGCTGGGTAGCTCCTGGGTTTCTGATGTACAAATGACCTCCCTCAAAAAGACCTGAAATTGCCAACATATTTTATATGGTTGATGCTGTCAATTCTACTACAATTAGTGCTACTCCTAAAACATGCACTTGTGATCTGCAGAAAAACTGACACTGGCACTTATTAACATCTTTGTTTTTTATACAGAATATTTTTGTGTTCTGAAGTGTCTTTGTGGAAAACAGATTAGATTTTAGGCTTATAAATCACATACTTGAAAAAAAATGCTGCATATTTTCTCTGAGTATGTAACATCCACTGAGCCTTTATGTCATAGGGACTGATTGTGGGAGCAGATACACAGCAATTTAGATACAGTAGACATGCAACAATTTGCCTATAGCTCCTGGATTTTTTATTTTCCTTTTGAAAAGAAGTGTTCAAAACTACAGTACAGACCTTCTGTTTTTCTGATGACATTTTGTTCTGTGCTGACACCACGTTCCATCATTCCCCCTTATTGGTATGGCTGAGAACAGCAACAAAACTAAAGTCATTCTTAAAACAAAGAGGAATATTTTTGGCATTTCAAAATGAAAGTGCTTTTGTTTTAAAGTAAGACTGCAGATTTGACAAAGTTTTTTGGCAAAATTTGTGAGAACTTCTCACATATTAGTACAGAAGCATATGGCTGGAATATCAATATGACATTGAGGATGAGGAATACAATTTCGGCTTCAATCTCTATAAACAATGAATCATCTTGAATTCAAAAATAAAAGCAACTGTAAGTAAGGAAGAGCTGCAGGATTAAATGGTCTTTGGAATGAACTGATGGTTACTAGTGCAAACATTATGGCAGTCTACGTTTTATAGGGAAGAGATGTACACTTTGTGCAACTGATTATTTCTGATCAAGAGACTCAAAACTCTGTGTAGTTCATCTGGCCAGTACTTTTTTCACAGTCTAAATTTTTACACTAATGTGCATTTTAAGAACAATTTTCTAATTCAGATCCACTTCCTTCCAGCTGCTCTTAGACCCACAAGCTCTTTTGGCCCTCAGACCTTGCAGACCTCTGTTCTCACACTGCATTTGGCTACCAACTCGTGTGCGTGTTCTTTGTGAGTTTCAACGCACAAGAGAGTGTTCTGGAGACCTGAAAAAAATGGTTCTCCACTGTTATTAGCCTTTTGGGTACTCTGGAGTGCAAAGAAAACCTAAACCTCCATATATTGCCAGTATAACCTCCTCAGGAGCACATAGCTTGTAATGAACAGCAAATATTTTTTCCCTAATATTAATGTAAAAATTTGTTTTTAATATTTAAAATGTCCTTGAGGTAATTTTCACATTTAATTGGGTGTATGATAAAGATGAATCATCTTATTGCATGATTAATTGCTGTTTCTTTGAATATTACCATGTGCTTCCCATTACACAGGTTTCTAATATGCACAGTAGCTTTTTCTAGTGCAAAGGTTTAAGACTGACATTAGCTGGGTTCCTGCCATTGTGACCCTTTCTAGATCAACAGTATGCAGCAGCCAGGAATACAGAAAATTAGCAATTTCAGTTTTATATATTCTGTGAATAACATCTGCCTTATTATAGGGAGCACAACCTCACTCTGATGCGCTGCTACAATGTGTTCCTTTGTTTTTCCAGTTTCTTTCGTGGTGCCATTTGCTGGTTCATATTATGATGTTTATTAACAGGGAAACAAATTACTTGAGTTTGATCACCTCTCAACTTTAGCTTAGTTCTCCCCTTTAAAATACATTCACTGATGACAACAAGATTAAAAGTAAAACAATCAGCTTCTTCCACCCTGGAGCATTTGTTTTTAGTCTAAATAGTTCATTGAAACACAGCTTCTATTTCACAGTTGCTGCCATCAGTCTTTTTTGACTTTTTAAATAACAAATGGTGTTTTTGAGAAATGGTTTACATAATGGATAATCACTCTCATACTTCTTCAGCCAAGTAGTATGAATTATGTATAAATAAATGGAAAATGCACACATTTTAAAAGGAGTCAGGACTTTCCACAATAACTTCCCCCTCACCAGAAGACAAACACCTCCAGCTCCCTACCTACACCTGCAAGAAAGCAGCCCTTCCTCTCTTTGAGTTTTTCTTCTCTCCTACATTGGACTAGCCAAACTCGCAATATCCCTGAGGAAGGCAAAGTAACTGCTGCTCTCACCTGTAAAACATTAAGGATGAGGTGATGGTGAGGCAGTAGCCCTGCTGACAGCCTTACCTACCGCTGAGAAGATTTGTGTAATGAGCACAAGCATTCTGCATAGCAGACATGCACATGTGAGAGAAGGCAAAAGATTTGTTAATGGTATAATGAGCATAATTAATCCTATAATATACTAATACACAATTTGGAATGTTTACCAACTAGGTAACAACGATGTGTTGGCCTTGAGTGCCCTTGATGGCAGATTATACTTCTAAGATAGCAAAACTGATGTTTGATAACTCTGTGACAGCTGGTACTGTAACAGTGGAGTGATGTAAATTTAGTGTTAACAAGCACTCAGTATTTTGAGAAAGAACTAATCTGCAATTATCACTTTCGGGAGCACACATAGTTGGATGGGTAAGGGTAACCACATACTTTGTGATGCAACTGCAGAAGCCTTTTCCACAGGTAAGATCTGTGCAATCTGTCATCTATTTTATTCTCTGCAAGCCAGAGAAACTGAATGTATTTTGTTAAAAATCTTCCTTAATTTTAGAAACAATAAGCATTTAATATGTATCAGATTGTTTCTAATGTGAATACTGACAGCACCTCATTTCTTAATTTCCTTGTGGCTGGACAGTGGGATGAATATCCAGGTAAAGGATTGCTTTTTGTCCACACTGTCTTTAACTACCAGTCAGGACAGTTAATCATGAAATCATAAAGGTTGGGAAAAGCCTATAAGATCATCAAGTTCAACCATTAACCCAGCACTGTCAGATTCACCCCTAAGTCATGTCACTAAGCAGCATGTAACATCTGTGATTCTATATCACATGCTGTTTTTAACACTTCCAGGGACAGTGATTCCACCACTTGCCTGGGCAGCCTGGTCTAATGCCTGATCACCCTTTCAGTGATGATTTTTTTACTAATATCCAACCTAAACCTCCCCTGGTGCAACTTGAGCACATTCCCTCTTGCCCTATCACTTATTACCTGGGAGAAGAAAGCAATCCCACCGGGTCTTCCTTTCAGATAGTTTTCTAACAGTTAGGTTGCCTGGTGGGCAGGGTTTTCAGAACATGTTGTGTTAATTTATTATTTCAGAGGGGACAACCAAAACTTGAGACTGTCAAAATCACTTGTGCCCAGTCTCTGGAAAGTCTGAACCCTGTACACACTTGTCTAGGTCCATTTGCACACATGGAAGCTGATAAATCAATTTCTATGAAAGCCAGTAAGCAGTTACCATGATGAAGGAAATTCACATTTCATCTTGATGAATTATGTGTCAACAGACCAAACTTTGTGAAACCGTATTAGCACAGATGAAAGCCACATTTAACCAGAAACAGCAGTAAATTAAAGGAAAACTTCTGCAAATAAATTTGAATGGGCTTGGCTGTACCTGCAGGTTTTTCCTGAAGTTATGACACTGAAATATTGAACTTCCAGTTTCCATAGCAATGTGTCAGTGGTTCTCACAGAAAGTAAAAAAAAAAAAAAGACCATCATTTTCTCTCAATAGAGCAGATTCCTAAGGAAACAAGAACAGATGGAGGAAAACAAAACCATCTTGAAAATAGTCTTATTATTTAGGGATGGAAGAACTTCACAGGTTTTAGGGGACCAGTTTGAATAAACAGCTTAACATCTGACGTCTCATTTGTGTCTTATGCAAACAGCTCTCAGATGTCAGTATCCACACTGTTTTCCATCATCCGTTTTGTTCTTCTTAAGAGTATCCCAGTCTGTGCTGGTTCACTCCCCAGGTCAGACTGCCTTTCTGCTACAGGTTAAGAGAAATGATTGATCCCCTCAGCTCAGAGATTTGGAGGCCACTTCTGGAATACCTCTGGGCTCTCCCATGCAAGGGAGGGATAGGGAAGAATAGAAGAAGGTCTCTGACAGGTCTGGGGAGCTGGGGCACATGGCATGTGAGGAGGGACAGGGCTCTGGGATTATATATCCTAGAGAAGGGAAAGTTGAGGTGGGCAGTGGGGAAATGTGGAAACTCATTGATGGGGTGGCTCTAAGGAGAAGGAGTCAGACTCTTCTCAGAGGTGCACAGTGGTCCCTACAAGGAAATTCTGATGGACATATGAGGAAAAATTCAAATCACCCTTAAATATGTGCCAGAAAATCTGTGGAACTGCTACGTATACAAGACTCAGGGTGACCAGGCCCTTCATACAACTTTGAACTGTGCTAAGTATTGGACTGGATGCAGGGGTCCTTTCCAACCTAAACTGCTTTGTAATGCTATGACTTTACTCCTGATGTGTTTCAACAGATACCTCCCCATTCCTCATCCTTCTGACATAAGGCTCAGTTGAAAGACCCAGCAATGGGAAAGCTGACTGAGGCACCCCTGCAACCAGGGGCAGGACAACAGCCTGATGAGTTGTATGGCTTCTTACCCTTCTCATCTGGCTCCATGCAGTTCTTGCAATAGGGCAACCTGGTTCTTGGAACCAGGTTATTTCTCATCTCCTTGTTTATAACCCTATCACCTCTTGGGGATGGCAGGTGGTGGTAGCCAGATGACATCTGCGGAAGTTAAGGTACCGAACATGATTTGACCATTTTCCTGACCCAGCAAAGACTCCAGCTGCTGTTATTTAACTCTGAAAATGTCATTGCAAAGCCTGCAACTACTTCCTGCCTCTCAAGCCCCACCTTGTAATTCAGATGAAACTCATGTTTCCTCAAGAAGGAGGATTTTACCCCTGTAGAGCCAGTGCTTTGGTATATTCAGGGGCTGTGCAAATGGGTAACACTATTAAGGAGTGAATGCCTTACTGAACTCAAATGATCAATCTCACTGCAGGTGTTGGATCATCTGTCTGCTACAGACATCATGGCACCAAAAGTCATACAGAAGGCTTTTTCTTACAGGTATAAAAGAAATCATTTTGCATCTCCAAGTGTATTGTAGGAAGCAGTGTGCTAGCTGTGCTCTGAAAACAGCTAAATCATCTTATAGGAGACCTAAGAAAAAAAAAACCAAATAGGCCATTTTCTGACTTTCTAATAGCATATTTACAGTGCAGTTAGTTTAGTTGATAGGCACTGTAATGACCATAATATCTTTTTTATTTTTTTCCTGTGACCTATTACAAGGATGTTCATTCAACACTTAGAATCTGCTATTTCAGCTCTGTTATTTATCACTGGCTTGAATAACAAAGAAGGCTGAAAATGAGAAACAAAAACCCATGTAATATACCCATTGTCCTGAGCTAAAATTATGTATTAAGCTTGGAAAATTGTAAATTCAATATAACTGGAGTTTCATTGTTATTGAAGTGTGTATCCTGACTTGGGAATGGTGCAGGAATGACTGAGTCCTCCTTTAATCTGAGAGCAGTAGGAAAAGCCCTTGCTCCAGCTCTACACGAGTATCACTCAACATGCTGCTGCAATATGCAATAAAAGGTGTCAGGGGCCTTTATAACTCTCAGACTCCTTTTCATAAGTGTATATTTGCTACAGGTGCAGGTGACCTGAAGAAGTGTCTCTGTACATAAATATTTGCCTGTATTTTCCAGCAATGCCAGTTGTCTCAGAAAGAGTTTCTGTCTCTGCCTGCAGGGACTCCATGTGCCATTATAATAGGAATACTGTCAAATCCTACTTCCCCACAAGCATTCTGAAATCTGGCTATTGAGTCTACAGTAAGGTAAAGTAATATTATGATCTAGGTTTGCTTGTCACTGTGTGATTACTACATACCTGAAAGTGAAACTATGCAGAATTGGGTATACACCTCAGAAGATAATTAACTTTTTCTGCTCTTGGAAAGAGTAGCTGGTCCCTGAGGGTCAAAAGCAAGACAACACTTACAGAGGTGCTTTGCAAAAGGAGAGCCAGCTGTTGAACAAAGCTAATGCAGTCATGTTCATTTTGTGAAATGGAGCCTTTGGTAGGGACAGGGTATCTGCATGATATTTGTAACAAATTGAATGTAGAAAATTAATTGAGCTCTCCAGTGCAAACTTGCTAAATCTAAACAAGCCAACATGTGACAGCCAAAAACTCTCAAGTGCAGAATAACAGAAAGAATTGCCTTAGTAAGATGAGCTTTCTGAAACTGAATAATCTTCTAGTTCTTAAGTAGCTCATTGGTTTCAGTGGGATAACTCCTAGACTACCTACTATTAATGTGTTGGAATCTAGCCCTCTCCAAGAAAAGTTTGGGAACTGTTCAGACTCGTAGGGGAAAATTGCGTTTAGTGGACACTGAGAAAATGTAAAATAGGTGAGAAACAAGCAAGGTCACCTTTTAAGGAGCTGCAGCAGCAGTTATGTGGGTAAATACCACGGATTTGACATGAACAGCAGCAGGTGCTGATAACCATTTTAGAATTAGCCCCAGAATCTCAGACTAGGTGTGTGATTATAAGTGGATTTCTTGTTGCTTCTTAAGACTAAAACATTATACATGGAGATAAAAGAACTTGTCCATTACTAACTCCTGAAAAAAGCTCCAGGACATTTCAATTGTGTCAGGATGAAGCCTTTGTGAGAAGCTGGTGAGACTGGAAGGGATGGTGAGGAAACCATCCCTCTGCATCTGGCTGAGGGTAAGGGCTCTGTGCTCATACATGGGGTTTCTGCTGTTGGGGGCAGAGCATCACGCCTTCCAGGCTGTGAAATGATCCAACTGCTGTGTGCCTCTGGCTGAGCTCTCTGCAGGTGAGGGCAGGCATTAAGTATAGAAATATTTTAGGGGGAAAGTAAAATAAAAGGTGAAAATAAAACATAAGAAGAAAAGCACAAGAGGAGGAAGAATGACAGACAGAGGGAAGCAAGAGGGAAAACGTGTTGATACGGAGAGAACAATTGAACCAATGGCAAAATTCTCTTTTTCTTACTGGTCTACTTTGTATCTGAAAATGTGCTGTTCTGAGTTGCCTTATTAACTCTTCTCTGGAAGGCAGCATGCTCCCCACACATGCCCACTAGCAAGGTTTCAGGCCAGAGCCTTGAATGGAAAAGAGCAGACATCTCAGGGGTCATTTGTTTGGGTTTTTCCACAGAGACAGAAAGAGAGCCAAGACTTAACACTTTTTAACACACATTGCTGTACAGGCAAGAGACTGGGCCCAAGGTTAAGATGTTCCTTGGTGGGAAAAACAGAACATGCAGCTGCATCCTCACTGTATGTAGTTCAGCAAGCAATGTACCCTTGGTCTGAACACTTTGACTGTTTTTTTTACCACAACATCAAAAATGTTATCTTTTACTGAGGAAAAAAAAAGCCCAACAAGAGATCAATTAGGTATTTAATTCAATAATAAAATTGCAATCCAGATAATAATTGTATTTTGTCTAATTTATAGTGGCATATTAAACAGTGACAGTGATGATTAGGGAAAAAATAGTCCACTTGATACTGAATTCAAAACAAAAATGTAATTACTAATCCCTGCACCTGCATCTCAAATTTTATACACTCTCAGTTGAAAATGTTCAGTCATTATGGTGTTTATAAAGGATGAACTGTTCTTGAATGATTTCTCTAATATATTCACTTTAAAAAGGCTTATTCCATGTCAACATAAACTACACACTGCCTGAATGATGGAAAATACCACTCCTCTGGGTGCCAGAGTGTGCCAGAGTGTGCACGTGCCTTTAAGTCTGTGATCTGGAAATATCAAATGGATTTGTTCTTTAAAGTGCTGCTCTGCTGAATTTGGGCTGGCTCAGGGTACATGAGCAGAAGGTACAAGTGCTCCTGTCCTGCTCATTCAGCAGATCTTGACATTTGTATTTCCAATACCTTTCATCCTGGAAGTCTAACATGACAAGGTGGTAGTGAAAGTGGGTTGCAGACCTGGAGTTTGGTCTTTGGACGACTGTCTGGATCTTGTCGGTGTCCCATCAGCTCTTTCAGGATCATGAGACTGGGGGTAATAACAGGAGCCCCAGCAAGTGTGTGAGGAGGAAGCAGAGGTTGAGGCATCAGCTCCATGGGAATAATGTAAATCACATGGCTGTGACACTGATGCATAACAGGCAAATAATAAACTGAATACCGAATGTTCTGTTTGTCATGAAAATTTGAAAGGGTTACTGCATACTGAATCCACCACCATCCTTTACTTCTCTGGCTATTGACTAGAAGTGCTTTATTGATCTTATAAATGTATTGGAGGAAGGAGTGACTGCCTAGCACATCTGGAATAGCTGCCTTTCTTGGGTCTTTAGCCAGTCCTTAGTATTAGACACTCATTTGATCAGCTGATTGCACAGAGAAGGCATGAGGGTTTCCCACAACTGGAGAAAGCAAAAGAGTACAAAGCTATACTTTTCCCTGACTCATATGGGTTAAAGAGCTAAAATATGAATTCTTACACAGCCCAAAGGACAATTCACAAAACTTCTTCTAAGTAACTCGATATACTCAGATTTTGGTTATTTATAACTACTTTTTCCCTTATATTTTTATTCAAATTCATCATGCTAGGTGTAAATAAAAGGGACTGGTGATGAGTAAACTATATTTAAGCATCACAAGAACCAATCTTCAATACCTAATGCTGCTGGGCCTACCCAACAACTCTCTGCCGGACTCCTCCTTTCCTCTATTCCCTCTGTTCCCAGGTATGGCCCCAGTGACCTGTGCAAGTATGGAACTTCTTGATCTTGGGCAGGTGTGAGGAAGGGGGGACATGGTCCTCTGTTCCCAGAGCAGAGGGAGAGAGTAATTACAGCAAGTATCAGGATCAGGATTGGGTGTTTTGGCATGAGCCTTTGGCGCAGGGCTCTGCCATAAAACCCAAGCAGGAAACACTGAAGACTCATTTCTTGTCAAGAAGTGCAGGTGGGAAGGAATCTGACTTAAACCCAGGATTCTTCAGGTTGACAAATCTCTGTTTCAAAAATAGCTTCTGCATCCCCCTTTGCTGCACTGATGGAGTGGACTGCAAAGTGGGTGCTGTGTCCTGGAGCAGAGGCACTCACAGTCCTCAACCCCAGGGACTCCTCACCTCTGTTGTTTCCCTTGTACATGCAGAGGACATGGGCATTCTGTTTAAAGAGGTGTCCAAGTTTGGATCTCTTTGTCTTCAAAAGCATTCAAATTTATTTATTTGTCTCACTACCTTGTGCTTCTCAAACAAAAGCTGTGTCAAACTTCTCCTGTTTATTAGGCTTGCCTAACCATTTTGAAAACTGCTCCATAGATTGTATCAATTGCAGTGAATTACATTCCTCAGTTATTAATTTCTGCCATCAATCACACTTTATCTTTTCCACAGCTGAAGAAGTATCTTGTCACTTCTTGTATGGAATAGTAGACCAATTAAATTTGATTTATACCATTATATATTATGTTCAATTAAACTTAATATACATGGTATAATTTTCCCTTCTCAGAGCTTTAGGAATAAAATCAGATACATTTTCACTGGTAAATGATAGGTTAAGCAGAACCTCCACAACACTAGATGTCAAAAAAAAGCAGACATCATGATTCCTCTCATTGGTTTGTGACAACCAAGATAATGAAGTATGGAGATACTGTTGGGAAATTCTCATGATAATTTAAAAGTATTAGACATTAGACTCTCACTGTATCATTCACCAAAATGACTGCAGTGGAATAAAGCACAACTTCGTTTTCACTGAAAAACGTGAGCCTTTCTTTAGAATTTGCCTTGGGTTGGTACTGCAGTTCTTTATTTCCTTCTCTCATTCTCTGCTCCTACACCTGAATCTCCATGTTTAGATTTATATTTTTCCTTCCTGAGACTTCTTACTGAGGGAACATGGAACCTTTTTAAAATCTAGGTCTGGACAGAGAGAGAAATAGGCATTGCCATTAATATTAGTCTCATGTTCAGTCTACAATTATAAATCCTGTCAGCTTCTCCAGCTGCTTGGCCCTTGGATCTGATGACAGAAAACAAAATAAGAATACAGAAGAAAGTCAACAAATTTAGCTCAATGACACAAACTGCTATATGATAATATAGGAAATCTTCGTGAAAATGAATGGGTAAAATTGATTTTGGAACAAAAGGCAATTGCAATGAGAATCATAGAGCTGAGATGAGCATCTTGGCATATCTATAATTCTCTCTTTGTCAAGTTATTGCTGACTGGCACAAAAGAGAAGCAGAACATGGGCATTAACATCCTCGTAGATTTCCATATGAACTGGCCACTGCCTAAAAGCATTTTTGCCTTGAAATGGGGATGCAGATTATCATTCTGGAGAAAAATCCCTTGAGGTTTCTTCATTTAAATAAGATTACTTTCCCCAAAGCAAGGAAGTATTTTGATAACCTCCTCAGACACTACATATTGAAAAGAAAACATAATTTCTTGGGACTGTATTTTTTTTTTTAAGTGATGGTGACCTCTGGGTAGAGTTCCATCCTGTTAGTGTGTTTGATGTACAAGCATAACTCTGCTGGCACCTCAGATCCCATGGGCCCGTGGTGGGACACACAAGGGACTTTGGGTTCCTTTGACACCTTCACTGAGCCCTCTCAAATGTGGTTCTTACTGAGTCTTCCCTGGAGAGTTAAGCTATGCCATGACTGCAGTGTTTAGGCATGCAGCCTCCTGCGTAAAGCAATTTAAGATCCTTAGAATAAATGTGTTATTCAAATAAGCCTTTTAATGATTATAGGTCAAAGTTTTGTTTTCTTTTATTATGGTATTTACGTATTATAAAAATTTTGCATAATGATGCAAATGATTATCCATAGAGTGGTGAGGAGGCAGTCCATTAAAGTGAAATGCATAAAACTTGCAGGTGATAATAGAATTGAGAAGTGGGGAAAAAGATACATTTTTCTGTGGTAAAATGAGTTGCAGTAAAATCCTCCCTGCCATTCCACGATCCTGAGTACGGAAAAAGTCATGCAGGCTATGAAATAGCTGGCAGAAAATTCAGTCAGTTAATATGCTACTGGAGGAATAAAGGAAACTGTTATTACATGAGTGCTCACTGATACCACTTGTAGAGATCTGCAAAATGTAGTCCTGGTGTTCAAGATAAAGACTCTCGCAGAGGTAACAGGTACAGAAATGATGTGTGGAGTGGAAGAAGGTACAATGTGGTTAAAAACTGCTGTGAAAAAGAGATAACACCATGGCCCATATAAAACTTAATCACCTAATGAAAAGATGTGACAAAAAATTGAGTAAACAAGCAGCAAGAGAGGGTTTTAAACAACACAGCCCCAGATCTAGGTTAAACAACATATGGTGTCTATCAAGCAGCTGCTTGTTGAAGCGAGGTTAAAATAGGGTGATCAATCATAGAGATCTGAAAGAATTGCTACAATGGAAAACTACAAGTGAAATCAAATTGTACATTGAAAGGCTTAAACGTGCCAATTATAAATTAATTATTTCAAAACAATTTTTGACTGAGTTAATATTTTTGTTACTTCCATCTAACAGATGGTATAGGATAAAAATAATATAGTCACCTCAGTAACACACAGCCCAGTCAGATGTAACTGACATTATCTACTTTTAAAAACCATAATCTTAAAAAAAAAACCCTGTAAGCTTTTCTAGAGTGTCTCATAAGCCCCAGTAACCCCTAAAAAAATCCAAAACAAGCTCTGTACTTGCACACAGCCCCCAAAATCCAGTAATATCAAGTTTCCATGGTACAGTAGATCAAAAAAACCCACAAATCTGTGGGAAGGGGTCTATATGCCTGAATCATAAATTAAGTGGAACATCTGGGACCATCTATGAATTCTTGGAGAAACACCAAAATTCACTGTGTAAGTGATAAAATGTTGATCCTACAAACAGACAATACAAATAGTACCTCTTACTAGCCTTTAACTCTTGGGAAATGAGTTTAGTGAGGTACCTCATAACACAGCCTATTCTATTGATTTCTGTTCCCAGCTTTGATTTCATTTGACATTACATGTCCTTTTAAAATTCAGGATTTAACTCAATGGCTTTGTACCAGATCACTAGTTATTACCTATCAACAGATTTTTTTCAATCTTGAAGTGAATCCATCACTCATAGTTTCGCAATAATTTACATGAAGAAAAACATGACTGCAGAGTTCCACAAACTTTTCCAACAGTCTTCATTCTTTGCATACTGGTGCTTCAGTTCACTGACTAACTCACTTCTTGGAATATTGGTATATTAGAGGAAAAAATATCCTTATCTTGTGTGGAGTAAAATATATGTATGTGGAACAACCAGTCTCTTGAAGGCAACAAGCTCTCATACATCTCAGGTTCCAGGTTTACTTAAATGTGAGCATTTTTCAAGAGGCTGTAAAACCTCACTTTTAGTACTGCAAATGCTACTATTTACAGTCATATATGTGTGTGGATATATATTTTGTAGTCCTCTCAAATAACTTTGTTGTGAAGTTTTCTGCTTTTCTTTCCAGCAGCACTTTTAAGACGAGCTGGAGATCGGTAGCACTTTCAATTTGAAGACATAACTGTAGAAAACCTATATGTGCCTTTTTACCTCAAAATGAGACAAAACCTACTCATTTACAGTATTTTGAATTTAGATATTTGTGGAAGTTTCTTTCTTATATAATGGAGATTTTATAACTGTGGAGATCCATTGACTTCATCTGTATGGTTTAATTTATTGACATGCAGGTAGCTGAAACAGAGGTATCCTGAGTAGGGAAATATATCACCTCAGGCTATAAACTCACTTAAATATAATTCATTAAATGTAACTAGTTTTGATTGGAAACAAATAATTTAATTGATTTGGTAAAGATTAAGGCAGACATGACTCTGTGACCACACCAAAGAAATCAAAGAGAGATACTGAGCTAAGTCAAACAGTGGATTCAGTGAAGACTGAGCCAGTCACGGTTGTACAACAACAGGTAGTACAAGGACAAATAGGATGAGGACAGGGAGCTACACCGTTAGATTTCAGTAAGGAGACAGGTTTTTGTAGAAGGCAAACAGGGATCACTGACACCCGTTTTGAAAATATCAGAGGAAGAAGCTCCTGATAACTCTTCATCTGGCATCTGGCATGGCTTTATCTGGATTATTTAAACCCTTGTAGGTCAAAAGCCCAGGACTTGGATTCTGTTTTGCTTATAAGGATTGTCTTCAATGTAGTACTTATAGATATGTACTGAGATTTATAGATTATACGAATGTTTTTTACAGATTTCTGCTAAAAAAATGGACACTAAACCTTCACTCATCATGAAAGAATATTAGACAATTATCTTCTTTCTTCCTTAAACCCATGAAAGGCTTAAATCTAAGAAATGAGACTTTTAAGAACATTAAATCCTGGACTTTGGTTGTCAATCAAAAAGTGAAATGAAAAAAATCTAGTCTAATTGCAAATTACCCCAAACATGCAAGACTATTTATTTATTTTGAACTATCAAGTGTAATTTTTAGTCTGTTCATAAATTTGCGTTTGTTGTTTTTTGGTTTTTGTTTGTTTGTTTGGATTTTTTGTTTTGTTTTTGGTTTTGTTTGTTTTTGTTTTGTTTTGTTTGTGTTGTGGTTTTTTTTGATGTGTTATTTTGATTGAAAAGTATTTCAGGATTGTGTAATCTGGGGGTCCAATTTGTGAGGATCAAGGAAAAGATTTTCATGCCAATGATTTTCACTGCTCTCAAAGAAAAGCAACACCAGCCTTATGTCTAAAGCTATCTGTAAGTGACACCAAAAATAAGATCACTCATAAGAGAAAAACCCTTCCAGAGGAAAGATACAAACCTTACTGGTGATCTCTATTTTATTACAAAAAAAGGATTTATCACATTTGATAGAACATTTCCACGGTGCTTGCTGCAAAATCATTCCCAAATTTAGGTTCACTCAAATAATGAGTATTGATGCTCATCATAGCATCCAGTTATTAAGACGTTGTAGAACTGAACACTATAGTTTCTGGAAGCATGATATTTTTTACCACTCGTCTATTATGTTACAAAATCTGCAGATAATTTGGAATCTAATTTGATACTTCAAGGTCTTTTGAATATGTTCTGTTTTATAAAATCAGCAAGGAAATGTTCGTAATATAACAAGGTCTTTCTCTTTCTTTTCATGTTTCTTTTCTGTCCTGAGGTAGCTGTTTGTGAAGACACAGATCAGCGTCAGGTTTAATGTTTTTGGTATTTCCCAGGCTGCAGGTCACGCCTATTTCTCTCTAAACTTTTCTGCATTTTCAACCAAGTTTCCTCTCAGACATGGATCAATGAAATGTTGGAAATCCTCATGAGACAGAATTGCTTATTTTCAACTGTATTCCTAATTTTTTTGCAGACATCTGAATGAGTGGATTGATTTCCTGGCTGTGTTGCTCTTTTGTTTTGTTTTGTTTTGTTTGTTTTTCCCATGTACTCAATTGCCATCCATATGAAACACTGGGAGTTAAGGCAAGCTTGTTTTCTTGTTAGCAAGGCAGCAAACAGTAATGGAGCAGGAATTTCAGGAAAAGGTAGCCTGACAATACCAAGCACTTACAAAAGCAGCTTGTTTTCTGAAGTTAAAGATCCCTTGGCACAGCCCAATTCATAGTGAGAAACAGTCGGTGCCACCTCTGAGGGATTTTTGTTAGAGCAGATTTTGGGAAAAAGCTGGAACAGGGTCCATATGTACCAGTCACTGGCACACTAAAGCTTGCACAATTACGTTTCAGTGGTGGCAACAAAGTTCTGTCAATTAAATGAAGCCTCAGCTGAAAAGTTGTTAAAAATCTTTGCTATTCAAGGGTTCTGGAGGTATGCTGAGGTGATGAGCTCAAGAGGATGCCTCCTAGGGTGATTCTTTTTTTTTAATGGAAATGCCTCACAGTCATTTCCATTTAAGAATCAAATGGAGGCAGTACTTCATTTGTTCTCCTGTTTGAATCTTTGTACTGGCTTTTGTATAATTAATTGAGAAAATACAGTCTTTTCAAGGTAGACTTGTGTTTTCATTTCCTTGTGGGACAAACAGAGGCTTTTCTTTTCACTCCATATTCATGTATTGTGTCTTCAAACCTCAGAAGGGGATGCACACATACATAAAATGAAATACATAAGCACGAACAAATCAGAAAGACTCAGATCTGAGGCATTTCAAATTTAAATAATCCTTATTCAGCTGCCAGAATTTTTGCTTCCTTAATGATATTTCTGCTGCTTAGAATACCAGTAAAGTCTCAAAAGAGCTACTGTAATTGCTGCCTTCTGAGTCCTCTGGGTTTTAGAAGCAATGGGACATCTATTAGTACGACAATATAACATCAATAGTTATTACCATTGTTCTGTAATAAAATTAGCAGCAGGCTTATTTTGGCTTTGAATGGCCAGATTAAGAATTTTTAACAGCATAATTGCAGAGATCAGCAGGAAGACCAGAGCTCTGACATGCTTTCCAATCACCTCTTCAGGCTTTTCCAGCATGAATCAATGATTCCATCGAGCTGGAGCTCTGAGGGTAATGCAAAATTCCCAGTGCAGGAGCTGGTCTGCCTGGAGAGGTGTGGAGAGTGTCTGCTGCAAAGCTGCTAACCACAGGAACAAGAGCATTTCCAAACTTTGCTTGGAAGAGAAGTTGCAATCATATCTACCTTTTGGTTCACCAGACCAGTGTCAAGGTGAAGGTTTTTGCAAAAGTCACTCTTCATGTCTGCAGACTCCTCTTGGCTTTCTCCTCTTCCTAATCTTTTGTTGTTCATGAATTTCTGCTTTCATTTCTCTCCTTCTTTCTTCCGCATTTCATCTAGGCTGTTGGTTGGAAAGAAAAAATATTGATATGCTCTTGCCCCACAGGAGTTCACCTGAAGCTGTCTGTGGAGGATGTTGCCAGACTGTATTGTCTTTACCAGTTTTGCTCATAGTGTGTACTGCCTTTCCATACTTCCACGTGTACTCTTGCTGATCCTTTTATTTGCCTTCCAGCCAACTGTCTCGGATATGACTCATAAACATGTGGTGGGGCAGGTAGGTAGGCTTTTATGAGTGACACCTTTGCCTCTACCAGCAAGGCTGGCAGGGATCAGGCTGTCGTCTTTCAACAACTGTTGTTTGGGCCAAGAGAGGTTACTTGCAGTTCGACAACCTGTCATCCTCAATCAGCTATAAACTGAATTAATGGATGAGCCTAAAAAAAACAAAACTAAAAAACCTAGGTAGAAAGACACAGAGCTTAAATCCCTAAATAGCTCCATGTTTGCAAGACAAATACAGTCTCTTGATAGCCAGCTGAGTCCTCTTGTGTATATTTTAATTATAGCAGATTTCTCTCAAAGGTGTCATTGGTTCACACAGAATTTTTTTCTTTTTGTTTTCGGCTTTGGGGAGACAAAATAGTAAACTGAAGTCCATGCCAGCACGTTATGAATTCTTTGTATAGTTGTGGTTGTGTATCATGACCAGTTCTCTGGGGTGTTTATAAGGACCGTGGAGCAAACTGCAGTTGTCTTGAAGCTTTGTTTTCCAGTGTTCAGGAGGTGTTGGTAACTGTGACACAAAGAGTTGAGTGTTCTGTTTGGTGTTACTTTAGCTATTAGATACAGAGCAATACTGAAAAGACCTGATGGTGGAAACATCCTTATAGATTTGAAAGAAATCCACCGTGGTTATCAGCTGGAGTAGATCCATTAAAGATTTTTCCATTAATTCCATGCCCAGACCTCAGAAACATATAAGCAAAACCAGTGAAAACTCAAGAGTAACAACATGCTCTGTTATGCCAATTAAAATTTTTCTACACTCTAAACCCCAACCACATGAGCCCTAAAGACAGGTGACACTGCAATAGAAGGGGTAGTCATTCAATGCAAGGAACCTCTTGGATAAATTTTTTAAAATGAGGAAAATTGATTTAAAGGTGTTGGAAGTAGAGTTTTTTGGAGGGAAGAAATGGGAAAAACATATCTGCAACTACTCTGCTATTAATAATGTTGGATATTGTTCTGTCTTTTCTCAACTTTCTGTCTGGACCTGAACAAACTTCCATCACAGACTGATCTTGAAGACTTCTCACCTTTCTGAAGAGTGTGAAAAACTTGGAAAATTATTTTTTGAACTGGAAATATTGCTTTCACATGTCACAGGTGTGAAACTAAAGTGGGGCACTGTCTCTATTAAACTTTCAATCGATAATTCAGAAATTATGTCAAATTGAAAATATTCCTCTTACATCATTAGGTATGGCCATTGGGAGATTTATAGCCCTACTGTTGGTCTTTAACCTGTAATTAACCATGAATTTAAGCTACATTAAATTTATGTTAACTCCCTGTTGATTTTAGTAGTGTCCAAAATACTGTGACTATTGTAACTCTGGGTATGGGTCCAGTCTAGTTCCAGTATTGACTTCTTGTCATGAATAAAAAGATATCCAAATGCTGCCCTTTATGCAAGAAGAATAAAATCTGACTGTGGTAAGGCCCATTTGAAATGGCTCTTCACCACAATATTTTTTAGAATGGCTTTTTAAAAGAACAATTTTGTCCACCAACAAAAATGGGAAGTGTATCAACTGGCTCATACCAAGTCAATATCCTTCCGATTGCAGATTTCAAACAATGTAGTACAGTTATTGTGGTCAGTTCATCAGAGGTCATGAGTACTATTTGAAATACATACTTTGGCATTCTCCAGGGAAATCTGTTTCTGTAAGTAGTGTAATTCTGAGTAGATGTCAGTGCCAAATTGTTCAGTAATGTTCTGAAAGCATCCTCTCTTCTTTCTCAATTTTCTGTTGTATCTGACCTATACACAGCCCTTCAATTATTTAAAAACTAATCGAGGATGAAAATTCCTCGGGGTAGTTTCAGCTCTGTAATGGAGCTCAAGAGTCCACTATGAATACAAGAAATATTCTGGGAACTTTTTTGAATTTCAAAGTGACAATTAATTAAAAAATTTGATAGATATCCAACCTCTAATAAATTAGCTTGGGAAATGCCAGCCATATAACTTCAGTGGTTTTCCAGGCCAGAAAGTGCCACCCTGACTGCACTCATAACAAACACTTTAACCCTTCATTCAGTGACTTGTGCATCAAGTAAAGTGTTTTGATCAAATTTTCTTTACATTTTTTTTGTTCATTTGAAATTTTAAAACACATACAAAGATTGGGTGAAAGGGAAGATGGAAGAGAAGTGCTGAACCTTAAAACTTATATCCGCATGTCTGAGTATAAACACACAGCTTTTTGTATGATCTCAAGTACAAATGTGTGTATATATGTATATATTTACACCAGTGTGAAGGGAAACACCATCATGATCCATTATCACATCAGCTAAAGGCATGAATTACCCTCTTCTGCTACAGCCTCCTGACATTCTCTTCCAAATTTCTACTCTATTTCTACTGTGTTTGTGCATTTTTCATTGTACCCTGGTATTTGCAGGAGTTTCTTATTACAGCTGGTTTAAAAGCAAAAAAAAAATAAAAAAAATTCCTAGAGAAAATCTTATTCATTGGAATTTGATGTTATACCCAAGCTGTCATGTTTGATGCAGATGAATTCATTTCAGTCAGCTTCAAGCAGTGGTGATGTTTCTGTCAGCTTCTCCTCCTGGTACCCTGTGAATCACTTCTGTCACTTGTGGGAGATACCAGAACTCCTGGCAAGACCCCAGGCAGAGATCATGACTCCTCCAGACTTTTATAGGAGGTAAATCCCATTAGATTGTTTTTGGATCTGCAATCTCACATCTTTTAATGAAAAATTTCAAACCTGAGCTTTTCACTTATGAGCTGACAGGTGGCCAACAACTGAAGAACCATCAGTCTGGGGTGAGCGGTATCTTTGTATCTTTTTCCATGTTGTTTTGTGCCTCATAGGATACTTCTGTCAGGTTAGATGGTAGTTCTGAGTGTAATCTGGATACCTACAAAACTTCCCTAACTCATTTCTCCTAACACGCAAATTAAAAATTTGCATTTAGTATTTCCTTTTACTAAAGAAATTAAGATTTCTTAAATGTTATTTTCTTTAGCTTAATATTCCAATTTATGTTCATAAAATCAAAGAACAAGGCCATCAAAACCTGGATGAAACAAAGAATATATTAAGCAATCTATCATCAGAACAAAGTCAAAAAAAATCAAAACCAACAGTAAAAGTCACTACACTAGAAACAAACCACAAATTCTGGAAGCCAAGAAAAAACTGATTTAGAGTCACAAATTTTTAAAAGTTTGTCACAAATTCGTATTTATTTGATTTAGATCTACAGCTGCTTATACCTGCATGACACTGCAGTTCAAGTTCCCTGCAAAGAATGTTGTATCTATTAAAAAAAAAAACAAACAGTATAAAATAAATAAGCCCTACAATGTTATGGGAAACATTATCCTTTCAAAGCTACCAAATAAAAGAATTTCCATTTCTCAGATTCAGTCGGCGTATCACATATTTCATCTAAGACGAAACAACACACATCTTTGAAGAATAAAATAAACATTGCTAAATGAAAGCTTGCAACAGTAAAATCCCCTGTGTTCCAGTAATCTAGGATCTGAGTTTCATAACTTGTTTCACAACAATCTGCTCAAAAATTACTAAAGATGTTCTGTATTTTTCAGACCAACCCGTTCTCCTTGGCATAAAATGTAAAGCAGCACAGACAGTTTCTCACCAACAAAAAGAAAAAGGTGAAAACAGAAGGCACTGGAGATGGAAGACAAGCTGACAGTATCCCACCAGATCACTCGGAATACTAAGTCCCAACCAGCTGGAAGCACAACTCGTAACACAATAATGGAAACTCTTGATGGATCCGATCAATTTTCCTTAATTTCAATAAAGTTTGATAGGAGAGGTGTTGTTAAATAAGTGAAAATGGTTAGAATAAAAAAGGTTATGTCTTCCTAAATACAGAATGGCTTTTGATTGGCACACAAGTATTAACTTTGAAAATAGTTCCTTTTGGTTGAAAATTCATTTTTGGGATTAGCTTTTCCATGCCTGTCACTTTTCTGTGTCAGAAGGAAAAATCAAGACAGTTTCGTCTTGCAGTTCTTAATGAGACAGTCTTGATGTCTGGAGATTCAAGAACATCTTTAACAGCTGTGAACAACTAATAACAAGGAAAGAGTTATCTTCCTGGAATAACCTGACTTCTTTTGCAAATGGCATCTTGGTTTAATGAAGTAGTGCCAACTGCTCATTCTCTTCATTTTTTTAAGAATAAAATTCTTTCCCAGAATTTCATCTGAATGTAAAATAAACTCTTACTCACTTCTGTACTTTTTTTATTATGATATGCCAATATCTGCTCTAAAAAGGTAGATTTAAAGAGAAAAGAGTCTGAATCTTGGCAATGATGAGTAAGTTAACTAGGTGAAAAGTTTGGTTTTAAATAAATAGAAAAATGTAACTCTATCCTGATTTGGAAGAAGCTAGATGAGGAAAAGAAAATCATGATCTACTATACATTTATATATATGTGTTTACTGAATTTTTTTAAAAATTTTATTATGACAGGTCCCTAGATGGAAAAGACACATGAAGCACAGAAATAGCCATGATTACTAAAGAGTTCACTCTAAAATATTACAATGTGAAAAAATGGAGGGTATTGAATTCCAGACTGGAGTTTTGCAGGTGCCTGAAAACATATGAAAAGGAGTTTAAAAAGTGTAACAGTTTATCTCAGGAAAACTTTGCTTAGTATATAATAACTTCACAGTTAACTTCAAAGGAGAATTTTTATCTGCTTATTTTTTTATACTGCATCTGCCACTGGTACCTTGTCATCTGTCGTGGAGGCAAACTCCCCAGAGAGGCAAGAGATAATTACCTGAGGTCAACAACAGAGTCCTCCTGCAGTGTCTGTCTGGGGCCTTTTAGGTAAAAATTATTCTAAGTTCAGAAAACTTGAGTGTGAAGGAAATATTACTACAACCTTAAGTCACTAGCAAATGAAAGCAAATTTTCCAGCGTATGCAACGGTCATTATGTTACACCTAAAGGCAACAGGTGATTTTTTAGGTCACCCTTGCCTGATGACATAGATGAGTGAATTGCTGAGTGAGTGAGGCAGAGTCCTTTCTGCTTCTAAGAGTGGAGCATTGATGGAAGGTGTCGATGAAACAGCATACAGCAAATGAACAGTCAGTTAAATCCAAGGATTAGCAAAGTCCATGAAAAAAATGTCTATTGATGTTAGCAGGTCTTGAACGCTCTTTGAGGGACCTGAGTAGATACAAGGTTACAGTGAGCCTTCATGAAGAGAAATGTGGCAAAGGTTGGACTGCCTTTGTAAAGATCTTATTTTCCATTTCATAAAGCTGTATTTTACCTAAATCTCACCACCTATACAGCATTGCTTGTATAGACTGTATGATCCATCCTCAAAACTCTTCTTGAGTGGTGATCTGTGCTCTCTCTTCCCTTAGAACATGATTTAGCTGGTATGCTGAGCCTTTCTGGGTGTGTTTCAGACTCCGGTCACCTCTTTTCTGCTGTTCTTCATTTCTGCAGAGAAATTAAGAATTTGTGGTAGTGCTGCTTTATAGGATAGAGTTGGAGACCAGAGGGCAGCACAATTTCTTTACAGCTCCAATTTTTCCAACAAACATTTGGAGCCAGTTAATACCAATTCAGTAGAATGTCAAGCTGTTCCTCTTAGTAGCAGGTCTGGTTACTTGAATGTTCACCTTCATGATGGTAAATTTAACTCTGGAAGTGCTGTCAAACTTCAATGGGAACCTAAATCCCACATTTTTCAACTGAAAACATCCATGAGAACTTGCAGAAGGCACAACATACTGAAGAGGGAACAGGAAAAGGTGGATTTTGTGTGAAATACAAAGAAATAGGAAAAGAAAAAAAGTTATATGATACTGAAAGAGATTATTAATGAGAGCTAAATCTCATTAGGATCCCCCGCAGGTTCAGAGATCATTTCTTGTTCTTGTCAGCTCTCAGAAGCTCAGATGTTTCTGCAGAACTCAAAGTATATAACGTGATGGATTTTTACAATTAGTTTCAGAAACCACAGCCTGTCTTTTCAATTTCCAGGGCTTCCTTGCTTTTGTCATGCTGAAATGTCAGCTCCTCTTATGTTATTCCAATTTGTGCATGCTCTTCTGAGGAAAGACTGGAATGTGACAGGTTTTAGTTAGTTCAAAATTTAGGGTGTGACTTTAAATGTAAAAAAACTTTAAACTTAAAAGGTTATGTGCAATTGTGGGGGCCTGATTTTGCTCTCGTTCTGTGTGAGAGAAGATTATTTGAGACATTTTTCCCTTCTATACTTCAATTCTTTACTTGGAAAAAGTTGGTGCCATAAATTTGGAAGGTGGGTAAATGGTTCACAAAGAGTAGAAAGACCTATGACATGAAAAGCAAATACAGATATTGGTGAGACTGTGAGGGGAAAACATCAAGAGCAGAAAGGGGGACAAATACAGGAATGTCAAAATGCAACCATATGCCCGTCCTTAAAGAGGCCTGGCTGTGCATCTTAAAATGAACATACAAGATACAGATCATTTCTGGGAGACATCCACCTAATCTGTGGAATTCCAATTATGGTAGCAAAACTAAGCTTTCCATGATAAATCCTAAAAATGAGGAGATAAAAGTATTTCACGAAAGTGGAAAGATGCTGGACAAACATGAAGAAATTGCCACATGAAGAGCAGACACTTTGAGATTTGAAGTGCCCATCTCCTCTGAAGAGCTTGGAAAAGGTTTTAGACAACTGTTCCTGGAAAATTTAAGGACCCTTTCTTGCATCTTGTATGAAGTAGTCATCAATAAAAGAGTTTAACAACATATATGCTGCATTTTTGCCATGATTTCGAGGTTCTTTTACAAGTATGTAATTATAATTATCATTTGTGTATGACTAGAATACTCAGAAAATAGGGGTGAGATGATTCAGAAAATTAGCACCTGAAAATGCAAATTGGTCTTAAATGCTGTTACGGACAAATTTCTCATTACCTACTTAATCAAACATCCCTGTTAAATTATTTTCTTTCATAAGGTCTCAGCTATTGAATGTAAACATACTCTAAGAAAAATATCCTCGGAAATGATGGAGTTTTGATGCAAATCTATTAGAACCAGAATTGTGTGGCAGAAATATATCTGTTACAGTAAAATATTTGGGAAAGATATTTCAGCTCAAGAACAAAATCTCTGCTTAGGATGAAAGAAAGGTGCATTTGTCAGTCTCAGCCACTTTCTGATTTGCCTTTTTAAAGCAAAACACTATGAAATGTTTTGGGTTTGTGCTTTTATAGAATAAGAAATTCTGGAAAACTTTTTGTAGGAGCTTCAGTTTTATTCAGTCTGCACAGAGAATTTTTACATTATCAGGAATAAGAAGAGGTTGGTTGTAAAGGTGGGAAGCAAGTCTGCAGTTTTTAAACACACACAAACTAGATGCATAGGCAAGACATCATAAGAATAATTCACATACATTAAGTGTGCTGTGGGTGCATGTGTGTGTGTGTTCGTACAGGCATCTGTACACACCCCAAAGTATAGTTTATAAACACCACCATATTTTTCACAGTCATGATCTGGGAGCCTCAGAAGCTGGATCTATGCATCCACGTGACAAATTTTAATCAGAACACAATTGTTGCAATAACATCCTGCCAGTTTACAGGGTCTGAGCCCTGTAACAAAAAATCCAGCCTACAGTCTTGCTCTTGACTGTGATGTATTGCAGTGCTTGAGTATTCAGCCTGTTTTGCTAAGGGCAGAGCTCTGCTGACAAATGAGCAACACAGCACAATGCAGTAACAGTTACTGAAGTATTTGTCCATCTGCTGACCCAGGGACACCCTTATTTTTAGAAGGCTGGCAGCTCCTGACTCATTAAAATTATGCTGACTGCTTAGAATTAGACTCACTCATTTCCACTCAAAATTGCACACAGTGGCTGGAAAGGTGCCAAGTCACTGTTATATCTTGAGTGATTAAGTCCTAGTTGAGGATAACGACAGTAATAACTGGCTGACAAGAGACTCTTCCACATAAATAAGAATAACATAATCAACAGTGCTGCCAGCCTACTTGCATAGTTTCCTGCATGGAAATTTCAGAGCCTAAGATGAGCAGAATGGAAATAAAAAGCAATCATGTTTACTACCATGCTCTGCATGAAACATCTGCCATACAATGGCATTGTTTGTCTGCTATTGCTTTTACATGATGATGTAGAAACTACTTGGCCACTACTCTGTTGAAGAATTGCTGCCCAGCATCTCTGAGGCCCAGAGCATAATTGGGATTCAAAAAAAGATGTGAAGTTTATATGAGTAGAAAGATACTGGTAAGTCATATACATAAGCCACACGTCAGAAATATTTATCTGCATGTTACCAGGCATAAATAAAAAAATCAGAGGGAAGCAACCAGAAAGTAGCTTCTGCATTTGTACATTGCTGTTTTTCAATTACCTCCTTAAATTTGATGTTGAGCTGTGTCAGACATAAATGGCATAACAGAATTTCTCTGGACTTCCATGTGGCAATTTTGATGCTCCTCTCATCATTTTTTTATCACCAGAAACAAAATTGCCATTACGGTCTCAGTGCTGGATCTATAACATGTCAAAAGAAGAAGGGAGCATTACACATGGTATGGATCAAAACCATGTTTCTCTGGCATTTTGGAGCATTCAAGTAGTTTGAAAATTGGTTTTTAAATACATGTGTAGATAAAATATTCCTTTTTATCATTGCCATCAGAAAGAGACAAATGAGGAGAGATTGTTGGGCTAGCAGGTTACACAGCCTGCATTTAGAAGTACCTGCTTGTGGAATGAATTGCTACTTTTCAACAGTCACCAACTGACTCTCCAATTGCTTGTTTCCAGATGTTGGAGCTGTTCACATTACCTTTACTGAGAGCAGTGAAGTGAGAATTTGTGAGTTCTGATGAAATTTAATGCTGTATGTAGCCTCATATACAGGTAGAACCTAAATACGATGGAGACAGCAATTAATTATAAGGATTATCATAAAATCTGTACAAATCTGATCAGGAGACTGCAACTTATTTTGCAGGGATTTAAAACTAGAGCTAGAGATGGGAGTGAAAGAAGATCCTTGGTCTTTTCTAACAGTGATGAAACACAGATAGAAGTGACCATGCTGGGGCTGAGCTCCTTCAGTGCTTCCAGATGAGTCTGAAAGCAATACCTTGTTGTATTTTGGCGACACAATATTACGATATTGTTTGGGTGACACCCAATCTTCACAAAAATGTTCTGTCTGAATTACAAATATATCCTCTTGATGTCTGTTGTTTCTTTCTTGACCAAACCTATTCTGGGTTAATTGTGTGTTTTTCCAGTTTATGTTACTGGGATTCAAGGCCAGTTTGTAACTGATAGAGAAGAGTGTCGATGAATGTCAATAAATGGAAGACATTTTTATTATAGTTCCAGTTAATATCCCATATCTAAGTTTCCTCCATGACTTGTTACAGAACTAATTTTGCATGTAGCTCTGGTGTCACCAAGACTCAGGAGATAGATTTTTTTTTTCAGAGTCTTTTTCAAATGGGCCAATAATGAGCTGTAGCTAGAAGCATAAACATAATTTATATATATATATATATATATATATATATATACATACACACACACATACATTTCTTTAATATAGGGAAAAAATTTCTCTTTAGAAAACAAATCCACAGAACAGTGGTTGGTGGGAGTGATATCACACCTGATCTCTACCAAATGGTTGAAAAGGCAACATCCAGTAGGTCATTTCCAGATGCATCTTTACTAGATGAACTGTAGAACAACTCTATTTTCAGTTTGCTTCCAGTACCACTGCACCACTTATTCTTGAGCAGAAGAGATTAAAATGAGGGGGAGGGAAAGGGGGGGAAGGGAGAAAATGTGTTGGACAGTGAAAAATAAGGGGAAATGCCTAGTTCCAGGTCCTAAAGAACTTGTTTACAAGAAAGCCACCTCCTCCATCAACATACTGAGCTCTCAGAAGTGACGAGATACTGGACAGCTGACATGAGACCCTGGTGTCAAAGTGGACTCTGAGACTTTATTTTTCTAGGTTTGGAGCTGGCAAGAAATCAGATGCTGAAATTAAGCAGGGATTTGTGAGGAGTTAAAATTCCAGCACTGTGGGAGACACTTTAAATCCTTATATTTTCCATTCCAGTTGCACTTGCAAGATACAGGCAGATGCTTACGGATGAATGACTGCATGTATAACATAAGTACCCTCAGACTTAAAATTATCTATCCATGGATAGAATCCATTTTAACTTTGCACAGGGAACATTTCCCTCACTAAGATTCAGATGTAGAAGGAAGCCACACTTAGGCATCTGTGTTTAAATATTCAGTCTTTTGCAAATTATCAAAATGCAGAAGGAACTAATTAGGACCAGAAAAATCCACAGCAATTGCTAGTTTCATCTCCTTTTCTATTGGGTGAAGTTGCTGGATTAAGGCAGCATTGTGTTAGCTACATTTTTCCTAATTGGTAAATTCAAAATAATTTCTACAACTTTGAAAAGAGGGGAAAAAGAAAATATCAGATGTTTTAAAATTTCTTAAGCAGAAGTCATGGTTAACAAGTGTTCTCAACAGGAAACAGCTTTTCTCTAACCACAAACCCCTTGTACTTCATTAGATTGTACAAATAAGTGGCCATTTCTCTCCTCTCTGGCAGACAAGATTTGCAATGATCAGATTCATGAAAGTGCAATGTCTTCAAACTTAATACAGTCTTCAAGTACAGTTACTTTTCACTGCTCAGTCTTATTGTAGTCTGCTTATTCTTTATTTCTCCTTTGGTCTTTAGGTGCCCGTGTGTGTGAAGAAATCAACTCATTTTGCCTCAGTTTGTTTTTCTCTCAGTAATTGTTTGGGCATTTGATTTTAAATATTTCTGCTAACTCTCAATATTATTTTTGCATAATCACTTCTAGAGTGTCAGTACTGACTTTTTTCCTAAATACTGCACTTAAATCTTCATTTCTGTTATTTTTCAATTTCTCTATTACATTTCAGTTGAAATTTCAGTTTTGTGTGTCAGAGAGCCACTTATCACAGTAGAGTTTGCATCTGCTTATTTACTGCTTTTTCCCTTTGCATAGCTTCTTCTGGAGTGAATGTCTGGCTCAGGGAATCACTAGGAGTTTTATCCTTCTTGTTGTTGTACTCAAAACTTAGCATTACATTTTGTTTCTTTTAGAATTTGTGTGTGTGTGTGCAGTTCTATCCATATCCAGAAAAATCTGTAGTAACAGGTTATGTTGGTCATGTTTGATTGAGGGAATTATGTACTTCTAAGAAAAAGAAATTCAATGAATATATTTAAAAATTCTAATCTGCCTTTTGAATGTTTTCTCCTTTACATCTTCTTTCCCCTCTGTGTACTCTGCCTCATTAATTCTAGCTGCAGAAGTAGATTATCATTCCTACTACTTGTTATTTGCATGAATTCTCTATGGACTGAAATTTACTAATAATGGATGTATGTATTTGTTACAACAAATAATTTTATCAATAACCTTGTAAGATCTGTACACACTGTTTTATACACAAGCAGATCAAAACCAAATCTTGGAAACTACTCACAATTTTTTTTTCTCCTTAGATGCTGTTTGAATTGGAATCAGTGATGGCTGTACCTCCAAACAAACTTTGATTTCTCTATGGATGTTCACCTGAACATTCTTCTCAAAAGGATTGCATGAAAAGTTAATTTGATCCATTTTACCATTATCCCTGATAATTTTAATTCAAGATCCTAGTGGAAAACTCTCAAAAACTCATTTCTTACTGTTCTTCAGTTTTTTCTTTTACCTTAAGAACATTAAAAAATTAGAGGTAAAATAATGACTGGAAGAATAGGAGTTAACTGAATATTACAAATATTTTAAAGTATTTGGCTCAAAACCGTATCTAGATTTTTGAGGGCAGTCTATTTTTTTTTTTTTTATATTCCTCCCTCAGTTGGTTTATTCTTCCATTCCAGTGGCATCCTGGAATGTTGTTCATAAAAGTACCAGCAGAGCTTTTTTGATGCAAGTGCTGGCAGCAGAAAAACTAAACTTTCTGCTTCCTCTGCTGAGTTTCTCAAAAAAATTAGTTTCCATTTAAATAGTTTCATTTTTTTCAGTTCAACTGGTATGTAGACATTGAGGTTAGAATGGATGAAGAGGGAATTAACCAAATGAAGACATGGGAAAATATTTTTGTGAGGGTGATAATGAATATCTTACTTGAACAAAAAAACACTTCAGATAATAAAAATCACAGTGTTACAGGAAAGACTGATCAAGAGTTGCACATTCTTACAAAAATGATACTGATGCTGTTGTGGCTGCACATTGAGCTGCGCCAACCTCTTGCTTGGATATTCATTAGAGGTCCCACATAATTCCCCTTCTCTTTTACAAGGGCACAATTTTGGGTAACTCCAATGAATATACAGAGCCTTGTGGAGTGTGAAAAGGGTTCAAATGAAACAAGGACATTACCAAGGAACATAACTCTTTCAAAAAATTGATCAGGTTAGAGTCCAGAGCACTTGAAAGCACATTAAAGAAGTTTGCTCTAGTACTGAAAATCACCAATGTAAGTCACTTGCTGTTGCAGAGACTAGTTGGCTCTCAAGGGATTTCTTGGTGACACACTGCTTGTATCACAGGTGGTAGGCTGCTTTCCTGGTTATGAGTCTTCAAAAGTTATTGATGGGATGAATTCTAAAAAAGATTTGGTCTTTTTCTAGTAAACTTTCATCCATTCTCTCAAATATAGTTAAAATTTCATTTAATGGCCTTTCACCAGAGGTTCAGGAGTGTTTCTTATCCTTGTGTTTTGTCACAATCCAGAAAGATATGCTATATAATCCATGAATATCCAATTCTAGTAAGAAAAGAAAAATAGCTGCCATGTATCCTGAAACATTCGAAGTGCAGACAGGCTCAAGAATGATGCTATTCTCCAAAAGTACATATAAGTTCTTTATCCTGAGTCTTAATTATATTTCAAAGACAAAATCAAGATTTTCAATCTGAGCTACTTCACACTTCGCAACAAAATCTGTAAGTGGTGAAAAAGAGAACTTCAAAAATGCAAAGAAAAGGAGAAAGAGCAAATTGTGTTGCTTATGAACTATTTTTTAACTTGCTGTGGACCAGAACAGTGGATGCTTTATAGAACAAAAGACAGGTTGCTGGGCAGTGGAATATTTGAGTAAGAAATCTGATGTTATTTTTCAGGTTCAACTTGCACAATATTTACCTTGAGATGAATAGAGTAATGAGAATAAAAGATAGAACTAGGTGACCAGCAAACCCTGAGGAGGTTCTGTGTTCTCTGTGTTCTCTGTCTATTCCCACCATAAGTGCCACACCCCTGTAGGGGGCATCTTTAACAAAATCTGCCCCACTGCCACTTCTCTCAGCCATTTGGAAGTCTATATTGACAGGTGGTGTTGTCAATGTGTAGTGACCAGCACAGAGCCTCTTTCTGCAAGAAATCCTACCTGCTTTCCCATGGCACAGCCCCAGCAGAGGCAGATTTTGTGCTGCCCTGGGTTCTCCAACACAGGCACAGCCACATCAGGCAGAAAGCGTGGAAGGGACAGTGTCCAGGACTGAGGAGTGGTGTTTGGCACAGTGCTGTGCTGCTGAGGACCTCAGGTACCTTTTAACTGCTGTCTTAAATTCTCCTGCCAAGGCTGCAAGTGTCTGCTGTCCTGGGAAATAAAACATGCCTGGCAAAAGGCAAGGTGGGAAACCCTCCCTAGTCAATAGTAGGCTTTAAAGTTCGGCCAGGCTTTGTATTATTAGGATACTTCAACCCCAACACATCGTGGAATAGCAATGTATTACAATAGTTCTGTAAGAAATCACACTAAGAATGCTATTCTATCCACAGGAATGCTTTACACTATTTTGTGCGGCTTCTTAACAAGCACTGACTAATTACCACTTTGATTTGCACTGGTCTAGGTCCAAACAACTGAAATGCCACAGGATGTGCAGGTTGTCGTTTTTCAGAAGCTTGAGTAAGAGAAGAAAAACATGTCTGTATCTTCTGCTTCAAACTGGCTTCAAAATTTAAAACTTAATGTAAAACCACATGATTATACTCCCTTTCAGTGTTCAGAGGTCTATCACACAGAAAAGACCTTATGTAAGAAAACATGTAAAATACATGATAACTGTGATTAAGAGCAGAGTTTCAGTAAAGAATATTCAGTACTTTTTAAAGTTCTCTTAATTTTTTATGAACATAGAAAGGAGATTAGATTCTCATTAAAATGTTTGGTTGATCTAATTGCATCCTTGGCACAGATAGAGCCCTATCTAGCATTTTTCACTCTAACACTTCTAAAAATTATAAGAAGGAAAGTGCTTTATTCAACTAAGCTACTTTGTTCTAAAAAAACTTCAAGTGTTTAGGAGAGGTATTGTTTATAAATTTATTAAGAAACTGATTGTCTGATATTCAAAATAAATCAACTTCTGTGGATTTAACCACGACAACAAAAGGTGCATTTATGTCAAACAGATTTCAAACATGCACGCCTGATTTGTTCTGTGTATTTAGTTTAACACCAATGGCTTGGAGACTCAGCACAATAACTTGGCACTGGTGCATATTCAGTTGCTATAACAATTGTTTTCCATTATAACAGATCTTGCCTGTTCCCAATTCATGCTTTTACTGTGCCCAAACTCTCCCACTGCAACAGTCAAAGGTTACAGGGGTCTCCAGTTCTTGATGTTCTTGATCCCTGACATGATGACTTCCTTGGGTGAACTCAGGGTACCTGGCGCAGCGTGGGAGCAGCTGACAACAAGCCTGTGTCTTGGTATGCAGGTCATGCCAGGTGAGGTATGAGGGCTGCTCTGTTGCAAAGTTTAAGCTCTTATGTTCACATGGAAATACTGCTCAGACCTTAAGCCTTTGCAGAATCTGCTTCCACACACCAGCAGTGAGCAGGCAGAGGCTGGGAGCTAAAGCGCCAAGGACCTGCTCTGCATTTAACTTGCCCCATCCTCACTGTAGTACTTGAAGGTGACGATGGGATGACACAGATCAGACATTGAACAGGGTTTAATTTTCTGTGACACCCAGTTAGAGGAACACCTACTGAAAGGAAGTCAGGAGAGGAGAGAAAGACCCTAGGATCAGCATGGAGGGATTTTTTTTTACTTTGGAAGACTTGGTCATTGGGAGTGATAAAGAATTGGAGGCCAAAAACAGTGCAGATGGGATCTGAGGAGAAGAGACTTCTTTTGGAGCAGAAACTGTGAACTGGACAAAGAAAAATACCTTGAATGGGATGGTAGGGCAGATCTGGTGCAGGGACAAGGGAGGCACAAGAGCAGTTTCCATCAGAGTTAGCAGGCCCTGGGGAATAAGGGTCCTGGTGAATGAAAGATATTGCCTTGAAGTTAAACCTGAGAAATGAACACAAGAGACCTATATTTTGGTGCTCAGCTGCAGCTGAAGGCACAGTCTCCCATGAGCAACTGCAGAACCTGCAGTGCTGGGCTTCTGACCTTGAACACTTCTTGGCATGCTCTTTTTCTCGTCTGGCTTGGATCTGGGCAGAGGAGTTACTGAGAGCAGAGACTGGAGACCTTCTGCCCCATTTATGTGTCTGGCACCAGAGGTGTGAGCAGCAGCCAGGACTGAGCCCTGCATGCATGCAGAGGGGTCAGAGATGCTTCCCTGCTGGAGGACCACTGGATGCCATGGGGTATCATGCCAACAACTGAAAATTAAACAATGGATTGGGCTTTGGGGGAAGGTAAGGGTTTTGTAGGGCAGAAAACTGTTCACAGAATCACAGGATATGCTGAGCTGGAAGGGACTCACAAGGTTTGTCGAGTCTAACTCCTGACCCTGCCCAGGACCATCCTCAAGAGTCACACCGAGTGCCTGAGAGTATTGTCCAAATGCTTATTGAACTCTGACAGACTTGGTGCTGTGGCCACATCCCTGGGGTGTCTGTTCCAGCACCCAACCAGCTTCTGGGTGAAGAATTTTTTAATATGCAAACTAAACCTCCTCTGACACAGCTTCGGGCCATACCCACAGTTTCTGTCACTGTTTTCCAAGTATCTGATTTTGTCCCACTTCAAAATGATTTCACTTGTGGCACGAAAGAACTTGAGAATAGATGAATGAGTGAAGGATGGAGTGGAGGCATGGGAAGGATGATCTCATGGTGGAATGCTTTAATGTCCAAGAGAAATTAAATCTGTGCTTCACAGTTGTCATTTCCTTACCTGAGAATTCAGGCTCTGAGTAGCTTTTGAAACTAGGGTTGTTCAAGGGACTGTAACATTTCTAGGGCAGTTAAATTTGGCTCAGTACTTATCACAAAAATGATCAGAATAATCATTGCAGTAAGCAATCTTCAGAATATTGTCATGAGGACCAAGGTCTGTAAAAATAAAAAAATACCCCATTTTTCAGAATGAAAAATTCGAGGTTTGGTGTATGAAGAATATCTAACATCTCTGAACTCTAACGACAATTTTGGATTTATGTCTGGGATATTTTGTACCAAATGTTGTCTACAGAAGACAAAACTCACACTAATGAATATTTGTTGCTAGTACTGTGCATCAACAACAAAACAAAATAAAAAGCCTCTCTGTTCTCCAAGCAAGGAAGGTATTTAATTACCTTAGACACATTTAAGGGGGAATACGTCCCTGCAATATTTTCTCCACAGGGACAAAGATAAAATAATGATAGAAAAATGTCAAAGAAAGTGGACACATGATCAGTTAAGAAAAACATATAAGGCAAATATGAGGTGCTAGGTTTCATGGATAATGGAGTACTGTGCCTTTATCTGAAAACTTTGTATTTTAGAATTGAAAAGATTTTCTCTTAAAAGGAAAAGATTTTCTCTTAAAAGGCTAAAAAAAACCCAACCCAAACCTAATATTTTTTCCACCTCTGTATTTCATCACAAAATGGCACTTTTAGGTAATTGGATGTAGCTGGTAGGATATATATGAGTAAGTAGTTCGAGAAAAATCTAAAAATAAATGGAAAGACAGTCTTCCAAGAATATTCAGCAGTAATATTGCTTATTGCTTTGCAGTAGATCTAAAAGCAGCTACTCAGCTCTCCTCCTCAGCACACCACTGCACTAAAGCAATTACATGACCAAACGAGCTTTTGAATCAAAAGTGAAAGATTTACTGAAGGCAACAACAAAAATAGTGGAAACTTCACAGGTAAATTTTGCATCCTTTTCTAATTCTTTTTGGTTGTTCATTTTGTGATTTTTTTTTATTTTTTATTTTTTTTATTTATTTTTGTTTTGGTTTTGGTTTGATTTGGTTTTGGTTTTTGTTTTTTGTTTGGTTTTTTTTTTCCCCAACAAAGATTTTGAAAGTTATTAATATACTATGGCAAAATTTTGGATCACCCATCTGGATGGATTTTGCTGTGTGAGTTTTCTGAGAACTACTCATTTAATTCTGCCACAGCAATACTGTGCGTATGTCTTGCTGACAAGAAATTTCCATTACCGTTTTTAGAGAACAGCCGTGAATGACCCCAAAGTCTCATTTCTGTGTGATAATACTGTTTGCATGTCTTCTATTAAACACAGAGAGATAGAGTTCTTGTTACTTCATGTGGATTAATTCCCACTTATTAACCCTGAATATTATCTGATCTTCATCCAGTCATTTAGCCCTGTGAATTTCGTATATGTCTGGAGGAATTCAGCTTTAGAATTAACTGCCCTGAATAATTTCATAAACTCTGCAAAATCCATTCCTCACTATTTACCCTTTTTTTTTTTTTGTTATCATTTGTGACTATCCTGAGCATGATAGGTCCTACTACATATCCCTTGAGACTCTCAATAATCTAAAATGATCATTTACTAGAATATGTGGTTACAACAGGACAGAGACAAAAATATTTTGGTTAATTGAAGGAAAACTACTTCAGCAGTTTTTGCTAAAAGCTCTTGTCAGCTCTTTTTCTTAAGCCCAAGTGTACTGGATTGACAGGTTCACCTATCCAGTAAACTGCCATCTTCACAGAATATTTACAGTATCACGATACATTCCTGTGACTTATCTCAAATCTATAATTTCATCCATAATTATTAATTCCCTTACTCATTACAGTTCTTTGCCAATCTGGCTGGCGGTGAAGTAACTGGTTGGTCTTTCCCAAGATTACCTTGGTACCATACTAACCATTTTTTTATTTCTCTGATTCTGAGGCTGAGTCAAGCAGCAGGTAGGATATTTACATAATAGTTGCTCAAGTCCATGATTCTGTGAAGATCTCAGGTCTGAATTTCTTCTTAAAAACAGCAGCTCTCAGAGATTTGCATTCAGTTTATTGATTTCTGAAATGCCTGCTGTTGACAACTCTGGCTGACACAATTTCCCATGACCCTTGTCTCTGCTCTTCTGCAACAGTGATAAATTCCTCACCTTCCTTTGCAATAAGTGAGGATCAAAGCTTTTCGTCTTCATTGTCTATTCATCCTACTGAGTCCAGCAAGCTCCCTCTTTCTGATATGTTTGAAGAAATATCGATTATTGGCACTTATGTCTTCCCTGAGTTACTCCTATCATTTTTTTTTTTTTCCCCTGGCTGCCTTGCTGCTCATTTAATTTTCTGTAATCCATTATCTTCTTCTCACTTATTTTCCTGAGGACAGAGATGAATCAGTCCAAGTGAGCACAGTATAGGTATCTGCTTCCTTTTATATCTCTCTGGACTATCCTGATAGCTGTCTTCAGGAGTAAGGTTTTTCCTTTAATGTCCTGCAGAAACCCAGTGCTTTTCCCTTGATACCGAATAAGACTCTCCTATACACAGGTTGTATTTGGTGCATCAAAGAGAAAACAATTAACCAGTTACACGTTAATTTCCAGCTTAGACCATTTGGTTAGTCAGGAACAGTTAATGGAGAATGGAGACACAGAAGAGCTTCCATCTTGTAGCTGTTCCCAGGAGGCTTCATCCTAGAGGGAAAGTGACACACAATATGTGCTTAGTCACCTAATGCCACTGGGGATTTCTCCTCCACAAGGAGAGATTTTATTGGCAACTTGTCACCTGAATCCAGGCCACTTTCCTCACTCATTAGACATCTCATCCTTCATTCTTACAGATAGTTCAGCTTTGCATATTCGCCAAGTTCCTGTGTGACAAAAATCTAATGTTTCAAGCAAAACCAAGACATTCCAGTGCCAGCTTGTCAAACTAATTGTATTGGTAAATCAGGTGCATTGTGGAAACAGGTAACGACCATAGTGTTTTATCAAATTTCCCCTTCACCAATATAAAATAATCAGATTGATGAAATGCAAGGGGGACAGTTATCCTCTGTCTTTACAAGGTGCTGTGTGAACATCTAACTCCTGCCAATCAGCATTAATCTTCTTCACTTGATGTTTCCATTCATGCAATGAAGTAATAGAACCTGACACATAATTTGCTGAGATAATTTTTTAATTGGAGTGCACCAGACCTAGTTGATACCTTTAGATAGTTGGCAGTTCACTTTTTGCAACGTTATTTGATAGGGCAGTCACATGGCTATAGATTTTCATTTAATAGCTTTGTAAAAATAAACTAGTTTTCAAAACAAAATATGCTTTAGAGAAAGTTTTGATGTTCAAGTTGCTGCAAAGTGGCATTTGTGTAGAGGTAGATGCTAGATGATAAACTGCTTTAAAACAATGGCAATATTTGCTCTGGTTTTGAGTTGCTGATTTTTTGTGGCAGAAGTGAGATGCATGCTTTCAGACACAAGCTAAGTCACATTTATATCAAGTCCAAGAAAACAGAGTAGGCAAGCCAGCATGACAACATTCTCTTTCTGACCCGTACTGCTTCAGAAGGTGTTTTTCATGGCTATAATTCCACCATATTTAGAAAGTTACTTCATCAAATCGTTGCAAATCAAACAAAAGATCAGCACTGGGCATATGCACAAATGCAAGTACCCTTCCATTGCATAATTTCTTCCCTTCTGTTTCCAGGGGTTTCATTTATACTTTGTCCTTCCTTTTATACCTACGTGTCTGCTCATAATTCTGCCTCGTTTTACAGTCAGCTTGTAAACTACTCAGGGACAGAAATTATTCTTTGTTCTGAATATGAGAAATGTCTCACTCAAAGGGGTCAAGGTCTAGAACTGGAAAACACCAGTTGTGTGGTGCAACTCTCACCTTCAGATTTTCTCAAACTTGTCAGGGATGAGTGAGACAAGTTTAGTTGAGATAATGCAGGTGGAGTTGATCTGCTTTGTTTTGTGAGAGGGATCTACCTCTGAGGTAGACAGAAAAGTTTCACTGCATCCAGTTTCAGACTGTGGATACTGTTGGGATCTGATTGTATGAGCAAATGGCAGTATCTGATTTCATATTATGTGAATTCCTTCCTGGGTGCTATTGGCCTTTTTATCTAAATCTAAAGTGACTACAGAGGAATTCTAAACAAGCTTAGCATATGTAGACATAGATCTATGCAGACACTTATGACTGTAGGTTCTCACTTTCAGTTAAGAAAATGTCATATTTTATGTCTTTGTTAATCTCTGCCTGCAAATGCAGACAGTTCACTTTCTTTAATTTTGAACCTGCAGGAACGATGAGTCCAGTTGTTCAGCTCCACTATCCCAAACTGACAAGGAAAGACCCAACATAAGGACAGAGACCTGGATCCAGAGGAGGCCACAAAGATGATCAGAGAGCTAGGATACCTCTCCTATGGACACAGGCTGGGACAGTTGGAGACACAAAGAAAGCACGAAGTACTTCAGCCTTTTCCTCATCCTTAGTGACAGTTTCCTTCCTGCATCCAGTAAAGGATGGAGATTTTCCTTGGCCCTCCTCTGGCTGTTAATGTATTTATAACAACACTCTTTATTAGCTTTTATGTCAGTGACCTTGTAGAATCCGTGTGTTTTATAATGCTAGCTAACACAAATGCATAAATAGGTGAATTTAAAAAGCAAATCAACAGTCAGGTAATCCTGAATATGAATGCATATAACTGTAGATTTTAAGTGTGCTGCTCAAGATTTCCCCAAAAGATCAAAACCAACATAAAAACAGTCTCAGTAATTACTTTTGCACTGAGACACAATTGATTATTTAAAAGCTTCTAAGCAAAAATTATTTTTGAATGTAACCAGAGGACAATTATGTACCACACCAACCCACTAATAACCTCACAAAAGCATGAGAAAATTTGAAAACAGAAAGCCATTAGGTGAGTCTTCTGAGTAAAACCTCTAAACATACACTTCCACAGGAGGTTGTGAAAATTAAGGGAGAAATCTAGCTCTAAGGGAAGGCTAGTAACAAAAAAGTTAGTGTTTTCCACTTTATTCTGTATTTTCTTCTCAGTTTAAGAGAATTTCATCCTTTTCCTCTAATACTACTCCTCCTTGCACTACGTTATTTCCATGACACATAAGTAAACATCCTGATCAGTTCTGTCTAAATTTATTGCTTTTCCTTCTGAAGCAAACTATTACTTTTAAAACTTAGTGTTAATAAAGAAATTAAATTCATTGCTATTAAGTGAATTCAAGAAGCATGAGACTCAAGGACAGCCTTCCAGATCAATTGTTTTGTCTTTTGAGTATTCAACTGTACTTGCATCATTAAGCACCAGTATCCACAGCACTACCAAAAGTCACAGGGTTTATCTTGGATCTTTTATTACTACAATATTTCCTTTGGCTCCTGAAATAGTTTACTGAAAAGTTTCAACATGTGGCCACACAAACCCAATGGCCCCAAATGGATATGGTTTTAAGCAGTCTTAATAATGGTCAAAATAAAATTATCTAATGTTAGTGTCTTTACTTTAAAAAAAATAACAAATAAAAAAATGGAGACTTCCTCACATCTTCAAATAAAGCATCAGCTTGTATTTGAGTAGAAAAGCTTCAGACTTCACTTTGGATCTCGAAAAAAAAAATGAATTTACAGACTAATGTAACCCAAACAACACTCCCACTTACTGGCAGCTTTCCTTCAGCTACAAGATATTAGACGCTTTCTGGGAAGTATCCTAATTTTGAGGAAGATCAGCCAAGAGAAACTAAAGTAATGTTTCTGATTCTGTTGAATATATTAAGTTTGCAATAAACTAGGTTTCAATCAGGAACGGTCAGGCAAAAGGCATCATTGAAGAATGATAGGAAAGGGGAAATTAGTATAATATTATTTAAAGGCTGCACATAATTGCAAGCTGTAGTTTCTAAATGTTCTTTTCATTTCAAAGGAAATGTGAACAAATAATTCAACAAGTCATTCAAAACTATACACAAACCCAAAGATTTTCAGAATCTTTTGATGAATTAGATCTGATGCATGTTGTGAACAATGGATTTCAGATGCTGAATCACCATGAAAGTTATTGGCAAAAAGTCAGCTTTTAATATTAATTCATGTAAATGCAACTGCAATAGAGCTTCATGACAAAGTTCACTCTGTTACTACATAGATGAAGCATACCTAGAAAAATTGGATTAGAGTCAATTTAGAATTATTTACACAAAGATTGCGGATGCAAAAGGGTAAGGGTGCAAAGGATATAGAAAGTGTTTAGAAGCACTTAATCATTGACTAATTTATCATTGAAAAAACAATGATCCAATGGGATTTGTTACAATTAGCTGACTTAATTATAGACTCATGATAACACCACTCATATAATCAATTCACACACAAGCACCCAGGCAAAGAGATGTACATGTCCATATCTATGTATGCAAAGGTACTTGTCAAAAAGTCCCCTCAAGTGCGGTGAAATATTCACATCAAATCCCTTTGTGTTTCTATGCATTTCTCAGCTTTAGGTTGCACCTCAATGAGTGTGTGTGTGTGTGAGGGGGAGTGTCAGCCTGGGCCTTGTCATCAGAAAGATCTTTTGAGTATTGCAAACTTGAGGGCTGAAAGGTTGGAGAAGCGTCCCATTCAGAGGGAGGTGCTGCCACAGCCCACTGTGGTCCAGAATAGCTCAAAGGACCTCACTTAGGACCACAGTGTGTAGGGTTACAAGATGATTTGCTTTAGTCATCAGTAAGTTTCCATCTTGGCCATAACCCAACTTGGTAACTACTGGACTTTTTTTTTTTTTTTTTNCTGAAAGTGCAGTAACAATAGTACAATTGCAAAGCTCTTAATGGAAATGGACCCAAAAAGCACCTCTGGATGCAATTTCTAGGAAAACTGGCAGAGTAAAAAAAGAAGAGGAGCAATCTGATAGGAGAAACAGCCAGCAAGTAAAAAACACTGCTACGGGGCTGATTAAGAAGAAATTGCTTAATAAAACTACATAATCTAAAATGAATTACTGTCATTTTAAATCTACTTGCAATACTTAAAAACATTTACTGCATTAGTTTATCTTATGTAGTCTATGTATTGCATAATATTTGTAATTACATGTTTCTGTTGAACTTCTTAACCTTTATAGAAACTATTAAAACAAGCCAAGTGAAATAAAATGTTGACTCTGGACCTTTGTATGTTTGTAATGCCACAGTATGTACTAAAGTGTAAGAAAACACAAAAAGATAAGAACTCAGCTCATTCAAGAACCAAAGGCAGTCATGAGTAATTTCAATGTCAAATTAACACACAAAATTACTATAAAATAATTGCATACCAAGAGAAACTTCTTAAAGTCCAAGAGGATAAGCAGAAGACTCACCACATGAAGAAGAGATTAGACTTGCTTTAGACCATAAATTAAGAAATACAGTGTACTGCTCTGAAAAAAAGTGGCATTTGAATAATCATGGATATGACCATTAGTCTCATTTTCACATGCATGCAATAAAAATGAGTATGTTCTTGTAACTGGAAATGTCCAGGAAGAGAACTCCCTAGCCATAAACAGGATCTGGATTTCCTTTTTTTTCTCTTTTCCCCCCCTTTTAAAGGTCCTGTTATAGCTCCTGGAGTCTTAAAGTCTCAACCTTAAACAATGGTACATATAGGTGCCTACTGTGAGAAGGATTCCATACACAAGACATTTAGGAACTTGTTTCTTCTTATCTTTCCAATTGAAATACAACCAGTGCCCAGATTAAAGTCACATTTAAACATACTTTTGTCGTTCATGTCCTGTAGTTATATTCCCTGTTGAGAGAGAACACTCAAGTAGCCACCTACATGGTCGTGCTCAAAGTGGGATGTGCAGACATTCACAAACCTTCATGATCAGAGAGAAGTAGGATTAAAAGAGCAGCTTCCATACCCTTGTTAGACACTCTTTTCTGTTCTCAGGAATAAAGCTACAAGTGCTGGATTTGAGGCTGGCACTGGCACCTGCTCAGTGTTTTCAGCAGCTTTCTGTGCCTGGGCAGGGAGACTGCACCTGCAAATTATCACACCGATGCTCATGGCAAGGTTTGAGAGCAGCTCTAGCCTACAGTCACTGTCTGGGATGCTTTTGAGCCACCTTAATTAACATGATTTGTAATAATTTAAAAACTAGTCCCTAATTAGTCACCAAAATCCTGGCATTTGAAAAGTTACTGCTGTGTCCCAGTCACAGCCAAAAACAGTGCCCTGGGCATCTATGGAGAATCTGTTCATCCAGTGCTGTAAGGGATGTCTGCCAGAGCAGTGTTTTCCAATATGCTGTGTAAGCATGTTCCTGGAATTCACCACATTAATCACATTGAGTTTTGTTCCTAGGACAGCCCACTACAGAGGTGGTTATGGAATCAATTTTGACAAAGGGGACAAAGTTCAGGCTCAAAAACTCCAAAATTTTAGCATTTCCCAAGATATTAGGTTAGGCAGCTTTTTTCCTTATGCTCCAAATCTAACAGAAAAACATGGATATTCTGTGATACAAATCTCAAAGTAATCTTCATTTGATTCATATATTACATTCAAGAACACCACATAAGTTGAATTTGAAGCTTGCAGCCTTTGTATTAATCTCTGGGCCAGATCCCAGACTCTTCTGTTCTTTCAGCAGACGGAATGAACCTATAAAATAATAAGGACCATTGACACCTTATCTGGATGGGGAACAGGTTCAAACTCTCCAACTGTCCACAGCTATTATGCACAGTTCTGTAACGCAGCTAAGACTCACAGTATTATTAATTCCACCCCATTCTACTGGTGTTGCAAATTGTGATGACTTACAGCACCTAAAACCACAATGGAGTTTCTAAAGCAGCACAATTAATAATACTCACAAGGAATATTTCATAAATCTTTAAAACAAAAACAAAAAACCCCAAACAAATTTAAAATGCTCTTTTTTAAACCTGATTTCTGCAAAGGACATCCTGTAAAACAGAATTTATTCACTCACTTGAAATGCCTGAGATCTGCCAAACTATGAATTAATAATGATAGCTAGTCTTTTATGTCAAATCAATCTCACCACTTGCCCTCCCAGGGGAAAGTTCCTGATATTTTGTTGTGTGTTTCAAATTATTTCAGTGGACTTTAAGCACGCAAGCTGAGCAGTGGATGTTTTGAACCCTGCATTGCCTTTCTCAACAAGGTGATAGTGGAGACTGTGGCATCTATTTGTTTGTGCCTGGGTATGGGGAACTCTGTGCTGTTACTGTGTCTCTAGTGGAACTGTTCTGGCAGCTTCAACGAGTGCAGGATCAAGCAAGAGAAAATAATAGAGGGGGGAAAAAGCACATGAGTTTGGGTAAAAAAAAGAAATAAACTGTATATTTATAGGCTGCATAATGGAACAAGGAGACAACCGAGGAAGAATGAAGATAGCCCATCATCTGAGGCTGCATTTCAGAAACTGACCTGCCCAAGGGGAGAGAGAAAGATAATTTGGCTTTATCAACACAAAGTCCACACAGAAGAGATACTTCTGGGTCTGCCCCTTGAATGGCAAAGAGTCAAACCCACAAAACAAGCAGGGGACAGTAAATCCCACATGGTAACCCTAATCCTCCCCTCCCTTCAACCAAAATGACTGCTGGATTTTGTTTAAAAATAGAGTTTATGGTCAGAGTACTCATTTGTTTTTTTTTCCCCTGGTGTCCATGTAACATAAAGCATGGGCATAGTTGTGGGAACAAAGGCTAGGAAATTCCTAAAAGTCCTGCTCATTCACAGGTTTCTGCCTCAAAGAATATGAGTTTGAGCAAAAGAGGGGATAGAGAAGGCCCCCACCATTAACTGCCTGCAGACTTCTTCCTTAACACATTATCTAGAGGTAAGGTTTGTGGTTTGTATCCCTGAGACAGTAGTGAGCTGAACTCAACCCTGTACTCCAACCTCCCTCAACAACACAGCACACCTGCTAACAACCCCCTACAACCCTAGAAATAATCTGTGATTCTCCCTAAACTTCTGCATCCCAGTGAGTGACCTGAGATTTCCCCTGCTGCCCTCACACCTTACCAAGAAATTGTCCTGTGACTCCACCAGTGCAGCCACTAATCCCTGAGAGAACAGGAGGAGCTGCCTTAAAACACAACACTGCAACCAAGCAAAACGTTTGGGGCTTTTNACTCTAAAAATCTGGAAGGATATGCTTTTTGCTTATCTGCCTTCCAAATACCTATTGCCTGTTCCTCATTAGTGCATATTAATGCAAGCTGGGGAGACAACCTGGCATTACAAAGGACACTGAGGGATTAGGAGCTGCTGTCTGTTTGTAAAATGTAAATTTACATTTGAGGGCAGGCAGGGGACATCAGATATCTCTGTTTCCCCTGCAGGGGTTTTTGGAAATTGCACAATATCAGATCATGCAGTGGAAAATGCTTTCAGGCCTGGAGCATGAGGTAAGGAGTCAACTGAGCAACTCGGAACACAATGGCGATAGACTTCTGAAAGACTGTATGGAGCCTGACTCACTAAGAGAGGGGGATTTTTTTAAATCCTATTTGGTGTTTTATTGATGGCACTTTCATACTCACAGCTGAAGTCAGTGGCCTGGTAAGCATTTGATTTATTGTGAGTTTCACTGTTGAATAAGAGCTATTCCCCACTCAGCTTTGGCAGATTTAGCTGGGGTTTCAGCACGGGGTGACTGCAATGTAGCTTTACATACCTGAAAAAAGCTCAGATGCTTTTACTTCCAATGTTGTTTTCTGAGCAGATAGGCAGAAATCCTCAAAGAGCACTGACTGTGGGACAGAGATTGTTTTGCCTTTCTTGAGCTGAGACACTGCTGGACTTCCCTTGTAGCAAATAGTTTGTTTCAGGGTGAGCAGGTGGAATCTTGAATGGGTTATGCGAAGAGTTTCCTGCCCCACTATAAGTAGATTGTTGCAATCCTGCTTTTCCCTTCTTCCATACACACAGAGATGAAGGATGAGTCTACCCAGCAAAATGGATGTATGATTCCAGCCCACCTGACTGCTTTTATTCTTGGTGCTCAGACACATAATAAACATTTGAGTCTTAGTCCAAAAAAAAGAGGTGCTCAGAGCACAGATATCCCAGTTCCAGGGGGTTTGTTCTTCACACTCAGGCAATAATGAATCCCATCATGTCTTCACCACCACACAATGTGGTGAGGACACCAGCAGTTCCCCAAGGTAGACATTCATGTGATTGTTCACCAGGTTAGGACAGAGCCTCTCTCTGAAGGGTGGTGCATACCACCACCTCAAGCTTTGGCTGCACTGACAGCTAAGCCACACTGGCTGACACAAACGCCCACTTCGCACCTAGTTCTTATTACATTGAGAGCCTTTGTTCCTTTTTGATTTAGTGAGAGGAAAAAAACCAATATGATTTGGTTGTTTGTCTGAGCTCAAGCAGAATAAAACCAATAGCTGATGCCCATGGTGACAAATGGGCATCTTTCCCTGTCAGGAGAAAAGTCTGTGGGAAGTGACAGGTAGAGCTGAGGCTGTTTTGGAGCAGGGAGCCTCTGAAAATCCTTTCTCTCTGCTTTCTTTTACAAGGCTATGCTGCTTTAAGGAAACATTTCTGAGGAATTCTATGAATAATGACAAAGTAGAAGTTGTACTTTACAATGATGAATAATTCACATTACAGTATATGGACAGAACACTCTAAATAATCTCACATGTAGATCAAAGATAAACACCCTTGTTACAAGAAAGTAATTGAAATAGATTCACTTATCTCCTGGACTCCATGGATGAATCCAGTCTGACCAGATGGATATATAGTTCCCATGTCAAACAACTACATTACTACTGTTTTCCAAATATGTTAAGAGAACACACCTGTGTAATCTGAATACATACATAATATACAATTTTACATCTATATCATATTGTTATTTTGTACAGAGACTCAGATTTAGGCAACAGCATTTAATAACTACCAGCAATTGGCATTAGCTGGACTGATACATTCTTTGGGAGACTTGAAAGCCTTTAGTTTCACAGTTGCTGCAATTCACAAAGGCACCATGGAGTCACTGCTCTCATGATGAAATTCATCTAATGCCCCCCAGGTAAAACAAATGTCACAGGCAGCAGCCAGGTCCTTCTCCTCTGAAATACCTCCACTGGATGTCAGTGCCAGGAACCAGTGCTAACTTATGCTGAGGCATTTTGACTTCTTTTTGATGTTGCAATGGTATTTCCAGCACACTTACTAAAAATCATGGGCTTAGCTCAGTTCCTGAATCTATTCCATACTGGAGAGCACATCTTTCCTCTATGATAACCTGCTGTGGTCTCTGCTATCATTTACTAATTTCACATATCTGATTTCAAGGTTTTTGCCTCATTAGAATTTTTTCAGAACTGTGAGTGGAAACTTTTCTGATAACTGACACAGTCTGGGTATGGCAGGAAATAAAACTTCCAGACCCAGACTGAGGGATTAACCTGAAACTACCCAAATCAATAGATGTGTGTTATAAGTCCCTCTCCCTAATGATGTCTAGTGAATCAGCTCTATACTGGATGAAAGGAAAACTATGGCCCACAAAGGAAATAAGAAAATACAAATGGGGAAATTATATCTCTATAAATCTCTCCATTAATAAGGTGAATAGATTTGGTCATATCTCCACAAACACATGGAGTGCTGCTCAGAAACATAGGACTAGACAGGAATTCCTTCACTGTTATGCCCAGTTCCCCGAGCACATGAGATAATCCTTTACACCTTCTACCTTTATGTCTTCTGCTACTGATTTCCCTCTTTCTAGCTCTTCTGCTGGCAAATCTGACTTTGCTTCTTTCTTGTACCATGATCTCCCTCTTACCACACAGAGGGAATTAACAACACGGAAGATGCTTGGAAAGAGGTAATAGAACTTCTGTTTGTGCTGTTCTGGGGAGCTTTCCCTGTAAGTGTGTATTCTACCCAGTACAGACCAATCCTGCAAAGTCCACAGACAATAAAGACACAGTAATGGACATATTCATTTCCAAGTACATCTATATTCTGGATGACTAGAAGTTCCTAAAAGGAGTGATCTCTGTAGGTGCCTTTATGATTATAGTCCATTCCTATGCAACATTATACACTGTAGTCATTGCTAATATCAACAGTGGTAATGTCTTGCTATTTCACTGCCAATACTCAATTTTCAAAGCACAGTGCCTGCAAATTACCCTTGATTTGTTTGCATCATTTACAAAAAACAAACCTCCCAAAACACAAGTCAACATGTTCTTATTTATCACTGCAGTCTATTTTTTAATTAAGCCTTTTAGAAACACTAGATTTGCATATTGCTGTCTTCTCACAGAGTAAGGTTCTACAATCAAACTACTTATATCAGAAAATAACAAAGGCTAAATCTGAAAAGATAAAGTTGAATAACTATACACTTTAATTAGCAGCCATAAAAGGTTGCTTATAAAACAGAGTAGCCTGGAACTGCAGTTTCACATTTCCTGATATCAGAGATGCCCTGTTATTATGCTTCAGTCAACAGATACACCAACAGCAAGGCAGATACCAGACTTTATAAACTTGCTCCTAACTCTGTCTTACCAACCAGTCTGACTATGATATGAGTCCCACAATTACTTTTACTAACAAATGCAATTATTTGAAAGATGTAGGTACCTGTTGGATATGCATCAATATTCTTGTATCAGTAAAATGTGAACAACTTCCTCAGTACTTCAGAGACCTTACCATTAAGATCCAAAATAGCTGTCATTACCCCAGGTAGAATGATAGAATTTATCTTCCAGGCTTATGTTTTTAAATTAGCATTTAAAGACCAGCAATGGCTGAGTCCAATCTGAGGATCACTGATACATACTGCAGTCTAGAACTCAGCAATCAGGCATTACTGACCCAAGTGAAACTCAGATTTGATCATCTTTGTCAATTTTAGCAAAGGGGCAAATGACTGTAAAAGATGTGACTGGAACCCCCTACTTCTTGCGTACCCTTACTCTTGCCATTAGACTTACATTTACTACTGGTTGGCCAAAGACTAAAATCTCTACAGTGTACCTGTTTTGCCTATTTCTACTGCCATGTTGGTAAAGCTCCCCTGTTTCTCTGTGTAATCAGATGCTGTGTGTTTATTAATCACTATCAGCGATCACTCCAGAGAAGAGACACTGTGGTACTTGCATGAAACAGGGTTCAGTAGGATGAAGTTTAAGTTCTACCAGATGGGCAATATGAAAAAAAAAGCCATCACTGTGTTTGCTAGCAGTTCCAGCAGGATAATATCCCAGACACATGACTGAAGTAGTAAGTCCATACACACATCTCCATTTCGCTATTGCTGTGGTTCAAGAGCCACTGGGGCTTTGCCCAGTAGTGGTGACTGCACTGGATTCCAGTGCCTTAGGCTGATGCAGCTTCCAGGTACAGTTTCAGTTCCAGAGGGCAGGATGCTCTGTTTGTTCAGAACCAAAATTCACTAGTGAAGACGCATGAAAGTACTGCCTGACTCTACTCCATGTTGTATCTTGACGGTCATTAAATAGAGAATCCAGATTTCCAGCTTGGTCAATCCAATTTTGCCAACAATACATTCACTCTAGTTTTTTGTTCCCCCAAAGTGAAAAATTAAACACTTTCTCCAAGCTATGCATTTACCTGTTTTAACAATTTCAGAAGCCACATTCCTCTCTCCTTTCTCTCCCTCTCCCTCCCATATCCAACCCTGCTGCTAGAAATTGATTTTGTTCTGTTATTTCCTAATGTTCTCGATAGTCAAAACTGAAGTGTTATTTCTGCTTGGCTTGATTCTTCTTCTTTGGAATTAATGCAGTCTTTTCCAGAGGTAAACATCATGACTGTTTCATAAAAAATACATCTGTATTGAAGGGCAAAGTCATTGTGACAACAAACATTCCGGTACTTCAGGACCCAGCTGAACTTATTTAATCACAAGAATTTGTTGTGGGATCTTGCAGAGAATGCAGATTAAAGTCTTGAAGATAATTTCAGTCATTTCCCATAGGGAAACAGATCTCAGTAAGATTGCTACTAACAAAAAGAGAATAACAAATGCTGTTTATATTGACCAACTGAAGAAAAACAGGAGAATTGCTTGCAAGTTATTCTTGACACAAATATAAAATAGACAAAAGAACAGTTTCTTTCCTTATGAATATAAGCCTTACTTTATTGGGATTCTGGTGGTTTTAATAGATGGGTCAAAATTAGTTTAAATTATTCCCTCTGGCTTCATGGTGCATCATTTTGCATTTGAAATTGGGCAGTAAAATCTTCCCAAGGAGAATGGCAAGGAGAATGGTTTGCCTCTGACACAGGGAGAATTTTTTGGTCTTGATTTCTTCTGAAAGGGGTGTGGACATCCTCCGGGTGATGTGTGGCACATCCATCCGTACTGTCGCCAGCATCCACTGTTTTCAACCACTGCCATACACTTTAATAACTTTTCAAAGATGTTTGATTATGGTAGTAAATCTACTAGGAACAAGTAGGATCAGATGAACTAGCTCCTGTCTTAAAATCCCTTAGGTGACCCTAAGAGAGGACACTCAGAGACATGCAGAGAAAAACAGAGATAGAAAAAATAGAATGATTTCTTTCTGATGTCTTTGCACAGGGTAATAATTGTATATGTAAAATAGGCAAAAAATGTGTTTTGTACAGCTAAATTATGATGATTGTCAATATATCTAAATCTAAATGAATATACACAAAAAAGACACTCAAAGGAATGTGAGACCCACACTTCTGAAATATCCTAACTTGTCTTTCATTCCTTTCCTCTTTTCTTCTCTGAATTTACTTACACAGACACAGAGTGTAGCCCTTCTCTAACAACCTGCAGAAGCAAAACTAGTGGCACATGAAACTCCTGTAAAGCATTTGCAATTGTGAGTAGGACAGTACTTCCGATGTTGCACAGTTATACTCAGAGACACACAGAAATACCCCATCTCCATACTGTATATTAAATTTACAGGTTCTGTCTGCCTGAAGGAAGATCAGACATGGAAATCCTCACCTGATAACTCCAATTGTTCTTGCATTCTCAGATAAACTCCATTTTTTCCATTAAATACAACCTGCAGAATGAGTTGATCTATAAAATATTTTCCTCAGCTGGTATAGAAGCATTGGAAAAGGTCATAATTGTTTTCCCTTGTGTTGAAATTATTGTCTTCACACATCCACTTTAAACCATGAATAGTAATAATAATGGACACTTTGATAACTTTTTTGTTCTTCAGGAACAATGAAATATTTCAAATTAAGTAATTTTCCTCATCATACTTTTCTTTTTTTCTAGAGATGTGTAATGCTTCTCAAAATACTAGCAACACGTTACCAAAGGAATCACATTTTACGAACTGTAATTCCTAAAAACAAGGATTTGGTGCTGCAAGGAGCTGATCTCATGAAAGAGACTTCAGTTACTTCTGCCAGAAAGCAATTTCTCTTGTCAGAAAACAAACAGAATTCTTTTTCCATGAGAATTTCTGGTATTTTGAACTTTATTTTAAGTCCATATAATGTCAGTTTGGAAATATTCAGTTTACTGTGATTATCTTAAAACATTTGTTTTTACTAACACTGAAATAGTTAAGTAGACTATAAATAATATCTACATTAGTATAGTAGAGAACTGAAAAGTCAGAACTCTCACATGAAATTTCATGAAAATGAACCTGCAGATATATTTAAATTTCAACTAATTGTATTTTCTCCATTTTTTTTCCATGGCCTACAACAAACATAGATCATATTTTCTTAAAGGACCAGGATGAAACTCTATCCCTGAAACAATTAGGCAGTAAGCTATAGCTGGGGCTGCTTTACACGCGTAATTTGAAATTCTGAATAATCAGAACCTGAACTCAGTTTCTGCCTAGCCTTGGAAGACAGTGCATTGAGAACTACATTTTCAACACCAGCATTTCTCATACACCTTAACCTGTCTCAGCATGGATGGCAGTTGTGATGTAACTTCCATCAAAGCACTCCTAGGACATAGGAAAAAGGTGCCTTTACACATACACTGTTTAAGTGTCTGGATGAGTTAGATTATTTTCTCAGAAATAACCACAAACTTTGAATAAGGCTCTGTATGTTGCTAATCGCTTGCTGCTTTCAACCACAGTTTAGCATATATCATTTTTCTGTGATTGGAGAGTTTGTAGTGCCATACTGTCTTCTGTCTGAAGGCAATAAAACCTACGTTTTCTATACAAGTCCTCTTATCACTAAGCTACAAATTGTTTTTGCAGGGGGGTCAGACAGACCACTCTGTCTGCTGAAGAACAGGAGAGGCTGAGGGAACTGTGCCCAAGTCAGGCTTAGGTTACAGTATTAGTAGAGGCTATGATTCCCCTGAAAGGACACTGTGGCATTCCCTGAGAAGCAAAGCAATCTGAACTGCAGTCCTTGGCTATCTTATTTTACGTCAAGGAGTTACTTGACTGTGACAGGAAACTGGAACTGAGGAGGTGCAATGGCAGTCATGCTGCCATGTCACCCTTGTGCTTTCTCCCTCTTTTTCTGGTCAAATGAATATTCAATTAGCTGATATAAAGTCAAAGGATTTCAGATAGAGTCAGCTGCAGAAAGCAGACATGTTTTACATAACTGTATTTGTCTTCCCTCCGCTGAAAGAAAAAAATCCTGTCTGTGAGCACCCCTACTCTTTCACAAGGCGAAGAGTAAATCCCAAAATCCCAAATAATTTTTATTGGTGTTTTAGGAGAAATATTGCCTATTAGAGGAGTCATTGTATCTGCTGTGTTTGGAAGAAAAAAGGGTCAGTAACAGAGGGAAGACAGCAAAGAGCATTACCTCATGCATGGATGAGAGGTGAGTTCAGGAGGCAATTGCAGAATGCTTGTTAAGCCCAGAGGGGACTGTGATGAGTGTGCTGTGGTATGAAAGCTAACAAACTGTGATGTCTTTTGAAAACCTAGGTACTTACTCAAGGCATTGTCCTTATGTAAAACATTTACCCTCAAGAAAATGAAGGGTACAGATTTTTCAATACTTCAAGCTTCAGAGTATCTTAGACATTCAACGTTTTCTGGACATGTTTGAAAGATTCATTTTAAATTTACAAGTCAATCTGCTTGATGGCCACTGCAATACATTAAGTACACTGGACCAAAAAGAAAATTAAACTTTGAGAGGAACTGGAAAGAGAATAAAAAGTTTCAGGTTACTGATCCTGTTTATGCAGAGTAACTCATACTGGTAGGATGGAGTGCTTTTCCTTTGGGAGGTTTGGGCTTCCTCTTCACTGGCTTATAATGATGGGTATATAATAACTTGTAGAATTAATTTCAAAGCAGCACTGAAAACTGAAAATGAGAGTAAGGAGGCACAATCTGAAAAAGGGCACACTGAGTATAACTTCATGCAGCATTAAATTTCACCAGCCACCACCTGGAAGGGAAAAAATATATTGATCTAATCTAAGAATGGATAAGCATCCTGAGTTCCAAAGACAGACAACAGCCTGTGGTCAGCTGCCAGGTTCCAGATAGAAGCTTTGATTTCAGCACCTCAACAAAATTATGGCTTTTGTTACACAGTATCAGAAAAATAAGGTTTTATGGACAAACTATCTTCATTGTTCCAGCTCCCCAGGGAAACATATACAGAAAGAGTATAATTCCCCTAGCTGACCTCCTAAATACAGATTGGGAAATAGCTCTGGAAGCAAGACACACTTTGAAGAGGCTAGTGCATTGCTGCTTTGAGAAATGATCTCATCACCTGGTCAAAAAGAAATGTAGCCTCAATGTTTCTGAAAATTGAAGCTGTCAGTGGACAATGGTTGTTTGCTATGGGGATTAAAACATTGCTACTCCGAGGAATGTTTACAGAAAAAAAAAAATACTAGTAGAATGCTATACATGAATAGGACCAAGGGATCTTCAAGAGAAGGCCAGGAGAGAAGTATGTTGTTCAACTTCAGATACAAACACAGTAATGTAACATCGTTAAGTAAAATCCTGTAACATGCTAAAAAATGGCATCATAGTGCCCAGGATAGCTTATGAAAGACTTAAATTTTGGAGTAAAAACAGCCAAACAAAAGAGGTGCATTTCATCATATCTGTTGGCTGACATGGGTGGCTGTTACTCATGGTCAGAAATAGTGCATGTGACAATTTTTTGCTGTGTACAGTTGATATGATTCAGAATACACTTGTCACCCATATGATGCCTGAAATTGAGAACTCATGAAAATACGGGTTTCATTTGTGATTGAAGATGTTTACAACATGACAGGTTAAGCAGCATCTATGTGATTTTTTTTTCCCTAAGAGTGTTTAAAAAGAAAAACAGGGAAGCACTATCAGTAACACTTTTCCAAAAGAGGGCAACAAAAGTATTTTGTTTGCTCAGTATCTGGAACTGTAAACTAGAGGTTATGTCATTCTCCAGGCAGCTGAGAGATTACTTTTTCATTGTATCAAGCAAACAACAGCTATGAATTGGGTCCTCCAGACTCCCAGTGATTCTTAAATCTAAGAAAAGATGAAGGAGTTTTATCTTTCCATGATTTTTGAAAGGCAGGGTGTGTCATTCCTTTTGCCCCTTCTTAAAAAAAACCCCAAAACAATAGCAATGCTATATTCTAGAAAAGGTTCAGAGTTGCAATTCCTAATACTCCTCTTATAGTTTGCTACCTGATGACTAAGACCCAGAGAAGGGCAGGATTTCACACTCATGTCATGTGCCCACAATGACATGTGGTGAGTTGGCTTTTAATTAACCCCTTAACAACCCCTAAGAAATGTAATAATTCAATAGTGGAGTGACGGATTCTACTTAAGTGTCAAGTTCATTATCTCAAGACACAGTGCTGATGATAACTGTATCCTTGATTTCTTCTGTGTGCGTATGGCATATGTTTATCTTCTATGATTAAGTGACTCCTAAAAAAGTAAAAAGATATCTTAAATGAAGAAGAGTTGAAGGATCACTCTTCTAGCAGGATAACAGGTCTCTCCCATCTCCTGATTTTTCTCATGGCAGGAGTTGCTTCCTGAGTAAACATTTTTGGGTGTGCCAAAGAAGGGTACAGATCCTCAAATATGGAAATTTCATTCCACCACATCAAGAGGTCTGTTTTGCAGTCAGCATCCCTGCATGTTTGTGTATATCACAGCAGTGACTGATGGCATTTTCACACACAGAGAATTGCTCTTAGGGTCAACTGCTTAACTTCTCTCTGGAAGGTTGGCTGGTCAATTGTCTCCAGCTGCTACACAAGATAATCACAATTCCTGTCTCCACCACAGCCAGACACTACTCCTTTATGATGTCCACCTAGATTTCTGTGTGTTGCCTCTATGGATTATGGAATGGGTCAGTGAGCCCTGACTTAGCAGAAGGAGCCTATTGAGGCATGTTGGTACTGTTCTCCAAAACCTCAGTCTACTCTGTGGTGAAATATGTTCTTCCCAAAGAAAAGGGGACAAGAAAAGAGAGCAAGGCACCAAACAATTCACAAGAAAACTTGAGAAGCAGAGTGAGATATTTTCTTTCCACACAACATTCTACATCTCATATGCTATGGACAGAATTGGATCAGTAAGTATGAGCGGAAGGGTCAGGTTTTCTTTCACCTTGGAGTCAGAAGGAACCTACAGAATATGAAAATTGAAGCAAACAGGGACAAGCACAGTCTGTAGAGATGATCAGACAAATCAGGGCTAAGATTTTGGAAGTGTCAATACCTTAGCAGAAACCAGACTGGTCAGGAAATGAAAACGGGAGACAGAAAAGTGTAGCTTTGCACACTGTAACATCCAGAGGCATGAGGGTGAAATGGCATTCACAAGGAGATGAACAGAATGAATATGGCTATGCTGGGACTACCAAAGTGCAGAAGGCACAAGGAATGAATTCTACATAGCACTCAGGCATTCAGTTATTCAGAGAAACTTTAGAAGTTACCTTGACAGAGAAATATGTTTGAAAAACAGAGAAATACCCCATGGTATTTCTGCCATTTGATGCAACCTTTAAGCACTATAAGATCACATCCTGGATACACAGACTGACATGACTCACAAAGAACCTGGAGGGATGCTGAATATGCAAGGACCATATCCAAGGACAATCTTTTGCTGTTCTCTGAAAGAGGGAGTGTGTAAGGCTGCGGAATTGAATTGCTGGGGAGGAGGGAGGAAGTAAGTTAAATTAAGTAATTATTTTTCTGAAAGAAAGATTTTGTGTAAGACTAATCTCTCTTTAGAGGCAAGTGAACTTTTTGGGTAACCTGCAACTCACTGCTTAGGGGGGCCGACAAAGAGGATAATTAGGAAGGTTTTCAATTAATAAAAGAGGAAAGGATAAATAAGCACTAAGTTATCATAAAAACAAAATGCCAAGAACAAAATTAATCAAGGTACCCAGGGGTAAGAAGAGATAAATGTGCTAATTTCCTATGCAACAATACTGGTAACCTGTGTAATAATAGAAATTGAAATGCATTTCTGAGTATAAATTCATACTGTTGGGGAGAATGAAGCTTGGAGAGAAGATCTGCATGACTGGAGTGCTTCTTCTTCTTCTCCTATTACCTGTTCAGGAAGGGATGAGTGGACGAAGAGGGAGGTAAAGTGTTATTCTGTCAAAAATTATATTGTCTGCTTGAATTACTTCCAGCTTGGAAGCAAACATTTAATGACTCTTTACAATCCAATATCCTAACAGGAGCCATAGTGCCATAGACCAAAGATTTGAGGACAAGCTGATGGGCATTATATTTACCTTTAAAAGTGAAAGCCAAAAGGCTTTTTAGTGGAGGAAACTTCAGTCTGAGTGTTATACGCTGATAATAGCATTCTGCCAAATATCCTAAAACGTTTAATTCTATAGGACATAATCTTTAATCTTAAAATGTTGTCCCTGTCACAAGGGAATTCTATATTAGGTGCCTTCTTGACAGGTGGACAGAAATTATCATACAGCTCAAAAGCCCTGGGAGCTCACAGAATCACAGAATATGCTGAGTTGGAAGGGAGCCACAAGGATTATTGAGTCAAAATCTCAGCCCTGCACATGACCATCCCCAAGAGTCACACCATGTGCCTGAGAGTATCAACCAAATGCTTCTTGAACTTTGTCAGGTTTGGTGCTGTGACCACTTCCACAGGGAGCTCGTTCCAGTGCCCAACCACCTTCTGGGTGAAGAACCTTCTCCTGATATCCAACCTAAACCTCCCCTGACACAACTTCAGGTCATTGACTGTCAGTAGTCACCACAGAGAAGAGATCAGTGCCTGTTTCTTCTCTTTTCCTCATGAGGAAATTGTAGGTTGTGATGAGGTCTCCCCTCATTCTTCTCCAGGCTGAAACACCAAGTGACCTCAGCCACTCCCCATATGACTTCCCCTCAAGGCCCTTCACCATCTTCATTGCCCTCCTTTGGACACATTCTAATAACTTAATGTCTTTCCTATATTATGGTGCCCAAAACTGCACACAATATTCAAGGTGAGGCTGCTGCAATGCAAAGAGCAGGACAATCCCCTCCCTCGACCAGCTGGAGATGCTTTCCCTGATGCCCCCCAGGACACATATGGCTCTCCTGGCTGCCAGGGCACTGCTGACTCATACCCAACTGGCCATCAACCAGGACCTTTAGGTCCTTTCTGTGGCACTGTTTTCCAGCATCTCATTTCCCAGTCTGTCCATAAGTCCAAGGTTGCCCCATTCCAGGTGAAGAATCTGTCAGTTTCCCTTGTTGAGTGGATATGACTGGTGATTGTTCATCTCTCTAACTCATCAAGGTCTGTCTGCAGGGTGTCCCTGCCTTCGAGGGAGTCAAAACCTGCTCCCAAATTTGTGTCATCTGCAAACATGCTTAGTATTCCTTCCAGTCCTGTGTCCAAGTCATTTATGACGATGTTGAAGAGCACAGGGCACAGGATGGAGCCTCTGAAATGCCACTAGTGACAGGTCACCAGTGTGGTGTCACCCCATTCACTAACACCCTCTATGCTCAACCTGTGAGCCAACTGCTCACCCAGCACCTGATGTGTTTATCCAGCTGTGGGCTGGACATTCTGTCCAGAAGGACACTGTGAGAGACAGTTATCAAACACTTCACTGAAATCCAAAAAGATGACATCAACTGGCTTCCCCTGATCAAATAACTTGTCATAAAATGAATTCAGGTTTGATAAGCAGGACTTTCCTCTCATGAAGTTGTGAACACTGCACTCTGGAGCTTGTCTAGGGGCAAGGAGGAAGAGTGATCATGTTTCCTTCATGATCCATCAGGTTCCATCAGATCCATCATGATAAAACTTCTCGGTGTGGCTGGGCTGCACTACGACAGCTGCATGCAGTACACGGTGTGCAAGTGGGTGTGAAGGTGGGAGGACAGTGCTTTCAGACTTTCAGCTCTCAGCTCCTCTTTCCAGGGAGATGCCACTGAGTCATTATATTTTACTTGTCACAGGGTTCATAGCTCAGCGAAGCTATGATTTGCTGTCTCTCACCAAGATCAGGCACTGCTGGTCCTCACATTGGAGGTAAATGTTTTTCTCCCACAGGTTCACTGAATTTCTCAAATGGAGTGTGGGAGCACACTGGATTCTCTGTGCACTGAGGAAGATTGTCTTGGCTCTCATAAGCACAAAGAAGCAGACCGTCTTCTGATCCAGAGCCTAGTTTTGCTGAAAGAAGTTTCTCATGAGCTCTCACCTTACTCTAAGAGCAAGAAAGCTTGTGGGTTACTGAACCATGCGAAATAAGGGAGCCAAAAAAAAGGGAGGTGAGACTGTGGAGTTGACACTCACTAGTAATAGTTCAGAAAAACAAAAAAGGTACTTACATAAGCCATAAAATTGCTAAGAGAAGAGAAAAAAAAATAATATGAAAATAGCAACACAGCAGGATCAGGGATCCTCCCTTTTCAAAGATCAGTATATTGGTGACTGGTTGGTCAACACAAACTCATGGGTACCCAGTAGTGGGATGTGAGCATGTTAAGGGTCAGGCTGATAACGGTGAGTTCCAGCTCATTAAAATGTATAGAAACAATAAATGAGATGATGTCTGCATATTCCGAAGCTGTGTGCCTGGTCTTGCTCTTCAATCTCTGCAGCCAGTAAATATGCCAGAATAAAGGTAACTTCAGTATTACTCCCTCACTCATAAGTATTTGCTTCCTTGCAAAGCAATTGTGCCTGAGTCAGCTTGTTCTGCACCTTGCCAGAATATTTGACAGTGACTGATGAAGAAGTCTTGGAGCTGTTGATCAGAACACAGCTGTTGCCTAAAAAAAGGTAACATTTAATATTAAAATGTGAATATGGGGAATACTGCTCCAAATCACCACAAAATCAGCCTGTTCAGAGTAAGCTCCATGTGATGCTGCATAGCTCTATGTAGATATAACTTCAAGTGCTCATGATTTGCTCACACATGCTCTGCATCTGTGAGCTCTCTGCTTTATATGAGCAGTTTCACAGTCTCAAACATGGGGACAGCTTTGATCACATCAATTGGAGGTAAAAAATCCAAACAGAAGAGCATGAATAAAGTTAAAACATTTAAAACCCTGTGGCTGAAAATCAAATCACCCCAGCTAAAAAGTCAGACTTAGGCAATAAAATAAGACAATGGTAATAAAAACAATATTTATGAATGTATCATAAGCATTGCATACATCATAAAAGAAAGAAAGAAGAAACAGATATTGAGGAATATAAATTAGGACATAAAAGTAATAACTAGCAATGGCACAAGGAAAATTACAGGGTCAGAAAAGTTCAGGATTGAAAAAAACCACTGTGCAAGTAAGTTTGGAGTAAAAGAATATGTAATTTTTCAAATAGTAGATGATGTCTAAAGAATTTTCTGCAATACAGCAAAGACAAGCTTCTCTACATGTTACTCTTTTAGGCTTTGTAGAACAATATGCTGTGATGGCAGCACGTCTAGTGATGATGGTGATGACAATGACAGTGTATTTTCTATTCTGACAGTGAGTCAAATAAACATTAAAAAGCAGCTAGTGCAGTTAGATATTTTTATATCAGTAGGTCTGGATAGCTTGCATCAGGAAGCTTTAAAATGTTATTTAAGTAGTTCTCTGTATCCTTAACACTCATTTTCAACAAAGCTTAAAACAGTAAGCTGGTTCCAGAAAATTGATAGGAAGTCACTGCTGTAAGAAAATCTGAAAAAGGTAAAGTGGACGATGTGGTGGGCCTACCAGGCCTTTCAGCTCTAAAGAATGGCCTAAACAAGCAGGAGTAATGAGATTATTTCTCATTGACAAGAATTCATTGACAGTAAGTTGTGCTAGTTAATGTATTCATTCAGTGAGATCATAAATTTGGTTGAAAAAGTAATAGTGCTGCTGCAAACATAGGGCCTTCTATAACTGCAGACTACATTTTCACTAGAAATTAAATATTACAAAATTTAATATTACAGAATAAACAAAATGCACATTAATTGTGTGTTTTTAAACCTTAATTGAAGACTTAATGAGTGAATCTCTAAATACAATTGCCAATCAGCATGATACTATTTAATATTATTCTTAACAACTGTAGAAAGGATTGACAGGTGAGATAAAACTGTGAGTGTCTTAAGCTGTGAAAAGGACACATTCCACATCAAGTCTGGCACTAAAATCCAAGGAACCTGAACACTGGCCATGTCACAGCAGATAGAGACTTGAAGATGAGTTCATGCCATGACTGTCCTATGGTTTTCCCAATGATTTTCTCTCACTGGAAAAGACCTGAAGTGTTAAGAACTAAAGGTGAATTTTACAATGAGAACTGTGCTAGTGGGACACCATGGATGTGAAAAGAAAGTTCTTCCAAGAAGGATTGTGTTCAAGAGTGGAAAGCACAGGGAAGGTACATGTGAAGGCTGGAAAGATTGAAAATTGTTCTTTATACTGATACAGTCAAAGAGCTCTGCTGGCTTAGATTTATACAGAGAAGATTAAGGAGATGACTTCATGTAGGTTTGTAAGTACTGACATGAGAACAGACATCTCATAATAGGGTGTCCTTCAGTACAGCAGACTGAGACATAATAAGATGTGTCTGAAAACTGAGGTTAGATGGATCAGATTAAACAAAAAAAGTATGCATTAAAGGCGCTGGACTTGCCATTTGCAGAGGTGTGTTGTTGACTCTCAGATATGTTTAAATTAGATCTGTTTATATGAAACACCTCACTCCACTGAAGGGCTAAATATTAAATTCATGAAACATGGTCTCCCTAGGAATTTCTAATGCTAAGAGAAAGATAGATGCTGGCAGGTCATTGGGTGTGTTCCTGAATTTGATGCTATAGCTTCAGGGAATCTGGTCTCACTTCAGAATATGTTTTCATGCACAGCTTATTATTTTAGGCAGAGAACACATGGCTGGAAGCACATGGCAGTAGAGGAGTGCCCTCAGCAAGGCAACAAGTGGCCATAGGAAAATACCAAGGCCTAAGTTCTTTACAAACACTACAGCAAAAGTCATGTTTTCCTAAATGTCATCTGCATCTTTTGCAAATGGGCAGGCAGTGACTGTACCTCACAGGACACAGGGTTTTCCATATTAGCTTTGTGGCACTTACCTACAGAATGGGACAGAAGGGCTGAGAGGGCTGAGCCCACCTGGGGCACACATGTCTGGAGAGCTCCAGCTGCTTCTCAGGAAGCTCTGCCATTGGGCAGCAAATGTGTACAGCTGGGTGGTCAACAGGCAAGGAGTGACCTAACTCTGGTCCAGTGAAGAATGAACCACATGTGAGGTAGGGACAGCTACAGAGCTACAGCTTTGGTCTCAGGTCACTGGTGCTTTTTTTCCCTTTTCCCACTAGAAATAAATGTAGGAAGGCTCCACACCTTTTTTATTTTGGTTTTGTTTGTTTGATTGGTTTTAATTATTTTTCCATTCATTCACTTTCTCAGGGATTTGGTGAAACAGTCTGGATTAGTCTACAACATCAACCAATTAGAATAAAGCCTAATGGAGCTAAAATCAATCATGGTAAAAGAGGGAAGAAGACAAGGGAACAGGTTGACACAACTGCCCCATGAGAAAAAAAAAACGTATTAAAAAAACATTTTTAAAGACTAAAATACATCTTCAGTTACTGTTAATTTTTTCCACACAAGCAGAATCCTTTCAAACTCTTCCTGGACAGTGAAAACAAATGGAAAGTTAAAACCATGAAGATATGTTTCCCTGATGCATGAATAGCTGACTTCAACATTAATATAAATTACCCAGATGCCTCATACTCTGAACAGGTTCAATATTTAAATTGACTCCATGGGAGCTACCAGGAACAAAGAAAACTGCACAAGAGGCTCCTGGAATACCTAATGCCTTGGGCTACTAAGAGCTTCCTTTACTTTCTTAGGACCTTCATGAAGCTAAATATGTACCTTGGATGAAGAATCTAAACCATATTTCTTACACAGACTGGAGGCAAAGGTTGTTTTTTAAAGAATGGAGATTGTACATAAAATCTAGAAATTCCCTCACAGGGGAGCATAAAGAGGCAAGAATGTTAACATTTAGTGCCCTTACTACCATTCCTGAATAGAACTGAAACTTTAGACAAAGAGGAATAAACTCTCATTTTTGTTTTTGATGCAGGTAGGGTGTCTTATTAACAGCTAAGGCTTATAAGCCTCTTACTAAGACACTAAAACTGTGTCTGTGCAAAAAAGTTGTCAGCAACAGCGTTCAGGGCCCAGTTGGAAAGGGATCTGAGCAACCTGGTCTAGTGGAAGGTGGCCCTGCCCATGGCAGAGAGGGTTGGAATGAGATGACCTTTAAGGTCTCTTCCAACTCCAAACATTCTAGAATTATGTGATTCTCTGAAAAACACCATGACACATTCACATTTGGTGGTTCAGAATGAAACCTGGGGAAACATTTGCTTGGACGTTATCAAGTGTTCTGTGAATGACAAGAATATGTTGGGCACATCTTTGCCTTTAAGAAGGGACTCAGTCATATTTTCTTTTTTATAAGCATAATTGTAAAGATATAATCAGATGCATTTTTTAATGCCCTGTCAGCTAAAAAATGATCCCTCTCATCATCCCTCTTATCATCATGTTCATACAGAAGAACCAGGAAGGGAGTTGACATTACAAAACCTCAAACCTCCAGCACTTTCAGGTCCAAGCAGCTGATGAGGACATACCAGCCACACCTACATGGTTTGATGCAGACAGTCATACTAATTTTGCCTGGTCTCTTCCATGTTTTACAAGGGTTAAGTACTGTTTAAAGCCATTTAGATAAAGTTATGATTGACCATGCCCAATCAGTAAGACTCAGTACAGTGACACTGGTTCATGCCTTCTAGCTCAGAGCTCATACATCACATGGGATTCAACATCAGGTTCTGTACATGATAAAGATTGCTAGAAATGCCTCAGCAAAAAGGTCATTATTGCTTCACCTCAGAATTCCTAATGTCCTCATCAAATGACAGCCCCCCAAGTAAATTCTACTGCAGTTTATGGACAAAACTTTAAAACTGATACTCTTTGACAGTTTTTATTACCAGAAGCAGGGGGTTATTTTGTAGTTTCCATCACCTACACAGCATCAGGAAGCATATTTCATCCAATAAATTCCAGGACAAATTGATTTGCACTACAAGAAGATGTAAGCCAAGATCTATAAATGTCTGACATTAGATTTCTGAATTTTTGTTTATTCCCATGAGGCATTTGGAATGTGAGCTGAATGAAATCTTCTTGGCTTCATAAGCTCCTGTATTGGCAACAGTAGGTTGAATTTCATTCTATTATTTTAATTTAAATCAAAGCCACAGGTGTAAATATTGATTAAGAAAAATCCATCCATTGATTCCCCCTTCTCAACTCCTATCATTGTTGGAGACATAACATTTTGTTTTCATGCTATGAAGCAAAAATACTGACTCTTACTGATGCTGACCAGATAAAGACATTCAGTAAGAGCACTAAAAATGCTACAGAACACAAGAACAAGTCTGTATATGTCTTAATTTAAAACCACTTCTTCTTCTGAGCCTTTTTATATGCTTGACTATTTCTGTGGGACTGGGTATAAAAATTGTTTTGCATAAAGTTAGTCTCATGTGTATTTGCAGAATCAGGACCATAGAGAATAACCCAAATCACTGCATCATTTTTAATTACACTCTTGTGTATGAATAAGCCCTCAGTAGTTATAATTAATTTTAGATGAAGTAAAACATTAGTTAAAGCAAAAATCTCAACTACTCTTGCTGCACTGGAGTATTTTTTCAATTAAGGAAATATTTGAACCATTAAAGTGAATGATAAATACGATATGGATATCACAAACCCACAGTATTAGACTCAAAAATACTTGCAGAAAATGAAAGGTCCTTTTCAACTCCAATGGTGTAAAAGATGTATTAGCAGTTCAGGTAACTCTTATTTCAAGATGACTATAAGTTTCCTTCAAATGTAACAGGATTTTTTTGTTTTCTCTTGTGAAAATTCAAATAGGTGTTGCAGGTGAAGACAGTGTATGGGAGTCTCTGTAAACATGTTACAAGCCCTCTGGTAATGTTCTTTCTCTTTGTCCAACCAAACGTACATGCATGTAACACATGTAATACAGCAATGGCTTCCACACCCACATCTGTTTCTAGTATGAGGAAGGGGCATTATCACATGTGACAGATATACCTCTTCAAGCCATGCTGCTCCATATCCTACTGTATATATGTATTTCAAATCTATTCTTTTATCAGAATGCATCTATCATCCCGTATTTTTCTATTGACCTCTTCATGGAGGGCAAAACTGTCTCCAGTTGGAAATTCATCCTCCATTTCGGAAGCTCAAGGCAGTTATAAAACCTCACAGTACACTTGGCAACTCATGTTGCTTCACATTTCCTCACAGCTTTCTGAGAATCTGCCTTTTATTAGATGACCAGGCTACTACCAGAATCAAAACCTTTGGCCAGATACTTCAATACAAAGACCTCAGAAGGACAAATTTGAAACCTACCAGTGTTAAGCTTTATAAAGTCACAGGTTGAAATGAACTGGAAGAAGTTTCTGGATAAAAATTAGTGCAGCCTCTGCAAAGCTATTGTCAAAGATGGATCACCCTGCCCAACTAAGTTTTGAATGTCTCTAATGATGAAGATTCCCTATGGCAATTAAGGTCATTGGATACCTAGAACACAAGGTTTTAGAGAGATATCTTCCAATAGACCAGCAGATAGTGCTGGAATAAACAGAAAAACTTTCAAACTCTTCAGAACTATGTGGATAAACTGGCACTTTGAGTCAATCCAGCACTGATAATCACATCACAGCCATCATTAGCAACAGCAGAAACTTTAATAACAACTGTTGCCTTGAGATGAAAATTAGCATTTCAAGGATCCAAGCAAGGTGCTGCATCATGCTCAGACCTTGAGAAACTTGTCATGTCACTAAAAGGAGTGTCATGAAAGGCTTTGGAGACCAATGTTTTCAATAGTTACATGATAGAGAGGACTCGAGTTTCAGCACTGAAGGACTGCTGATGCTTGTTTCTTTGTTCTCAGTTTCCCTCTGAGGACAGTCTTCAGTACCCTTCTTGGGCAGTTTCATCTGTCAGTGAAGACTATGCCCTTAGTTGCCACCACATGAGAAGGTTATAGTCCAAAGGCAAACCCCTTGTAAAAGTAACTGAATAATGTTCAGATGTTCTACTGTTCCACTGCATATGACATTCCTCTGCACATTCAAACAGGGTCTAAATTCTCTGCAGCAATCTGAATTGCCTTGATCATTAGCATTCGAGTGATTATTTCTTAATCTTACTGCTTTAAAGCACTATTGTGCAGCATTACTCTAATACCATAATGAGGTAAGCAAAGAACCTATGGAATTTATGGTGTACTAAGTAGTGAAGAGCCCTCCAGCAAGGAAGCAGACTGTCAGAAATCCACTGGTCTATAGTCTGAAGGTTGTCTTACTAACATTTCTTACTGAGAGTTCTAAAATGCTAAACTGTGATTATAAACACCTCCCAGATGCTGAGATTTCTAAACTGGGTGTTTACTTTTCTAGAAAGGGACCTTGCTGATTTACAGAAGGATTTGAAAGAATTAATCATTAAAGATTAAACTTACTCCAAAGTACATATTAATAAATGTCCAAGGCAGTTGAATCAATCAAGAATGAAACAATTAGGTGTTCCTTAACAGAATGTGAATGCTGGCAAAATGGCTCGGTTAGGGAGCCAGACTGGTAAAAATGAAGACTCACTCTTGCTTAAGAGTGCTCTACAGAGGCCATGGGATGGCTGGTGTTGAATGCTCCGACTACCCACGACTGCAGGGTGAGTTGTGATGTGACTTTCCATGCTGAAAGAAACCTGACCAACCCCGAGTATTAGCATGGTTAACATCTTTTAATGATGTAGGAAGGATAATAAAGGTGTCTTTTTCCCATACTTTAACTTTTTGATTTATCCATCAGACTGTGTGTGTGCAGGAGCCAGATGGATCAGAGCTACAAGTTGTGGACTCCTCAGGGCTTTTATTTTCATGTTTATTTCCATGTGCCCAGATAGGAGCTTAGTCTCACACATGGTCTTTAAAAGGTGACTTCAGCTGATGAAGTGTAAATATCTGCGGACTTTCAAGCAGACCTGGGCTCCTATTTCAGTCAATGAGCAGAATTACATGGTTTTGAGATATCAATTATCTCATCCTAAAATAAACACCTATATTTTGTCATAATAGATTTCCTTCCGTAGGACAGAAATTGGATTTTAGGATGACACAGATATAAATTCCCTCAAGTGTTTATATTCCTATGCACCTATTAATGCAAATGATACCTAGTTTGGACCATAATTTACCACTCTGTATCAGGATTTCAAGTCAGTGGTATTCTCCCAGTGCAGAAAAAGATTAAATTCAGGCTGATAATGTCTACAGGAGCTAGCTAGGACAAAACTTGTAATAAGATTTAAGGTTAAAACTCTGATCTATGAAATAAAAATAGAATAAAGACAAACTGATACATGTCTTTCAAAACATATTTTAGGCCATATTTCAATTACAAAAAAAATTTACTTTGCTGCTGTCCCAGTCGATGAAGCAATACTCCTCCAGAGAAGATTCAACAGAATGGTTTATTTGCTTCACATTTAATCATTTTAACTCAAGCTATCAGTACTAAAAGTGTTCACTAGTACTATCTACTCTCAGAAACATAAAGTTCTCTGGAAGGAATTTCAATTAGAAGCCTGAATCTGGAACTTCCAGGTAAGTCCCCAGATTCCAGGGTTCTTCTTAATTTTTGACAAATCTTTCTAATTTGATCATGAGAAGCTTTAAAACATGTCATAGTTTTTCCTCTTGAAAAACGATGTAAAAATTCTGAAACCTGAATATTTCTGTTAAAACAAAGCATCTTTCCAAGCTAGCTCCAGTTTAATTTTCTTGTATCCATTATTATTATTTGTGCATAACCCAACCACAAAGACTGATATGACTGGGAGCTGGCATTCTGTCATGCTCATCTTAGAATCAGACAGATTTATTTAAGTAAAGATAATACTGCAACACAGAGGATGTCTTCCAGATATCAACTTTTCTCAGATCCTGCACAAAGATAGAAATTTCTAATCCATTTAAATGATACTGGCCTGTTTTCAGGCAGGGTCCATAAGGCACTTGTTACTGTAAACACTGCTTTGAATTTCTATCCCCTTTCCAATTCCATTCTCATGGCTTGGTGTTTAAGATTTTTTCACCTGCCTTCTCTGCCTGATATCAGTCAAACAACAGCAGTAGTGATGATTATGAGCCAGCATACTGTGTACGTTCCTCAAGGTTTATTAGTTGAGAAATGGTTGCCCAAGGAATTCCCCCAATACAATTTTCTCTTGCAGTTGAGGTTTGCACTCTCTGATGGCTGTTTCTAAGCCCAGTGGAAGTCTGTTTGCCACCTCAGCACAGGGTACTGATCATGGGAGTGTTCATTTCCCACCAAGAACGGGCTCAGAGTGTGCACCACAGCTGCAGTGATGATGATAATCAATAAAGCAATTGCATATGTTATAATAACTGGAACTAATGTACTGTAATCCTGTAATCCACTGCACCCCCTCCCCCNAACACCAAAAATCAAAAAAAAAACCACAAACCACCAAACCAGATCATGCCCCAATGGGTTGATAAGCTTAGGGTAAATCAAAATATTGCAAATGGATATAGACAGGTAGAAAAAATTCTGCCCAGCATCTTCAATATGTCAGCAGCCTAACTGTTCCCAATTATTCTGGTTTTTATTAAGAAATTCAGTAAGCATACAAATCATAGAAAATCAAGGACAAATATCAGCCTGCAGAGTTCATTCAGCCTATCCCCTGACAAAGGCAGAAACCTCCACATTTATATAATCCCAACATAAATTCAGACACATTCACTGTGTTGCATGCACTACAGCTGAGCAACCCGTCACAGAGTTTTATTAACTTTACCACTGGACCCTTTTTTCTGTTTAATCTGAACTTGCCAGAATTCTTCACACAGTTGAAGAACAGACTCCTGCCAGCAACTTTGTCCAAATCAGAAAATTAGAGATTCATACAATTCTAGAATGGTTTGGGTTGGAAGGGACATTGGAGACTGTCTAGTTACAACTCCTCTGTCATGAGCATGGACATCTTCCTTTAGACCAGGTTGCCAAAAGCTCCATCTAGCCTGGTCTTGAACACTTCCAGGGATGGAGTATCCACAGCTTCTCTGCACAGCACGTTCTAGTGTCTGACCACCCCCACAATAAAGAATTTCTTCCTGATATCTAATCTAAAACAGCCCTCGGTCAGTTTAAAGCCATTTCCCTTTGTCCTCTCACTACATGACCTTGCAAAAAGTCTCTCTTCACCTTCCTTATAGGACCCGTTAGTATTGGAAGGTGTCCTGAAGTCTCCGAGAGTCTTGGCTTTTCCGGGCTGAACAACCCCAACTCTCAGCCTGTCTTCATAGGAGAGGTGCTCCAGCCCTCTGAACATCTTTGTGGCCTTCCTTCAAACTCACCCCAACAGGTCCTTGTCCTTCTTAATTTGTGGGCCCCAGAGCTGGATGCAATATTCCAGGTGAGGTACATTTCCTAAATGACAAGACTTACACATCAGTACAATTAATGCATCATTTGTCATAGTCATAAAGATGGAAAGTACTCTCATGCATTTGTTTTAATTTGGGAACTGCATACTATCTGAAGCCATTTTCAGCAGGAAAAGTAAGACTATTTGAGCACATTAAGTAATCTTTCCAATTTAGATCAAATATGAGAGATGTCTCTATCATGCATTATGATCAGGGACCTGCAGTTATCTTAAAATATACCTGTGCACTGCCATCAGTCCAATTTTGGAAGTATTGCATTGTTAAGATTTCTGAGCTTTGGTTTGTGTATCTGTTAGGCCTAGAATCTCACTTTGTCTGTAGGCAAATTATTATGCCCAATGGCAAATTCTGCACTAGAGACACTCAGAAAAGTATTACGGGTTTATTAGTGATGGCTCAGTCCATAGCAGGTACAAATGTTAAGAGTTTTAGAGGACAAAACAAAAACTCAATGTATATTTTAAGAAAAGTCCAAGCATATCCAGCCGCTCCTACAAAAACATACTGCGTGCTTGGAACAGTGAACAGGTCAGGAATAAGAGTGTTTAAAACAGAATAAAAAATTCAGAGAAATTAATAAAACATATTCTATGAATTTATGTGAGCTTTTCATAAGTCTTCAGGGTGTTATAGCTGCAAACCACTCAATAGAGTTTTAACCAGCACCTTCGTCATGGACATAAAACTGCAGCTACTTTCTTAAAGTAAAGAACCTTCCCATTTGTTTCCTGTTTGAGGGCAGTGAGGATGCTGGGTGCTGCAGCAGCCCAGCCTGTGTGGTTTGTGCTGTGCAGCTGCTGGTCTTCTGCTTCCATTTAACCATCACTCAGCACATATATTTCTAGCAGAATTAAAGTGTTTTCTCTCAAAGTGAACCCAGAGGAATGCAGAGGGAATGAAAGGGCCAGCAGGATTCCTCTCTGAGCAGTGACTGTGCAGAGCCTGACGCTGTTTTTATCTATCTTCTCCCCCAACTTCTACATCAAATTTATTTGATTTTTATTTCCCAAAGAACTGGGGCTGTGGTGGTGTGACCTGTGGGTGTTCATTTCTAATGGAGGTAGTTGTGGACAAACTCTTTTCCAGAAGTAATTCCTTCACTTCAGAATATTGTTTTCCATTTATGATCCATTTCTCCTCTTCTCAGTTTCATTGGCCAGGGTTTTTCCATCCAGTGTCCTAATCTACCAAGTTACCTCTAGCTCATGGCTAAACCAGGGCACTGTATTTTTCCCTTTTAGTATCTTTTCTCCCTGTCACTACTCTGTCCTTCAAAGTTTGGGTTCAAAGGAAATACTGTAATCCAAAAATGTTATTTTAACTTCTTGGAGGATCTGTTTTCTTGTTTACATACCTCATTGCAATTCTGTCTGCCTTGTGGGCTGCCTGTCCTGGATGTACAACAGCATAACACTGATTCCCTGGATCCTGCAGAAAAGTTTGCTTGCTTAGGCTACTTTGTTGCAGCTGAATTCATTTATCAAAGCCAAATGCTAACCCAGAGATTAAAATTTGCTAAGAATTTCCCGGGCCTGACTGGTAAAATGATTATGGAAAAGAAAAGTTATTTTATGATGCTACAGAAAATGCAAATCTTCATTTTAGCAGATCTAAGATCTAAAAATGAAATGAAAAAGCATTTTAAATGGCCAAATTGAATGAACTGAACAATGCACCATCCGGCAAGCATTCCATCTGACTTCCAATTGACATCTTAACTAAATAATTTTAGTAAACAAGAAACAGAATTGAAAAGAAACAGATTGAAAGTGATTGAAAATATCTCTATGAAAGCTGAATCCCATAGCTTTATGAGTTACAGCTGATATCAGAGAAAAGCCATAATTACTAAGCAAATCTCTCATACTCATCAAATGACTGGAAGGTCTTTAATGCTGGCAAAACAACTCCTGCTCTTCTCCAATAAATTCCACATTGTCAGAGAAGGGTGATATTTCCCATGTTTGGGCTATTACACAGTTATTTCACGACCACTTTGATTCCTCTAATCCACTCATGAACAAACTACTTTGTAAACACTGTGATTTTAAAATCCTTTGTAGTTAAAGAAACAAGAGAACACCCACTTTGACACTCCAGTGAAACTTTCTGTAGGTGCAATTAATTCTTAAAAAATCTGACTGTTCTTGTTTCCCAGTTCCAACACCATGTCAATGTGCAAGCAATGGATAGCTAACCCTACTTGTAGCAAGTTCTTCCACTGCATTCAGTGTGTTTTATCATGTCATCTGCGTTCCTGAAATAATCTTGATTCATTTCCCACTAGCTAAAACAACATTTTCAATCTTTGAAACATTTCAATATCTTATTGGAAAAATTAGGTACTATTGACAACAGGCTGGAAGATAATCTGTTTACATTTTTGACTGCCTTTCTCATGGAACTAGCAACATCTTTCGCTGTTGTGGGTAAGATTCTCCACCATTTATAACATCTTATATAAGTTTTTCTCAAAAGTGAAAGGGGACCTTTCTCTTTGTCACTAAACTCTTCATCTCTGCCCTGACAATTCACATTCCCTTTATACATATTTATGTAAAAGATCACACCTGATGAAGACAGTAGGTAATTGTATTTTTCTGGCATGATGGCTGGTGCTATGCATCTAGTTTTCACCTGGGATAGTGTATACCACTTAGGGATTCTTCCTTCCTGACATATATGGATGTAGTTGAGTGACTTCCTATCAATTTCTTTCTAGTTCACCTGTAAACATTTTAGAGCAAAAGTAAACTCTGTATTCCAGGATTTGTTATAAGATCACAAAGCCTGATCCATTGGCACTGAAGTAGAAAAGTTTCTCTCTGTCTGTGCCTGACCCACACTGCTACATCTATATTCCACATCCTACACCTACAGCTGCACCTACACCATGGCTGCCACAGCTGGCATCGTTCCACACTGCAGCTGGCCCCTGCAGGAGTGAGGCTCATCCCTGGTGGGAACTGCAGCAAAGGTTGCTAAGGAAGCATTGGAGTTAAACTGTGCAGTGGTCCAGAGGGAGAGTGAAAGAGCACAGGAGGAATAAAGAACAGTCCTTTAATAGGAAGGTTTGGCTGCTCTCAACATCAAGCCTAATGCAATATATTCTGCTCTCAACTGCTTTAGTAACCCCATACATCAAACCTATCAACTTTTGCTTTTACTGGAGCTCCCTGCTAGAATTATTCTCTTTAATTTATTTTTAATGCTTGATCACTGAGAAGGATGAAAAGAACAAGTTCACGGTCTCTCACAACCTTCCTCTATGAAGATTTTTCCCATTTTAATGCTTTAAAAATTACTTAATAAATCTTTATAGACTGAGGAACAGTAAAATCTCTAGCTCTTTTTTTTTAGTCAGAAAAACCTCCCATATATGAGAATAAATTATTGAGTTTATTATGTTCCACTTCTCACTAAATAATCTTAGCACATGATTCAGAGAAATGCTGTAATAAAAATCAATGAAGACACATTATAATATTACATACAATTTGTCTGATATGTCTAATCATCTTTATGCTTTCCACATGATTAAATAAAAAGTACTTTCAGGGGAGAATCTTGATGACGAGAGTACAGGTAAGTGGTAATCAAGAAAACAATAGCAAAACTATGTTTCTACTTTGAGTTCATGGTCAACAGATTTAGTGCAAAAATATACTTCTTTCAATTTTTCGTATGCATGGCAGAGTGAGTTTTTAAATTAGCTATTAAGATGAGACTGTATCAAGGCAGTAGCTTTTTTTTTTTTTTCTGTGACTTCTGCAGATCAAAAAGCTGACTGCAATATGTATTGCTAGAGGATCATAATTAAAAATCAAATAATCACAAAAAATTTACAATAATTTATATCTGGGCTTAGTGAACATCCATCCATTTTAGGTACAAAGACAAAATCAGGGTATTTTCCCATATAATACCTACTGAAATAGCCATGATTTCTGAGGTTATTAATATATGTGCTCTCATTTTAATGGTTTTAACTAATTCTAACTACTAAGTGGCTTTTTGAAAGGTTTTTTTAATAGATTTTGGTAAACAAGATGAAGTAGGCAATATCTCTTGGTTTTTCAGGCACTTTCAATTTCCACATGAATCAGAAAAATGCTGCACTTAATTTCCACGTACTCGTTTACTGATGACACCATCCCTCCTTCTTTCTGAGAGGGCATGTGATTTACACATTCACATCCAATTGCACACAGCCTATGTTTTGGTACTGGGATTTTTTTTTCTTCCTTGGAAAGGAAAGGAGGCATGAAATTCAGTGCTGCTAAAGTCCACTTTCTCCTCTACTCGTCCCTTGCCAGACAAACGTGTCCTGGTCAAAACCTCTGATAAAGGGGAGAGAAGGTAATGTTCAGATCCCTGGCTGAAAGGCTTCTGTTTGAGAGCAAAAAGTAGCTTGGCCAGGGAACTAAAGGCAAGTAAGCAAATCTTTTCAAGTAACATTTGGGAAGGCCAAAGGAGAAGAAGTCTGGAATTCACTTCTTACATTAAAAATCACTGCTTTTAAAAAATCCCAAAGAAGCCTTTGAGGCAGGGAACAGAACTCAAAATAACACCTTATTCTCAAGATGACAAAAAAATGGTTACTGGTCTGACATAAAAGTATTTACCTATAATGAGAAAAAAGCTTCTGCCAAAGTCAACCAAGTACCTTGAAATCTCAAAGCACAGCCAGAAATGAATTGACAATACAATCACTGACTTTAACTAATAGAATCCACATTCTATCTTTACCCTACCGTCCTTTAGAGATAAGTATATTAAGACAAATATTTCTGATAGAAAATCACCAATACTACTATGTTTTGTGGGAAAATATTTCTATAACTTTCTCTGAAGAAAATAATTGAAATAAAACACCTTTATACGAATTAAAAAAATACGTTTGAACATTTCAAAGAAGAATCATAAATTCTGAGCTTGAGGCTTGATTAATTTCCCTAAAATTTGACAATATAGGTCTAAACATAGTGACTGTATAGAACTGCAGGTTAAGCAGGATTTGCTCTGCCATCTCCACTGGGCATAGACAATCCAGGTTAAGACAACTGAACAAAGCCCTTTTCTCTTGCCCTATTTGAGAATAAAACAATGACTGAAAAGTCTCAAAATATCTTTTAAAATCAATGTTCAAAATTATAAATCAGTGGGAGAAAATAAGTACTTTGAATTGGTGATGTGACTGATATTTTGCTACAGTCCGTTGAGATTCACAATATGGAAATATTACAGATTAATTATAACCATATTCTTATTATTAAGATACTTGGATAGTAAGGATCAGGCTAAATGCATATATTTACAGTAGGAAAACATCTCTTACTATCAAACAGTCTATAAAAACATTGCATGAATACATCTGCATCTACTTTAGGCTACCATGTTTTTATTTCTCCTCAAGAAGTAAAATGCCCAGATTATTTTAAAGAAGTCTTTCTTCTTAGTGACTCCAAGTTTAAAACATCTTATCCAATAAATGCAACCACCAAGTGATTTATTGCAATTTCAGGGGACATTAAAATGTCAATAATTCAACACCATGAGAACAGGAATTTTGAATGAAAATGGTTCACAAGGCTGGCTGTTGCCTATCTTCAAAATATCTAAAATTATTTTCCAATAAATTCAGAGGAGTTGCTGTTTTTATCCTTGATTTTTAAAATGAATGCATGAGATCCATTAAAAAGATAGCATTTTTTCTCCCCAAAGAAACACCAGAGTTCCAGGAATAATTTATTTGCGCTTATTTACACCTATTTGATAACTCATAGATTCATGTTGATGAGTGTAGGATTCCTCTATAATATTGATTAGATTTTGACATTAGAAATGCATTGCTTGCTTTGTTGGTCAATACGCATTCTCCTGAAACTTCAGATTTTATTATTTGATGAACTCTCCAAGAATCTTTGTGTTTTCAGATCCAGGAGTACTGTAGACTAACAAAACAAATGTTTGCCTCACCTTTTGCTATCAGGATCAAATACTGAAGACATTTGAATACCACTATATTCTCTTCAAGATACTGAAATCAGAAAGTAAAGCACAGTCTGCCAACATTTTCACTGGTTTGTTCATTTAGTGTCTTCCTTGTGACTTTCTAAATAAGACAGATTTGGACACATTCAACTAAAATTCACTATCAGCTTCTTGAACCATGCCTAGTAATACACTTAACTGGCTTATCATGACTAACCAAAAATTTTTGTTCTTATTTCTTTTAAAGCTTGAAATAGATCTTTTCATACTTGTCACCAATGAGAAGCACTCGAAATATACTACTTCAAGGCAGTATGCCAAAAATAATGGAATAAACCTGCAATACAAAGATATGTTATAAATAGAAAGAGATAAGGCGACAAAAATGGCAATCTGATGCTTGCTTTAAACAGTGAATGTAAAGCATGCGTAAGTGTTCTTCATTTCAATAGCAATCAATTCATAAACATACAGACATGGATCATTAGCATTTGCAAACAAATATTGCCTCTTTTCCAAGAGCTGAAAATCTCAAGTGCAATGAATTATGATTTTCATATTCCAAATGAATAGATTTATTTTTTTTGCATTTGTTTTGTATTTGCTTTCAAATGAAATTAGGACTTCAATACTACTTATATCTTTCTTTAAAATATTTTATGTATTTGCAAGCTTAGTCACAAAATCTGGTATTTCCATATGTTCTTGAAACTGTTCCTGTAAGTCTCAAAACTAAAAGAGAAGATAACAAGCAGATACATACTTCATTAGTAATTGATTGGTCACAAGACTTATTTAATCATATGCTCTAGAAAAAGTCACAGCAGAAGCCACCTATTTTCCATATATACATGGACCATTAAACATTCTTGGCAGTTATTGAATGTTATTGGAAAACCTGAATTTAAAATAACTTCTGTTGTAACCTGCAAGAATTAGGAGATGGCCTCCAACATCAGACAAGTCAGTGCACAACTCCTCATTCTGTTGCCTTCTGGGAATTACAAAATGAACTACAGTCAGCTGACTTTTCCCTTGTTCTGTCACTTCAGTGTTCTCCTTCTGTCTTTTCAAATATATGTGTCTCATATTCAACCTAAATTCAGTTGTATTTCACGAGCTTCATGTTTCCCTGTAATTAGGTATCTCTAGAGGCTTTTTTCTTTAGTCAGCAATAAATTTGGTGGTATTTAGGTTTTTCAAACACAGTCTACACTACTGATCTCTAGCATTACACTAAGCAGTAATGTCTGCTGCTTTGTTATTGAGTCAATATTTCTGTCTGGGGATCAAAAGCTTCTACCTTCACCTTCCAAACGAGAAAAGAGATATAATCTGGGTCCACCAGCATGCAGCAGTGTACTGGGGGCTCTGCTGCTACTTAGGGATCAGGTAATTGCTCAAACACACTCTCCAGCTCATCTGAGATGGAGCAGGGTGCCAGGGCGCTGCTATGCCTCCTGTCCTGGAAGGGACATGGGGGTGTGTCTGTCCCTGCTTGGGGAGCAGGGAGTGGTAGCAGAGGCACATCAGACAGCACACCACAACGTCCCAGGGCGTTATCAGCAGAAAATCATCATGGGCATCGTTACTGACCAGTTTGTTACTATGTGGAGCACGCAAAAGGCTTTGCTCTTCTGTCACTTGCTGCAGTATAAACCAGTGGACATATAATCCTGTGGAACATAGTCAATTTAGGCAGAAATTAATCTGGAACAAATGTCTCTATCCAGCCTCTGTGTGCACTGAGAGACAGGGCTTTGTTGTTGTAATTACATTTTTTTAAAGATGCGAGTTGCATAAATCTCATAATCATTTCCTCTGCCTATAATGGTTGTAATCTGCAGTTCAAGAAGATTCCTAATTAATATTAATTCCCACCCTGAGCACAGTGTGTTTTGGCAAATAATTAGGTCTGAAGGGATGGCCAACCACACTGATCTTCAAATTTCGAACAATTTAATTACAGGCTTGTTTTCTGCATGGAGCTGCATAAGCTATGAATTTAGTAGAGAGCATCAGTGTGGTCCTGTCTCTGAGGCTGGCTCCAGAGTGAAAAGCAGAAGTGCTCTGAAGGAGGGAGGGTACACAGGCTGCTCAGGCCTTCTGCCCAAAACCATTGGATTCAAGGAATCCAAACTATCACCTTATGTGAGTGACTACCTGGAGGCTGCTCTGTCAGACTTTTGAGTTTGCTGCAAGTGCCTTCCTGAGGGGAGCTGACAACCAGAAATAGAAAGCAGCCACTCGAAAGGAAAAATATTTTAAATTTTATTGGAGTTCATCAATAAAGAAGCTGCCTTTGTCACAGACTTGCAGAGTAATTTTGCATGACTCTGCATGTGAGAACCCTCTTCACTCTTTTCGAATTTCAGCCCTTTATTAGATAATTTTAATGTTTTAGTATTTTTTATTCATTAAGCTATGCTGGCTAATGCTGAAGCCACCTTTAAGCACAAGTTCCTGTCCTAGATAAGAAGGAAACCTCCCCTGTTCCAACCTGTAGTTCTTTAGAAATTTCCTTAATGCCAGGTAATGAGACCATCACTGGTAGGGGGAGCTCTGAACCCTTCATCTGCTCTCTTTAACACATTCTAAAGAAATCATGAATATTAACATCAGTAAAATAGCTTTTACATGTCTCACTCAATTTTTCAGACTCCAAATTGGCTCTACCCAGTCAAAGGTGCCAAAAGAATGTGACCAAAGTACCAGAACAGGATTGCTAACTTGCTAATGATTTAAGAGACAGTGATAATACAGGCAAATAGTTAAATGTAACAATAAGTAAAAAATGCATTATAAATGATTACATGTGCTTGCACAGGTGCTTCAGAACAGCTTTACTTGCAAACTCTTTACTTACAACTTAATTGCGGTGGATATGAGCCAAGATTTGCACCTGCTGGAACTGTTTAGTACAAACAACATGAACCAGAATATCTTATTGGGGTAGTCATGATTAAAGATCAAAAGAAGGGGGGGAAAATAGCAATATTCCTATAATACATTGTATTTCTTTACAGGATGCTCCCTGCACTGTCAAACATGATTGCATACTTTGATAGCACAGGTAGTTACCTGAATCTTATACAGCTGGGACAAGCAGAATACAAATAATGCACTGTTAAATATTGTGCTAAACTGGCTTCCATTTGCAATAGCTGCCAGTAACTTAAATGATCAAGGACTGGTAACAGAAACCATAGTTTTCTTATTGATTATGTTTTCCTACTGCTAAAAGATCATTTTAATGAGTTATACCTTTTAGATCTCCTGAACTTTCTACGAACGTGAAATCAACATTTCCTTTGCGTAACAGAAAACCAGCAGCCTACAGTACTTGCTCCTAATTCTGCTGTGCATCTTTTGTGAGTTAAACTGTTTTATTTGGAAAAGCCTATGTTCACCTCCTTCCTTCCCCCCCTCTCTCCCTTGTTTCCTCTCTTAGTTTCTTCCTTGGTTCAACTTTCTTAGTGGCAAATGAGTAAGAATGAGTTACAGGAATTAAGAATTAATTTTATGACATGTTTTCAGCTTTGTAAGATGCCTCTAATAAGCCGTTTTCACTTAAAAACTCTGCTGACACTTACTTACTGATATTTACCAATTTGCCATTTCAAAGTATAAGGCCCCATTCATCAAAACACAGAAGGAGATGCATAATTTTAATTAAACAGCTGAGTTCAAATCCAAAGCAGACAGTAAAATGACAAATGCATCTCTTTGTCTTGCATTCTCCAGTGGATTGGATAATATGTATTGAGAGATAATGCTAAAGCAGGGATGTAATGCCTGTGAGATGTCACTGCTCCCAGCTCATTCCCAATTTTGGGCTTCTTTATGGACTGTACAACTTGTTATACAGGCTGGAAATAGTCTCAAGTCATCAAAGAAGTGAAATATTAGAACACAGATGGAGTATCAGCATTCCTGGCAATATCTTAAGTGCATGTGTGAAAATTACTACCATTTGACATCAAGCTGGAACAAATAAAAATAATAAGGAAAAGAGTAATATTCTTTACAAGGCTTTTACTAGCCCTTACTAGCAAGGTCTAGCATGACATCAGTGACATGTTGACTTGATAGATACAGTGTATATAGTAAGGGATCACTTGACAATAACAAAAAGTCTTCCTGGTTGAATTGTCCATTTTTGGAAGGACATTATTCCTTCAAAATTAAAGTGAGGAAGTGTTGGAATTCCTCTTCTCCTCCGATAGCATTAGTAGAAACCATGTACCTCTTTTCGGTTTATGATGAAATTCACATACACTGGGGGCATATGAACATCAATTATACATAACCAACGTGAAAATGAAAAAAATATCAGAAAAATATTAATAGCTCTAAAATGAAGGATGAATACATAAAGAAAGATTTTCAATTGTAACATTCAAATAAGCCTTGTGATATAGGAGAAACTGTATTTGTCTTTACACAAAAAGAGTGGGAAGCCATTTGTAAATTTTATATTAATACAGCAGAGATTCTTCTTTATTAAAATCAGGAAAGAAGAGTAGATTAGAAATGCCATATGGGATGCTATTACAGAAAAAAAAAAAAGCCAGGATACGTTAAACCTATTCAGTACATTATGGCCAGAAAAGTAAATAAAGAGAAACATATGAATGAAAATAAAGCAGTAAAAGATCAGCCAAAACCAAAAAGATAAAAGAGGCTCTGTGAATAGACAGTGAGACCATAAAAAGCAGCACTGAAGGAAGACATGAGAATGCTTTATCAAACTGTTTAAAGACTTATAGGAGATTCTAAGCTATAACAAGTAAAGTGCAAGGAGTTATGACTGGAAAAAAAGAACCTCATCCTATTTTAGAGGAACATCTAAGAAAGGCAGAACACTTCTGAAACACTGCAAGAAAAAAAATTCTTATTTTTTCAATGAAATATGGCAGAACTTGATGCCTGTCTTAAAGTAATCAAATATTCATGAGCTTAAAGTAGCTGCTGAAAGATGAAGAATGTTAAATTAACACATACAATTAAATCACTATAGCATGGATATGAGGAAATGAAATGGACAACAGGAATTTTGGAGATGTCCTTATGGTTTAATGGAAAGCAGAAATAATACAATCTGCTCTTGTTTAAATGGAACTGTCAACATTATTGTTTTGAAGTTGCCACTCATAGCAGACACAGGAAACATGGCAACATTTGCTCTAATTGATCTTGTGCAGACAAAACCTTCCTGCTGCAAAGCACCACAGGACAAAGTACAAGGTGGTAGATGCATCTTCACCTGTACTGCGTGGGGTTTGATTTAATGATGGATTATCATGGCAGGTACTTCCACCTTTTGAAATCTATTAGATGTTGATTCAAAATACTAAGCAGAAACATACCATAAAATAGATGCAGCTAGGAGGGGATGGACCTTAGTGACACATAACACGTCTTCTTCACCCCCACGCTCCCTAAAACCTATTGGAATGGATTCTGTTTCTTGATCATTACTGACAAAATACTTGTTTCAATATAAATGCAGACAGCAGAGATGTTAGAGTTTACAGCCAAAATCTGACTCCTAACTAAATCAGTTAAAAATATGTCATGAAAGGATTGTCTTACACCTATGCCAAACAGGCCCTAAAATGAATAGAGACAGGCAATGCCACAGATGATACATTGTCTACACAGGATTTTTCTCTATTTAGAAGCTGATGCTTTTACAAAATTGCATAACTCCATTAAACATGCAAAGTGTATGCCTGATATAAGAACAATAAACTATTTCCCATACATATTACTGTGCAAAATAGCATGATTAAAAAAACGACTGAAATCAAGGGCAAGAGCCCTCAAACACAGCGCAGAGCCTAGAAAAATAATGCACTCATCCTGTGCAAATGGCACAGCTATCAGTACAGGTGTCTGTGAAGGCAATTTAAAGTATTGACTTAATAAATTAGAAATGAAGAAGCCTTAAAATAAGTGCAGATAATGGAAACAGTACAACTTGGATGGAGGAAGAGAGGGGGACATAGATCTATTTTTCATGATTCTCTAGTGACAGGGAGAATCAAACAAAAACATCTCCGGTAGCCCCAGGTTTGGCTCCAAAGGGCTGAATACATGACACGGTTATGGCTGATGTGATCCTCTCACAGAAATGAAGCAGATAGGATGTGGTTGATTCACATTATTTGATTTCCATTTTGTGACCTTACCAACACAATGATAACATTTAGTGGGAGCATGAAAAGGGGTTGCAAATATTCAAGAAAAACTGCACTAGGAAGCTGAAGTAGCAACTTTCTTCCTTCTATTTTAGCTCAAGCATAATAGTTACTTCAACATGGCAACTAGAGTATTAGTTTCAGACCAAGGAAAAAAACAAAACTAATTGATTTTGATTTGGTCTTGATCTCTTAATTGTGAGATATTCTTTCATACAGAAGAATGAGTTTCAAACGGACTCTTTTCAATTAAAAATTTCTCCTTCTCTGAACATTGTACTGCAAAAATAAAATCTGAACAAGATATTCATGTACAAAGATTGATTTGAAAAAAAGTTATTATGAAAACTGTTTAGATTTGAATATTTCTATTTAATATAATATTAAATATTTCTGGCATGCACAAGTAAATAAAAATTCCTTACTTTTTTGGGGAGGGCAGTTAACAAAGAAAGAATGTAACTGGACCAAATTACATTTTCAAAGAAAATTTCAGCTGATGCTTAGATTTTCAAAAGAGTTCATTTTGCACATGTCGAAGGAAAAAAATTAACCAATGTTGTCACAAGCATCCCAATGGAAGCAGGTTGACTCAGGGTTTTGAAATTGTGGCTCCATGTGTGGGTACCAGAATTTTATCCTGACTTCAAGGTATTTACAGGTTAATGTGCATTTAATACTAAATAATTTTACAATTGTTCCCTTGATGACAATATTCAAGTTGTGAAGGCCTTGAACCACCCCTCCAAAGTAACGTCCCTTATACTTTGTTCCTCAGTTTTAAAATCCAGGACAGGTGACTTATTCTTCAACTCTTCATCCATTTTGCCACTGCATTTTTCGTACTGCAGGTTATCTTTTTAGCTACTAACAGAGATTTCAGCTAACTCATTCTATTTGATCATGGCATCCTGAGCAGATTTATAACACAAACTGTGTCTCAGAAAGTATACAGATGTACAGAATGTTTTGTCAGCAACCAGTTTCTTGTACAGTTGATAAGACTGTATACTTCTGGCTATTGATGTAAAGCTTAGTTTGAGAGATTAAAGAGCACTTCCGGATGTTTAGTAAATCAGGATGTTCTATAAACATTTTTGTTTATCTGACACACGTTTTCAAAGTCACAAGTGGGAAGTAAGGAATCAGGTTCCCACTGGAAGTCAAGTATCACTCCCCTGAGTAAGATACCTGACATATTTCCTTTACCAATGATAACCTTATTCTTCTGTGGAGGGAGGGATTATAAAAAAAATGCATAGAAGAGCATTTAACAGCATGGTTATAATCACAGTGTCTTAAAATTAAAAAGTATAACAAGAGACGTTTGAAGGAGGAGGTAATATTTCCCACTAACTCATGAGATGCACTGGCAGTCAAAAATTACCAAGCTTTCAGGTGCACAAGAGTTTCTTCAGCTCTTAAATGGAAGAGATAAAAAGTCCAGACTAGTAGTGACAACTTTTTGTCCTAAATCTGTGTGTGGAAGCACAATGTGCCCTTGTGAAAACACTACTAAAATCAAATACTCCATACAGCCTAAGAAAAAACTACAGGTTTATGTCTCAGCAGGAAACTTTCCACCAACTTTGCTGCCTGGCTTGATGCCACCTTTGTCCCTGAGTTTTCACTTGAGTTCTTAAGGCCACCACTGGGCAGGTCTTAAGCTTCCCAGTTACAGATTTAGCATTTCCTAAGACTTAAAGTGGGAGATGGGTCTCTTACAGCAGTGAGCTCTGGTAGCTCAAACTGAACTAAAGGTCAGTCCAATCTGAGAATACAAGTAAAAGCCAATAAGAATTAGAGACAAATAATTAGTTCTGCTCCTGTGGGGTCTTCTGAGACTGCTGTAATAGGAGGTTTGCAGGTGCATGCTGGATGAGGGAACCAGAGCAGCAGTGACAGTGTACAGATGGATGAGCATAGCATAGTATCTACTGGATTACTTCAGGAAGTGGGCTTGGACCAATTTAAGCCAAGTCCAGTTCATTGCCTAGAAGTGCCACATCCAGCCTCTAAACTGCACATTCTTTTCATGACAACCTGCTAACACCTACTAAGCATAAGTAGTTCAAAAGGAAGGCTGACAACTATAGGGAGGTCAGATTTGAGAATGGACATAACACAAATACAGGCGTTTGGAAGGAAACAAAATCAGTTAGGTGCTTACATAGCTTGCTAAGTTTCTATAAAGAAAACCCCAACTTTAACTCAAAAGAACAACTACACCTGATTTATTGCTATTGCTCACCTGGCTCCCACCTTTGTCTCTCAGCAGACTAAGCAGATATTCACGAGTCTGGATCTCTTGTATCTATGCCCATGCTTCACCAACCTCTGTACACATGAGCCAGGGTGACATATGGCTCTTTAGGCAAACTGGGTATCAGTTACACTCCTAAAACCCAGATGTCATTTCCCCGGTTTCATAGTTACATAGCGAATTGTTTCGGCATCACAGTACAACTTTAGCGCCAAAGAAACACATCAACACAGGCATATTTTGCTCCCAATTTATTTTTTTCTACATCCCAGTTAGCATTTTCTCATTAGAAATGGCTATTATTTGCTCATGCATTAGCTTGCATCATTTCTTTTGTTATGAAACTTCTACATTGACTTATGCTGAGCAAAGATGAGTCTTAAAAGACTTCATCTCTTATCTGAAGCCCCAAATCATTAGCTGAAAGTTTATTTCGAATTCCAGTTCATACAACTTCAAGATATACTTGGTCATGACTTTGTAATCCCACTAACCCTAGTAATGGAACTGAATATCATGAGGTTTTATATACAGTATATATACTTTTTTGACAGTAAGCTTCTGAATTCCTAATATACATGTGATTTTGTGGTTTATATTTACTAAATTTTAAACCCAGACGGGACTAGTTAGATCATACACTCTCCCTTTATGCCTAATGCCAGTCATATCAAAGTTTGGACTTCAAATTCCTGCACCTTGCCCTCTCACATTCTAGATACCATTATGAAACTTCCAAATATGAAGAACTGACCACAAATATTAGGAAGCTGCTTCAGTGGTTATTCAGGTTTCCTGTTACAAACATGGAATTAAGTTCCAGTTTGAACTTTAAAAAACTCAGCCTCCATGCATTTAGTCTTATTAGAGCTTTGCAACTGTGTTTTTAAGAGCCCTTTTTATCAGGCTGTTTGTCTGTTTAGGAGGACTTGAGGGGGCATCTGATTTCTATTTCATTTTGTTATACACGTTACCCTTTGTTTAGGTGATTGCTGCTTTTGCATCTCAGTCTTCAATAAGAAGCTGTTACCTGACAAAGTTTAGTTTCAGCACCACGTCCTTCCTCTTTTTGATGCAGTAACATTTGTTAATTAGTTTTCAAGTAAAAAACCCCAAAACTAAAACAAACAACAAAAAAAACCCCAAACAAACAAAAAAAAAAAGAAAAAACCCACAAATCAAAACAACAAAAACCCCTCAGAGTAAACTGCTTACAAAATAGATTAATAGGTTCATAATCTCCAGAGGAATTTTTCTTCCTATCAGAGCAAAGCATAGTCACTTCCAATCCTTCATAAATTCCAGTCCACGAAGCTACATAAACAGAGGAAGCAGCGCTGGTTGCACCAAAAAGGTAACTGGAATCAGTTCTTATCACTCCCCAGAGCTCCAGGCTATTTTGCTCCAACTTGTGGATCGTTCCAAGTACTTTATCACTTTAAAAGTTTCCCAGTGAAAGAGAAGTTTTCGAGAGTGTATATGCCTTCACTACTCACAAGTTTACACTATAAAGAATACGACCGTGACAGCGGTAAAGCAGAGCGTGTGCTCCAGACTCCAGCCCCCATCTAGACCTCAGGACACGCTGTGTTTAGGATTCAAGCGGGGCACGGCGGGCACAGACGAGCCGCTCCAGCCAGGAATGCCCACAGGGAAACCACCGGGTAGAAGTACACACGGAGACCCCATTGGCATCCAGCAGGGAGAGAGCGACCTTGTTTCGGCAGCTCCAAAAGCAGGCGCTGCGCACCCGACCCCGCACACCTCCAAAGTGCTGCCGAGCGCATCCCCCGCTCACACAGCGACGGGGCGGCCAAGGGCGCCCCCCAGCGAGCACCGCGGGCGGCGACCGCCCGGTGCCCGCGATGCCGGGGGGGA
>VXAU01006103.1:1100352-1189235 GCA_013399695.1 Formicarius rufipectus
GGGCGGGGGCTCCGCCGGGCTCTCTAGGACGCCGGCGCCCCGCATACCCACCATGGATCTGCTGCTGGTGGGGAACACGAGCCTGGGCTCCCCCAACGAGTCCCTGGCGCTGCCCCCCGCCTCGCCGTCCTCCTCGGCCCTCCTGCAGCCGCCGTCCCCCTACTCGCCGGCGGCCGTGGCCAGCCTGGCGGCGGTGGTGGGCTTCCTCATCGTCTTCACCATCGTGGGCAACGTGCTGGTGGTGATAGCTGTGCTCACCAGCCGGGCGCTGCGAGCCCCCCAGAACCTCTTCCTGGTGTCATTGGCCAGCGCGGACATCCTGGTGGCAACCCTGGTCATGCCTTTCTCCTTAGCCAACGAGCTTATGAATTACTGGTACTTCGGCAAGGCTTGGTGTAACATTTACCTTGCGCTGGACGTGCTCTTCTGTACCTCATCCATCGTCCACCTGTGTGCCATCAGCCTCGACAGGTACTGGTCAGTCACACAGGCAGTGGAGTACAACCTCAAAAGGACACCCCGGCGGATCAAGGCCATCATCCTCACCGTCTGGCTCATTTCAGCCATCATCTCCTTCCCGCCATTGATCTCCGTGTACCGGGACCCTGAAGGAGATGTCTTTCCCCAGTGCAAGCTCAATGATGAGACATGGTACATCCTTTCTTCTTGCATAGGCTCTTTCTTTGCACCCTGCCTCATCATGGTGTTGGTCTATATCCGCATCTACCGCGTGGCCAAGCTAAGGACCAGGACCCTCTCTGAGAAGCGCACGATGCCAGAGGGGTCCTCCCAGACTGAGAATGGCTTGAGCCGTGCTGGTGGTGGCTGCACATCCCTGAGGATGCAGCTGGGGGAGAATGGACATTATTCAGTTCACCACTGGCGCAAAGCCTCTGAGCTGGAGGACATTGAGCTGGAGGAGAGCAGCACCTCAGAAAGCAGGCGGAGGCGGAGCCGGGAGGAGCATCCCCGGAAAAGCAGCAAGAGCCAGTCCTTCTCTTACTCATATTCCTCCAAACACTCTAGTAGCCGCCTGTCCCGCGCCAGCAATCGCTCCATGCAGTTCTTCTCATATCGTCGTCGCCGGAAGCGTAGCAGCATCTGCCGTAAGAAAGTTGCCCAGGCCCGGGAGAAACGCTTCACTTTTGTGTTGGCTGTGGTTATGGGGGTCTTTGTGGTTTGCTGGTTCCCTTTCTTCTTCAGCTATAGCCTCTATGGTATCTGCCGGGAGGCATGTGAGGTCCCTGAGACTCTCTTCAAGTTCTTCTTCTGGATTGGGTATTGCAATAGCTCCCTCAACCCAGTCATCTACACTATCTTCAATCAGGACTTCCGCAGGTCCTTTAAACACATTCTTTTTAAGAAGAAGAAGAAGAACTTCCGGCATTGAGCTGGAGGGATGGATTTGCCTCGAGCAGGAGTAGAGTTAAAAGAGAAGGCTCTGTGCTGGAAAAGAAGGGAGGGAAGAGAACATGGAGTTTGGGCTTAGAGAGAGGGAAGAGAGCTGGCCCCTTTGGTGGAGCAGGGTGATGCTGTGGGGCACAGGGGTGGTGCTGGGGAGGCTGAGAGCATTCACTGTGGTGCGGAAGGGCAACCTGGTGCTGGGGCAGCGCTGCTGGAGCATGGAAGGGTAAATGGGGAGGGTGGTGGTTGTCTTTGGAGGGCATGGGGAGCCTGCAGAGAAAAATAGGCTCAGACACTGAGTTTGGGAGGCAGTGAGCATTTATGGGCTCTGAAGTTTTGTGGAAAAACAAAAACAGTCATCAAGAGGAAAGGGTTAAGTGGCAGTGATGGTGGAGATTTCAGTATTTATAAATAGAGCAGCTGGGGCTTATGATGGGTTTGTCCCAGTAAGAAATTGGTTTTTACTGCTTGTGTTGGGAAGGAAAGTACCAGGCACTGACAGTGTTTTGAGTTATGAAAGGATTTAAATGTTTGCCAAAAAAACCCTAAAGAACAATCCAAACTCTTTTCTAAATAAACCTTTGTACTGTTAAAACCTTCTGAATCATGATTTTGCACAAGGGGTGAAGTCAAACAGAAAGCATGGGGTTTTCTTTTCCTTTGGAGGGGTCTTGCCTATAGAGCTGGATGGGAAACATTTTTCCTCTCTTCCCATATTTTTTGATTAGTCAGTGGGACAAACCTGGGAGTCTTGCATTTTTTTCATGAAATATGAAAAGGAGCACATACACTACATGACCTCATTTGCCCCTGCTGGATTGCCAGGCAGCAAATTCCTGCTCCATCCCTCTCAGATCAGTGACCTAGGGACCTTGTTGTCCTGGAGCAGATAGTGAAAACAAAATTATTTCAGTGAACTTACCTAACATTTTCCGAGATTAAANAATCTCAGGGCTAGATTTGTGCTGCTCATTCTCAGACAGGCAGTTGAAGGCAGTCTGCTATGCAGATTTTCACAGGAAGAGCAATCACCACCCTACTAAGGTCTTTAAACCCTTTGTATTTATGGCCTTGGAACAACCAAATCCTTTATATTTATTTTTTAATGAGCAGCATACATTGCAGATTGTCAGTGGTGTATGTGAACAATTCTCAAAAGAAGGTGCAGCTGTTCCAAACATTTACCATTATTGTTTCTTCCTTTCCCGTCTCCTGTTTACATTTCTAGTTTATGATTTCAGAGGATTTTGTTGGGAGGAGTGGGGAAGAGGGGAAAATAGTTTGAATAGGTATTAAAACAAACTGTCCCGTAGGTTTATAAAATGTCATAAACTGCAATGAAGAGAATGAGGGAGGTAGGGACTGATGTCTGTACATTCATCACTGAATGCATATCAAGTGTGAGACTCAGATGAGCATTTACATCCTTTCTCCAGCTGTTCTGCTACAAGGTGTGTATTCTGTTTGTGGGGTAAATACTGTTACAGTCTATGTGTGTCACCTCTTCCATAGGCAGCAGGACTCGGCATCTGCCTCAAATGAACCTTCCATACCAAACAGCTCTTTAAAAAGAAAAAAAAAAAGGATTGAAATCAAATCACATATGACAGACTTCTTAAAACAGCTAAATTGAACCTGTACCTGAGAATAATTATTTATCTCCTTCCTTACTCCCTCTGTTCTGTCTGACAGGTATCTGTAGCCCCTCTTCCCTTGAAATCTCTGTGGCATAAGGAGAAATGATTGTGCAGTCACTTTATTTCATCAGGTTTTTATAATAAATGTTTGGTTCTCTTAACACTGGAAAAGTAGGTTGTCAGTGGCTGAAGTTCTGGTGTTCATTCAATATATAATTTAACTCAGATTCAGGTGAGAGTAGTAGGTGTTAGGTGACTGCACAAAATGCATTAAAAATTTTCTGGATTTCACTAAAGAAACAGCTGAGACATTTTCAAAGTCCTGAGTGCATAACTTATTGAGTACTTTCTTGAAATAATGTTCAGAATGAGAAAAAATTTTAGCTTTGTTTAAATAATAGATGGTTTGGTACAAATATGTACCTGAGACACAAAAATGAGAGGAGAAAATAGCAACTGAGAGGAGGAAATTACAAGCCATTTTCTCTTTTGCAAAATGGAGAATTGTTTTTAAAGTTACATCAAGAAGAGCTAAAACAAGCTCATTTTATTTGTATGTAACAATGTAGCTAAAAAGCTCAGGTTTGTTTAATCTGAAGAAACTATATAATCACCAAAGCAACATATGGTACATGGCTACTACCTCTGAGCTGCTGGACGGCTTCATTAGAGATGCCTGTTCCTGCCAAGGTTTAGGTCTGCTTTTGTCACTTAATGCAGGTTTAGAGGGGTTTCCCAGTCTTCAGACTCACAGTGCTTTCACTGTTGCACTGCTTTTGAAATGAGATTTGTGGTCTCTAAACACAGTCCTTCCCGGCCCCTCCACTTTTTTTTTCCCTTGTAGAATTCAAGGACTCTATGGAGATGAAATTTAATTAACAGTCAGATTTTAGTTGCCATAAAGTATAAATGGAATGACTGATGTGCCTTAAAAGTTCTTTGCGATAAAAATACTCTGTGGTCATTATAAACATAAAGGAAATAATGCTTCTATTTTTGTTTTGCACTTCCAAATGTTTAAAAGGGATTGATGCAGATAATGAATATCTATGTGCAGCAGCATACTTAAAAACAGGGCATTTCTGTGGTTTTAATTTATTCCTCATCACAGTTACTCATCTGATTCAATGCTTCAAGAGGATCTTATTTCTTCTGAGCTAGATAAAAAGTAATATTCATCAATAAAGATGTGCAGTTTACACCCTTTTTAAGTACATTTCCCTCTAAGTTAGTGAATACAGAGGATTTCTATAAAAATTGTTTTTAATGTAACTACTGAACTTGCTTCAAGTAAAATGGGGCTGATTAATTTTTTTTTAATTATGGTGTTCTCTTATTACTTGTAATAGTTGAAAACTGGAATTTGTAACATATTGTGTGGTGTTAACTTTTCATAAAAAGTTATTACCTCTGCTACTCACGCTGTGGTTGTGCTTCAACTGTAAGTTGGCTAATAGCATATATAGGAGAAAAATAGTCTGTGCAGCTCTTTCTCAAGAAAAAGGGAGAAGATATTTTATGTTTTAAATGTGTCAAGATGTTTCTTTGATCACATCTGATGAGCTGGCTGAAACATTCTCTACTGTTGTGGAAGAATGAAATGTTGCTACAAAGCCATATCGATTTTTAACGAGTACCTGATCTTTAACTCTTCATTTGTTCATTTCACCATGAAGAAAATTTTCTGTCAGTCTTAAAGTGAGAAGTTAATGTTTCATTTTCAGAAACAGTTTTCTGAACAGTACCATTGTTGGTTGAGTATTGAAATATTGAACAGTGTAACCCAGCTGGGATGGGAACGCAGTGCTGCTGTCCTTCAGCTGCCTCTGTGGGAGTTTTGCGTGAGTGAGAAACGCAGAATTAGCCTCTTCAAGGCTTGAAGCAGATGGAAGGGGCCTTATATATAGGAGGTTTGACAGGATCACAGCTTTAAATCAGTGTCTGAAGTAAGAATCAGGCCCTTGTTGTTCTGTGTGATCTCTGTTCAGAAGAGTCATGTTGCTGCAAGAGGACTGGTGATTTCTGAGAAGCAGATCTGAAGGGAAAGACTATGTGCAGCTTTGCCCACGTTGGCCTGTATCGTCCTTTGTGAGTAATCCCAGAAAACTCCTGTTGTGAATGAAGGAGCTACTCAGTGTGGGCAAGGACTTCGGGAGCTTAGATATTGCCTCTTTTTTAGATAAATGTGCCTGAGGAATTTATGCATTTGTGCATAAATGTAGGAGAACAGAAGGAATGCAATCCTCTCTGCTTAACTTTGTGTGCTGTTCAAACCCATAGAAGGTATGGATTAAGGTTTTTCTGACTATATAACCAGAAGAACAAACCCTACTGTATAATTTCAGTGTAAACTGTGTGAAGAACATTATCAGATTATCTGTTTTTCAGAGAAGAAAATCGTTGGTCTGTGAAAGTTGGTATTGGTTAGAACAGCAACTGAGAAGTGTAAGGATTTTGCAGGAAATGTTAGTAACAAAATGCATTTCAGGAGAATGTTCTGACCTTAAACTATGACTACTCTCAAGAAGGAGAGAATACCTACAAGCTATGCAAGAGGAAGGCCAGATGCTATCTGTGAGTTGGTTTTCATGGTTGCTTATTGTGACCTGCTTGGCGAGCAGAAAACAACTGCTTCAGAGAAAAAGCTCTAATTTGGAAGGGGAACAGTGCATGAGGAAGTGGCAACACACAACACTGAGGGAATTAATATTTACATACCTTCTTTACACTGCAGCCAAGTACAGTGCAGGAATTTTTTTGTTGTTGCACAAGAGCAAATGTTAATTTGTCTTTCAAATCTGTTGGTTAGCTGGAACATACAAAAGATTGACACAGGAGAAGGCAGATAGAGGATTGCTCACTTCAGTGTTCAACACCAAGCTTAAATTTGTCCTTTGTCCTTGAAATTTAGCCAAAAATACAGTTTGGCACTTGGACCCAAAGGCTATGTAACATCAATAATGCTACACTGAATGTAGTCTAGTTTTAGCAAAAAGCATCAGTTCATATTATACATCCTGCGTGTTTTTGTTTCAGTGCAGAAATAGGAAAGTCTGACACCTGAGGTATGTGAGAAAGAATTAAGCAGCAGTTTGAAGAGTCACGGGTGTATTGTGAATTTTCCCTAGATCCCTTTCTGGTAACTGAGCTGGCTTTCATTTTGTAGGTCCTAATCACTTTGAACTCCTAAGAAAGACCTAGGGAAGTACAAAACATGGAAGCAGTAGAAATGTTTCTTCTCAAGGAAGCAAAGAGTGGCAAATTGCTCAGAGAGTCTTGTTCAGATGGTTGTACTGGGTGCTCTGTCCTCCCATGGGTGGATATTGGTTACTGGTTTTGGTGGGAAAGGCTGGGGTATCTTTAACTCACAGTAACTACCATACTTGATCTGAATTAAGGTAATACCTGCAGTTGGTACATTGCTTTTGTTTGAAGAGGTGGCCCCTGGTGTATGACAGAATACATTTTTAGTAGTTTATCTCTGCTCTGGCACATGTCCTTCATTACACTATCCCAAACACTTTTTAGTTCAACTGGACAACAGTTGATAAGGTAAAGAAAGATTGTCAGTATCTTACAGAGAAAAAAAAAAAAAAAAAGAGAGGCATGGAAAGAAATAGGTATTCAAACTCACTGTCTTAGTCCTGACCTAACATCTTACTGTGATACCAGTCTTTCTTCCCCCAGTCCACCCCTTTTTTTCTTTTGGAAAACAGAAATCCATGCAAAATTACAGAAGCCTATTTTTAATAGAGTACACTGATGATACGGTTTTCACTAAGGAAAAAAAAAAGCTTTTCTGTCAATACATAGCATTCTGCTGTAAAGCAATTTTCTTTACTGCACTTGTCTGAAAAATCTAATGAAAAGTAGACCAACACTTAATTTGTCTATGTGTACCACTCTTAACAAAAATGCTTTATTATAGGTCCTGAATGTAAATGACACAAATCAAATGTAGCTGCCTGCTACATCTAAATCAATTAGTTATGTTTCAGCATTTTTGTGGACAGCAGTCATTCATTTTGCATGATGCTCTTTCCTGATAGCTCTCTGCTGACAGAGAAAGCTGTTCACCCTGTTGAATAAAATGAGAATTGGTATTTGCCTCCATCATGTTAAATCTCCTCTAATACATTAAAACATGGGTTGCTCCAAGTAGGTCTTTTGGTGGTGACATGAATCAGAGAATTAATAACTTGTCTGGTTCCAAGATGTACAGCACATTTAATCGAGAGTCTAACCCTAGACTGTGGGGACATGCTTCTCTTGTTTTTGTTCTCTATGCCTTTGACCCAACATTGCAAATTATTTACTCCGTAGTGGAACACTTTCAGCCCAGCATCCCTTTCAACCTAGTCTGCTGGAGTAACAGATTAATACTGAGGTCTCCCACTTCCTCACTGAGTGCTTTCACCAATAGACTATTTATAAAGGTGATGCAGCTAAAATGCCTTTCCTTTTGGCACATAAATGTTTTATTTGATCTAGCTTTTTATCTCTCAGTAGACTAACACTCTCATTCCACAAGGACATTCTCTATCTGGAAAGCAAACACATGTCAAATACTTGGAGGAATATTAGAAATCCTGAAAAACCCCAGCCACTCCAGGTAAATTTTAAAAGAAAGAAACACAGCTGAACTAAGAAAAAGACTTAATCTTGTCTCTGGAGGGGATGCCCTCTCTGAGACCGCCTATTCTGATGTGCTTCTCATCAGATTTGGTGCAAACACTGCGTGGAGCTGCTCTGTTGGGGCCCTTGCAGCTGTATTGAGAGGAGCAATTTCAAGTGTCCAGCAAAGCTTAGAGAATGAAAATACCTGCCTATTGGATCACTTCACATTAGAGCAGACACTTTCACTCTGTCTTTGTGTTCCCTTTTTGCACTCTTTAAACCAGTCCTTGCTTTCAATCTGACTGCCATACACAGCCTGTGCTTGCTGTGCTTCACATTGTGTGCCTCAGTGCCTGATCTGCAAAGGGTAGATAGATGACTTTCCTCCTCTGAGCTGTGCTGGGAGGGTTCTCCGGAAGGCTACCTGTGTGGTGCTTCCATGCTGTGCTATATATAATACCTCTAGGGAATAAAATGAGTTACTACAAATTCTTGGCTGACTGCAAGCCACACAATTTTACAACCAGTAAATACTTGTGTGCAGAGTTTCAAAGTGTCTGTAAACGTGCATTTCCTAAGGTTGACACTGATTTGTTTACATCAGCAGCAGTTTCTCGAGGTAATTAAAGGGAGACTCTTAGTCAATCCGTCAGACACTACTTTGGATTTGGATCAGAGAAACATGATGTGTTGTTTTAAGAACACAATTAGCGATAAAGATTCCTGGATGGCCTGTTTTTCTGTAAACAAACAAACAAAAAAGGCCAGTTTGATGAAATCTTAGTCTTCTTTAAAGAATGTGTCTGGTTTACCCCATATATAATGGAAACCAGGACACCTTTAATCAGCTTCTGCATGACCAGCTGCTTACTGGCTTGGCTGGCTGGCTCCTGGGCAGACTGCTGGGTGAGGTGCCAGAAAACCGAGACTTCCAGGCTCCTGGGTCCTGGGCAGCTCAGGCCCCTGGGTTTATGGGCACTCTGCTTGGAGCTCCATTATCTAAATGCTTCATAGCCTTTGTTATACTTAGTCTGTCAATGCCTTTATGCATTAAGGAGGGATTGTTATGCCCTTTTTTATGATGAGAAACAGAAGATCAATGGCATTTAGGTAAATATTAACAAGGTTCTACTTTATGTGGATCCTTTCAGTTGCAAACCCACTATTGATTCTCAGACGCCTGCTGAACTCCAATGTGTAAAGTTCTACTCATGCTCTCAAGTTCTGCTTCTGCCTGTGTGAATGTCATAGGTCTTCAGAACTTGTACACAAATCCTCTCAGGATACACAAACTGAATGTTTCTCTCCTTTGCTTGTCTCCATCTGGTAGGTAACTCATGAAGTTTGGATTTTGTGGAATATAGAAAAAGGAAGGCAGTGACTCTGATTTTTAGGGAAGCACTGACATTGCTACCATTTTTTAAGGACAGTGTTTGTGTTTTCAGTCACCAGTGTTGGATTCTAGATGCCATTTCTAGATGCTCATTTTTCCTGTGTACTGAACAAGTAGCCTCAGGGAGTAACTCTGACCTATGATTTGTAGCCCAAAGAGGTGGACGTTTTCTGTACTGCTGGCAAAGTACCAAAATCATAAATACTACTTTAAAAAAAAAATTAAAAATTACCCAACAACCCCCAAAACAAGTCATTGAAATAGTCAACCTTATTTATGGGTCAAGGCTCAAATTCAGGCAAATTAAAGTAAGAAATAATTACAAGCCCAGGGATCTTTCATATCTCGCATTTCATTTAGTGCAAGTCTCTCTGGAAACAGCTTGAATCACTAGATCATAATTTTCTCAGACTTTGAAGACTACTTCCCTTGAGATTCCTCAATATATGTCTTCAATAATCCAGAAATTACCTGGAAGCTCGGTGAAAAAATGAATGTTAAAGAGTCAAGAAATAACTCATATGATTCCAACATTCGGCATGGACTCCCTAACTGGCAGTACTGTTGGGAGCAAACATTTGGGGCTACTCTGTATATTTTTCAGCTAAAGTTATGACTATAGAGAGAACTTGAGTGTCAGGTGAATGTTTTGTACAGAGGTAGGTTCCCGACAGTGTTTACCACCTTCAGAAGTGCCAATCAATGTCTATCAAACTCATACTTTTCATAATAAGGAATAGCATTGTCCCCAGTTACAGTCTTAAAGGGGGAAAAAGGGATTTAAAAGTAATTTTCAAAAGTAGTCATGCATAGGAAGTGTCTGAGGAAAAGGAAACTGTGTTTTGAAGAATTCAGCAGCAGTTCATTCTTACCTAATTCTGCCATCTCCAGCTTGGCATAACTGATAGTAACATAGGTTGAGGCTGCCCTCAGGTTACAATATTTTCAAAAAGTGTCATAACATTGTATGTGTTGGATAAATTTCTGTTGCCTTAACAGTTACTATCAATTAATGACAGAAACTGCTTCCTCCCTCTTCCCCTCGCCTCCCAGGCCCCTTCTTTCAGAGAAGATACAAACAACCAGAAAAGGTATTTAACAGGACTACAAGAATAGCTGTTTCTTTTCTATTTTGGTAATGCAAAAAACCCCCAACCAATCAAAAAAAAAGCAAAGAAAAAACAAACAAACAAACAAATGAACTAAATCCCAAAACATTAGGAGTAAACATAGAGTCATTAGGACTTTTGGATGCAAATTAACCATTTAATTCTCTGATGAATCAAGCACAGCTCAATTAACTCAATGCATTTACATATCCCTGAGGTTTTATGTGTTATGTAATAAAATACCTTGGTCGCCCAGAAAGGCTGTGCTGTCTGTCCTGAGAGGTTTTCCAGACACAGCTGGATAATGCCCTGAGTAACCTGGTTTGGCCTTACAACTGACCCTGCTTTGAGCAGGAGTCTGGGCTAGAGACATTCAGAAGTCCCTTCCTACCTGAATTAGCCTATGGCTCTAAGACCTGTTTCCTTTTAATAATAAACAAAAGTCTTAGTATCTGGATAGCATAAAAAATATCCTATACAAAGATACACATATATTGCTTTATGTTTGCAAACCCCTAGCCCATTGGAATCTTTAGATGTCTGGAACTTCTGTGTCTGCTGTGTACAAATTCTGTCTGACACATTTGGGTGGATTCAGTACACAAAGCTTTTCTTTGTTTAGAATTTATTTAGTAAGTAGAGAGCCCTACAATTTGTTCCCTCCCCCTGCTAAATCCTGTTCCCCCACAGTCCTTAGCACAGTCAAGGCATACACACATATCTTACAGGCATTTTCTTTTGAATTCCAGCAAAAATATTGCTTTTAGTTTGTTTGTTTGTTTTTCCCAAATAAAACAAACTCTGTGTATGTCCAGTAGGTCAAATGTGTCTTCCTGATCTACTGCCTCCAAAGTGGTGAAGAATATAGTTCACAAAGCACCAAGTCACACTGTAACTGTTGGGAGAAAAAGAACAAGGAAATTAGTATATTTCCATGCACAGCTGAAGACTTCAGTTAGCCTGAACAGTGGCAAATCCTTGACCACAACATATGTTGCTCCATTCCTCATTTGTTTTTGCATGGAAGGTGCCTGACCCTTCTGTAGAAAGGGCATTTCAGAGGATCAGGCACTAACTGAAGAATTTATTAATATGTTGCCACATCTGGAATGAAAGAAAATCCTTTTCTTCCTTTCAAAATGCCAGTAATCTGTCTGTGTGATTATGATGCAGATGCTATTGAAAGGCATGGCAAAGCAGTTGTATATTCCATGTGAGTTATAAGGTTTGTTATTTGGCTGCTAAATATATCACAGGGCCAGAAAATGTTCTTAATACGCAGTTATAATCCTTGACGTAGCTTGCACAAGTACAACATAAGGTATCTAATTCCTCTCTGTGTCCACCCAAGAAGGAAGATTCCTGGGGCCAAATCTGCAGCAAGGCATGAGCAGCTGCTTGCTGGAGTCTCTGCTCTGCAGACACCACTGAGGTAGCTGAAGCCCACCTGGGTGAGGGAGTGATGAATCAACAGCATCATGAAGTCACAGGCTTCGTTTGCTCCATCCTAACCTTGTTCATGGGATCAGCAGAGTACAGGTCCCATTGCTGTAGCTGATAAACCCTCTGTTTCATTCAGTTATCAAATCCATTTCTTTCTGCCCACCTCCACTGCTTTTAAGAAGTTCCAGTGTACCTTAAAAGCACTTGATACCATTTGTGCTCCCACGTCGCTTCAGAAAGCTCAGAAAACCCTCTGAGGCCCTCTTTTGTCATGATGGTGACTCCAAAAATACTTTTTAGAGGAAAACTTTTGGCTTATACTTTTCTGCTTAGCTAAAGTTCCTATTATTTGTAAATATTCAGTGTGGAAACCTCTTGCTGTCTGTGGTACAGTGTTGGGAAGGAGCTCTGCACGAGCTGTGATTCTGGGAACAATGCTTGCATTAAGACTTTGATGTTTCTGGAACAGTTACTGTTTTGGGGGTTCTTATATGCAAGTTTGATGTCTAGAAGCCTGATTCCTGCTCAGGATACAAATAATGAAAAAATGTCCTAATGTGGAAAAAACTATGGAATTATAAATGTCAACATTTTGTCTACAACCAGAAAATTTCACTCATGAGGCTTCTAAATCAGTGTGCTCTGTTTCTATTCTTTGAAGTTATTTTTATAGCTATTTCCCAAGCAATTGCACATCCTACAATGACAACTACATATGTCCCAGGATTAAAATACCAAAAATAAGCCATTTTTAAACCTCTGAAGCTCAAAACAAATAGTGTTTTCCTTATTAACTAGATGAGTATTCAACTCAAGCACTTATATTATTTTCCACAGTTATACTGTGGAAAAATATAACAGGATAACAATAGGTTTTTATTTGGCATTGTTAAAAATGTAAATTGTTCCATTAGATTCGTATAGTGTATATGCAAATTTCTTTTAAAAGTTTGATTTTGTATTCAAATTTTTTTTTTTTTTTTAAAGGAGCAAACACACAGAGTCAGGTCAATATTTCCATGAATAGCCTCAGGGTCCCTTGGCAAGAATGTAATTGCCTGTGCACTGACTCTGTAACTGAATTGCCTTCCTTAATGATGGTGTATTGGTTTTATAGGCCCCTGACTGATTCTCTTTAATACTCATTAGTTATCATTTTGCATTTTTTAAATGAATGTTCCTTTTGCTTTTTCTTCCTTTGTGTTTCTTATGTTTCTTCCCTGTTCCACAACCTGCCTGCAGAAGTACAGTGAGTGCAAGGAAATAAAGCAGCAAAATGACTGTAAGCTGGCATTTACTGACTCCTGTTCGTTTCAGATAGAGGAGTCCTGCACTGCAAATGAAGTAAGTGATGTTAGAGCTCAGTCACACAAACAGGTGCACAGCTGCACCTCCACAAAGTAAAAGAGATGCTGCTGCCTTCTTATAATCTTTTAGATGCAGAGAGCTGCAATACTGTAAAACAATTCTTTATTTGGGTAAGTATATCTGGGGATAAATTTGAGCAATGCATGGGAACGGACACAGAGGATACCGGTTCTGAAGGGTGCACCAGCTACAAATGGCTATTAATCCATCAACCTCAGCTTCCAAGTGGGGCCTAGGAGAAACTAACCCATGAAACAGGCATCACTTAATCAGTGAATGAAATGTTCTGGTGCAGATTACTCAGGTTTTCCTCCAGTTTTTTAGAAAGTCTTCATTTCTATGCAAAAAAACCCACCATGTGACATTTCAACCCTCATAATAGTTGAGAATATTATTGCTTAGGTCAACTGGGCTCTTAAAATAGTAACTATGTTTTTACTGAAGCTGTGATTGCAATAGTCTATTATAAACTATTATAAACTAATAGTTTCAGCATCTATAACAACAAAATACAATTCTTATATTGCTGGTTCTTTCAAAATCAAGTAGAGAAATACTGAAGAATTTATAGCTTCAGTCTTATGTAGCCTTATAGTATTGATTAGCAAACCCTGTGAAGAGACTTTAGAAGAATCTTTCATTCATGAAATGGAAATGTGCTGTCAAAGAGCATTCATTTTGCATGGGCCAACTATTCATGATTCCTATAGAAATAATCCATTATTGTGCTTGAATTCTGGGGCTCAGAGGGGGGAAAGGGAATGAGCTCTTACCTTATAAAGGTAGAGTATATTTTTACACACCTTCTGTGTTCAGCTGTCTTGATAGCTGATGCCTCATCTGCACGAGAATATGCATGAAACAGAGCCGATAGAGGGTTTTGCTGGAACAGAGCATGCAGATGTTTGTGATAAGTATCAGCAGTTTTCAAAACCACCGGAAGATGTTGCAAAGGGCAGGAACTGAGTGGGCTGAATCCCACTACACCTCTGAGCCAGGTCAGCTGTCTGGGAGGACCAAGCAAGAAAATCTTTTGAGACGTGAGATAGACGTCTACTGAAACCCTGAATTTTGTGAGCAGCTTTGAGAGATGGGTGGAGGTGTTACTAGATCTGATTTGTGGATGGAAAAGAAGAAAACAAGCCATGATTGAAGTCACTGAGGAGGGGGATTTTTAACTCTTGTTTGCAGAGTGAGCCTTATGCTGTATCTCCCCAGGTCATAATGTTTTTACTCTTATAGCAGTGGTTCATTTGCATATATCTATAGTTAGCAAAAGGGGAAGATTTTCCTCTATGCCACCCCACAGATTATAGTCAGTTTTCAAAGGCATTTTGATGAAAAAAAATAAATAATTACAAATATGGAACCCTTTTTTGTACCCCTGGCTACCTAGAAAGAGAACTGAAGCTAGTTTTCAGCATTATTTTCCTGTTTTGTCAATGCTTCTCACAGATTTTTTGTTTGTTTGTTTTATTTTGTGTGGGTTTTGTTTGTTTTTTTGTGGTTTGTTTGTTTGTTTTGGTTTGTTTTCTTGTTGGTTTGTTTTTTTTTGTTTGTTTGGTTTTGGGTTTTTCTTTGTTTTTGTTTGTTTGTTAGTTTGTTTCCCAAATGAAGAAAAAAAATCACTGTTGGGAGAAACTGTCCCAAGCCATAGGACTTAAAACTTCTTTTTCTATGTTTTTATTCCTTTGCACTTGCCTTCCTGCTTGTACATGTTTTCCTATTTTAGTACAACACTATTCAGAAAATAGAAAAACATACCTGCAAAACCATAAGAATTTCAGAATCTTTTTTCTTGAAAAAATTCTTCAAATCCAAACAAGACAAACAGTGGGAAGACTGGAATGAAAATTTCTGATGACTAATAAGTCACTTCTTGTCAGAGATTTTTGTATGAGGTTTTAGAGGTCTTAGACTAGAAACACTAGTTTTCCATTTGAGATCAGAGGTGATAATGTGAACATCTGATAGGCATATTTCTGTATTTTGTTTTAGTCTTGACTGAGTAAATTTTGCAATGCTTTTGTCAGAATCTGGATTTCACCAAAGTTATCTAAGCAAGCCATAGTGTTCGAGGGGAAGGATACCCATGGCTACAACACAGCAGTTGCTGGCTCAGACAATGAGCATGGCTTATTTTCAGAAAGAGCTGTTCCATAATCACAGCAAAACCTTAAGCTTGGAATTCAGGTAACCTCATTCTGGACTAAAAAAGTAACTTTAGACACTAATAGACACTAACAGTATAACTTTAGGTTTTGAAATCTTTCATCTGATCCCAAGCAAAAAGCACTATTTTAAATCTCTTTCCTTGGATTATAACCAATTTCTATTGTTATGGTTTAGGAGCTTTTGAAAATCATTTCAGAGAACCTTTTGTTGTCATAAAACAATACCTTTTTTTAATTCAGTCCCTGTCATCAGTACTTTGTGTTTTCATAATGTGTTCTATCAATTAAACATTTACTATCATTCAATCAGTAAACTGTTCAGGCTCATCTACTGTACATTGCTTGATGAAAAATTTGTGACAGCTCTAAAGCCAACTGATCAGCGAGATGATTCTTTTAATCACATGCATGAGAGAAAGTATTTTACTAAAAAGGAGACATAAAAAATAAGTAGATCATTATTACTGAAGCACAGATTGCTTTGTATTTTTAACTTCTAAAACGCAGGCGAGAAGATCATTATTAAGAAGAGAATGTAATTTTTCAAAAGAACTTGTGGCAGTAACAGCTAGTGAGGCTTTTTTTTTTTTTAGCTTCAAGAAGGAATGCCTGTTACATAATATGACAGTAATCATTTCAGGGCACAAAATTCAGAGCTACATGAACAGAAAACATTCAAGAGGGCACAGATTCAGAAATTTTGTTTAGATACTTCTACAGAATTGGCATTATAGGTTTCCCATTTTCTCTACAGAAAATAATAGTGAGCAGTTTTGTTCAGATAAAGTATATACATATATTTAGTACATGATGCAAATACTTTCATCTTGCTTGGACAGGTATGGAAGCTCTTTCTCGCTGTGGAGAAATGAGATTCCAGGCTGCAATAATAACATATTAGGTATGGGGGAGAAGTCCAAAAGCAAGAACAAACTTTTATTCTCAAGGTAGGATAAGTAGAACAGTGTCAACTCCAGAACTGAAGGGGGAAAAATTAAACTTCATTTACAATAGTGAATGCATGTTTCAAGCTAAGCTAATAGAATTTTATCTACTTGTCTGCCAGTAGTCATGACACTTTTATTTCTTTTTGTTTCATCTTCTCCCCAGTAGGCTTCACTTATTGGCACAGATGGATTCTGATATTAAAGTCAATTTCCAGTTGGCTTTAGGACAGCTATTATTTAATTGGCTCCTTTAACTGTCTTTGTCACCAAAAGCTTCTGAAAACTCTTGCATTTAAAAAATACTGTGTGGCAAAGTCCCTGCTGATATATTTCTATAGAGCTACACTAGTAACAAATTTCACATAGGAAATTTCACTCTCACTGCAGTATCTTAAATTTCTTTTTCTCTGATAGCTTATAAAAGCTTTATGAAAATAATGAACATCAATGTCCTGGCCCAACACCAATAACAACCTTGCAAACTACTGCATCCATCACTTCTCCCCTGACCTACTGAGGAGAGTTACTTGAAAGATGCTTGAGGTCTGGGGTCACAAAGCAAAGACTTTAGAAGGAGTCAGGCTCCCTAACCTATCTGAAAAAGGACAAGTTGCTTGGCATCTCCTTATGGCATTGCTCAGCACAGTAGGAGGCAGGCACTGGGAGGGACTCTGCAGCTGCCTTCAGTTCAACAGCCACAACAATTATATTAAGAGATTCCTGCTCATCAGGTCAGTTGGTGTGTGAAGAGGGATAAAATCACATAAAAATGGTGACTTGGATCATTCTATGTCAAGTGGCCTCTCAGAAATCTCCATCCCATGTTCCCCAGCATGAGGCAAACATGGTCTTAATCGTGATTCACAGTCTGGACTCCTCTGAGTACATTTCTCCTTATGCTGGGACATGTTGTACTTATGCTGATATAAGTAGGTTTGGTGTCAACTATTGTCACTGTAAAAAACACTATTTGAGTGCCTGGTGGCAATGAAAGAAGATGCAGTTTGTGATCCTATATGCTTTCTTAGTCAGAGAGGTTCTGGAGATAGATTTTTAACATTCAACAAATAGCACACAGGTTTACTGAAGACAGAATTTGCCATTCCCAACTAGTGGATCAAAATCTGCTCCAGTTTTCTGAGTGTTAAGAGGGCATGAAGAGGGTTCACAGTAGATTTAGACATAGCCTGTACAATGATTACAAAGTTTCTTTGTGTACCATAGTTATTAAAGACCTGTTGATTGACACACAAGCAGCATGTGTGTTTGTGCTTCAGTGTACATAGGTGAGCAGTCCCCCGAAATATTGTTAACTCAGCTGAAAAGCTGCAGGGATAATTGGGATTGACTCAAAACTGAGTAGAAACTAGAACAGGAGAGATAATTTTGGTATATAATATTAATGAAAGCAAAAGGAGGTCATTTTTCTGAATATTTTTTCGCACACTTAGAGCAACCTAAATCTGACAAACCATCAGAAATGCCGGGGACAAAGATATTTGCATTTCTAAACATACCAAGTGCTTAGAAGCTAAATTCTTTTTCTGTAAGATCATGAGAGCTTTGTGAACAAAGCTAATGCCCAGAGCTGCCTGTAGGAAACATTTTTGTTAAGAGCTCTATTCTGAACCTTTTAGCATCAGAGCTTTATTTATATCATGTGCCTTTGCATGCATGTTCCCTGCTAGCTCAGGAGTGTATAATTAATTCTACGTAACATGTATTCTCAGGTCACTAAGCAAGACTCAGTTAAGGACACACTTCTAGTATGTTTATGTATATGGTCCTGTAAAAATATTTATTTTTATGCTGACATATACGTCATCTCATTAAATCATTCAATCACACTCTAGATGTAAGACTGTAAGCAAAATAATCCTATGGACAAACGTATGGATTTAAACTTTCAAACAAGAAAGTTTTATATGGTACAGTGGCAACACCCACAGATATAGCCAAGTGGTCTCACTCATTTACAACTGCCTCTCTGAACAGATTTGGCTATTGCAGTGCTCAGACTTGCTCCCTGTGCTGAACTCTAGTGACTCAGAAACTCTCTAATTAAGCCATTTTTATTCATTTAATGAGGGTAGAAAGCTCATGCAATGTGAGCAGGAGAGTACAAATGAGCATCTGCAACAAAATATATGCTAACCACAACACTGCTGAAAAGTCTTGGTGGGGTATATGGGGTAGGAGGACATTCTCCAGATGTTGGGCAGCCAACTGAGTTTCAAAGGATACCTATGTTTCCTTGGTATTTACAGGAAAGGTAAATTTGGGGTACAATTTGTACTTTCTCTGTCACTCAAGTTCTCTGCAGAAGAAATCTGAAAATTATTTCACATGGCTTTCCTCTAACCACAGTCTGCAGGGTAATCTGCAGGGGAGAGCGACTGGAAGTTCTGCAAGTGGAAGTTCATCCTCTATACAGAGAATAATGTAAGCATCATTTTGCCCAGAGTAAAGTGGAAGCCAGGAACTTAAGACTTACAGTATTCATTGAAAGAAAGGGGAGACCTGAGCTTCCCTAATGAATTCCCTAATGCTCTGTCTGACGTAGGAAGAAAATCACAGTTTCAGTGGCTCAGCAAGTAAGTAATTTAATTTGGTGGGAACAGTTTTGACTAAATGAGTTAGAGGCCCAACATGCATACACAGCCAAATAGCACAGCTGGCCAGGCAACAACTCACCTTGAGGACTTGAAGGGAAATCTTCCACAGCTCTGAAGAGCAGATGGGAGCAGGGACATATAAACCTATTCCCTTATGCTTTTGTGTAAGTAATGGCTGTGGCCATAGTTTTGGCCAAATTGAATTTGCTATAAAGCAAGAATGAGGAACAGCCACTTTGTGAGTCCCAGCAAACCACCCCTGTATCTCAGGCCAGGTTGTAGCAGAGAATAAAAAGAAGCACAGTTGCTTGGGGAACTTTCATATGAAAGCCTTGCAAGGAGGATAAGCAAAAAATCTCACAATCTGTTAAGTCCTGCATATATTAGGTGAGATCACACAAGGGCACATCTACTGAGGGACCTCAGCCTCATACTGCTTTCAGGTTTTACAGGCAGAGGAGATGAAACCTGACATCTGCAAATGCTTATGGCAGAGCCTTCACATGCAAAGCTTGTTTGTCCAGGTGTGCACACACAGGGTTTCACCAGTATTTGGTGGCATGTCCAAGAGGCTTTTTATGAAGGATTTGTTCCACTATTGTTTTAGTAAATACTCCCTCACAGGGAGTGTTAACCTCTAATATCAGTTCCATTCAGTATTTTGCTCTCCCCCTCCAGAACGAACTTATCAGTGTACATGATAATAAACCTTATTAAATAACGTTTATTAAATAATAATAATTATTAAATTATAATAAGAAATAGCAATATAATAATTAAACAATAATATAACTAATCATTATTATTTATTAAAAATTGATAATATTCATTCTTTATAGTCCTACTGTTAGTTTCCATCCATTGACTGAGGTAAGAAAGTATGGAAATAAAACGCTCTTTGGTTTTGAGATTGCTGGTGAAATTATGTAGACAGATCATTTTCCAATCTTAAACATAAATAATTCAGTTGCTATAGGATCAAAGTACATGTTACACTGTCCTCAGTTTTCCGTGCATTGATTCATCCCCATTCCCTTTAGCACATTTTCCCTTTGATTTGATAACGCTCATAAAAGCAGTTGGCATCCAGATTGCTCCTATTGTTGTATGCCTTATGTTCCCCTCCCCCTCTTGTAACCATTTACACTTCAAGAAGTAAAACCTTACCTTGTGCTGATATCTATACAAGCATTGAGGACAAAGTCAGATCTTTGCATTCGTGCTATGGCATACAAAAGAAAATATTGCAAAACAGATTAATCTTTATTGTTGTTAGCTGAGATCAATGAAGAATAATACAATAATATACAAACCAAAATCAGTCTCTAATGATACTTATGCTCAAATTCCTCTGATATATTAGAGAAATTACATTCTGTTAGAAAAATCAGACTTCTCAGAGTAAGGTTGTGGATTATTGCCTGTGTTTGAGGATCAGTGGAGTGAAACACTCAATAAACTCAGGTAGTGCAAGTCAAGGGTATTTATTCCCCATTACAGCTTTCACAAAGCTTTATTCTACAAAAGACAGCCTAAGAAGCTGCCCCTTGTAAGAGGGGTGTGGGTCAGGCCTCAGCAATGATCATGTTATTTGCCAGCAAAGAGGAAAGTATTCCTCATCTGTTCCACAGTTCTGATTTGTAGAGACTGCACTTTCACAGTCAATCTCATATATCTCATATATCTCATATATCTCACAAACTCAGATACCTGGAATGCTTTTTTTCAACAATGTAAAAGTCTCTTTGTGTTGAAATATTTCAAGAAGCTACTCTAATCACCATACTCTATCCTTATGTGTGTGAATACATACTTTTAAATCTTTCTATCCTTTTTGTCCTTAAAGAATTATTTTCTACTTGTGTAATGCATAATAATGAGGTCACAATTATATGGAAACCTCTGGTTTCTAACACATTAAACATAAATAGCAATTAAAATAGAGTCTTTCCTATGTCTAGTTCTAAACATAAGGCAATCCACTTCAACAAACATTTTTGGCTATCATAATGTAGATTTTAATGGTTTTTGAGGTGCACATTTTTTTTTTGCTACTACTTTCAAAACTTATCCTTGTTGCATGGAAAGTTTCTAATTCACATTTATGCAACCTTGCAACCTTCTCTAATTCACCTTCTCTCACAGTCTGTTTAAAATTCCACTGCCAGAAAGAAGAGTGAGACAAAATTTTTATCAGAACAAAATGCATTTAAGGTTACAGCTCTATTTTTAGCTCCCACACCTGGTTTTGTTTGATTAGCAAAATTGGTTTGAAAATTGCCAGATCTGCTTGGAAGAAAAAGTTCTCAGGTTTCCTTGATCATACACATCATCTGGCTTTGCCACTGAATTGTCTGGCTTGCTTTATCAATTGGTTAAATAGATGTTTTGCAGTCATCTGAAAGAAAATTCTATTACAGAGAAATGTAGGAGGCACAGGCACATCACTGGCATTGACACAATAGATGTACCAAGATGGAAATTCTCATTGTTGTAATGATTTAGGGGAATTATAACAGTGAAATTCAGATCCTGGAGGGAGGCACAAAAGTTCTGCAACAGGGAGTGAAAAGAACTGAGAAGATTGCAGAGGAGAAGGCAAAAAGAGAAAGTCATAGCTCTACCTACAACTTGGTGCCACAGCACCAGGTACCATCGCAAGTACTTCTGTCTAACAAGCAGTCTTTAAAGTCTGACACAGTGTAGAGAGGTTCCTGCTTCAGAGCCATGTAAGAAGTAACCTTTCTCAGCTCAAAAGTCATGGAGCCAGTCCAGGGAATATGAGAGTCCAGAACTGAGTGGTTTGTCAAAATAAGTGTTGTTCTTTCATTGAACAGGCTTTAGTTTGGAGAGTTTTGTTTCTGTTTTTCTCCCTCTGGGGAAAAAAAAAAGAAAAAAAGAAAGAAAAAAAAAAAGTCTTTCTGTGTACTTTATAGTTTGCACAGAGTAAAGCATAAAACCAAAGACAAAAACTTAAAAATATTATTTAGAGCACATCCTTGCTCTGGTGCAGAATAGCTGCTCCTGCAGCAGCCCTCACAGCTGCTGCCCAACCTCTTCTTGAAAGCACTCAATGACATAATGTCCTGAGTTGGCCTCTTGCCTCCCTATCAGTTACAAAGTTTTTGCTAACATCCAAGCAGAATCTTCTCTCTCCCAGATTAAACCAACTTCTCTTTGTTCCCCCCAGCAGGCATGCAAAGCAATGATCTCTGTTCTCCTTCTGTTCAAACAACAAGGACTGGTAAACATTTCACATAAACACATAGGCTCATTTGAGAAGTCTCTCTGATTCATTGTTTATCTCTTCAATGGGAAGCTAGTTTGATGATTTGGACACCTAGCAAGAGTTACAAACTAGTCTAATAAGTGAATAAGATTTCAAAATTAAAAAAAAAGAAAAACAAACAACAAAACACTACCAAAACAAACAGAAAATCCAGAACCCAATGTGGGTATTCCACACCAGGGACCTGCCGTTCTGTGTTCTTGGAATACAACCTGCAACGACATACACAGTGAAATAATGTCACTCTGTGCTTTGGGTATTTCAACCCAGGACATGCCCCACTCTGCACATTTGCTGTGCAGAGCCTGAACAATGCAACCTTGTACCCCTCTACATCATCCCCTGCACCACTTTCACCCTGCTCAGCAGGTCATCTTGGAGGGGAAGGTCAATGCCACTATGGGAGAGGAAAAGAGCAGAAGTGGGTTTTCTGGGATGCAATGGTTTTTTCAAGCCTCCTCACAGGGAGGACTGAACAAATGTTTGGAGGCATCTGGTAGATGTTACTCCTTTTTGTTTAGCCTTTGAATATGTGCGCTGAGGCAGATGATCTGTGAGTAAAAGTGATTCACATTGAAATGGAATTTGATTAAAAAATTCCAACAACCACATGGAGATGCTTCATGTTGCTTTGTAATTCTCACAAAGTAACCTTCACCTTCAAGCAATTACATACTTCTTTAGTGGCTAGATTCTGGAATGATCAACATGTGTTCAACCTTATAAATCAGAGCATAAAGAGCCTGATTTGCACAGAATGGAGGACTCTGGATTTTCATGCAAATCACTCCACTAACATAAGTCCACTTTCTTCCGAGACTACAGATCCCATGCAGTGTGTGAATGGCTGCCTCTGCCCCAGCTCTACAGCCGATGGTGAAGCAGTAACTCATGCTTTCTCATTTTTTTCCCTCAAGCACCATATTAAAAAAAAAAAAAAAAACAAAAAACAAACAAACCAAAAAAACCCAAACTTATTTCTTGATGAGAATCCATTCAGTCATTTGTAAAGCTGCTAAATACCTGGAGATACACCAGGTCTGTATTGGGCGTCTGTGGCAAGGTGTTGGCAGTGGGGATGTGCAGGGCTGGCCTCTGTGAGAAGGGGCTGGAACTGCCATGTGCTGAGTGCAGTCAGCTCCAGCCAGGTCTGATGGATCTGCTGCAGGGCACACGTGAGCCCATCAGCCAAGCTAGTGGTGCCTCTGGGAAAAGGGCAAGAAAGGGAAAGATGCCACACAGTGAAGAGATGAAAGGAGTAAAGAAGAAAATGTGAGAAACAATTCTGCAAGCATTCAGATCAATGGGGAAAGAGATTCTCCAGCTATCGGAGCAGAGACTCCCCTGCAGCACATGGAGACCACATCAGAACACATATCAACACTACAGCCCGTGGAGAACCCCACATCAGTGCCAATGAATAAGCCCTGAAGGAAGATGCTGTCTGTGGAAAACCCACACCTGGAGCAGGGGAAGAGTCTGAGTAGGAAGGAGCTGTAGAGAGGAACTGTTATGGACTGATCATAAATCATTCCTCATTCACCCATGCTTCTCTGAGCAGAGGGGTTAGAGAAGTCAGAAATGAAGGAGTGAACCTGACCCTGTTTAAAAGGAGGGATGGGGAGAAAGTTGTTTCCATTTTGTTTTTGTTTCTCACTATCCAAATCTATTTAAATAATTTAATTTTTTTCTCAAGTCAAATCTTTTTTTTTTTTTTTTTCCCCCATGATGACAATAGGTTAATGATCTCTCTGCTCTCCCTCTCTTGAGTAGGGAAAATGAGACAGTGGCTGGGTGGGTGTCTGGCAGCTGTCCAAGGCAAATCCACCACAGAATTATTGTATTATAAATATTTGATATAGGACTTTGCTTTGGGTAAGATCTCTGTGGTGCGTTTCATCTTTAACCTGCATGAGTATGTGGAGCACAGAAGGGGCATTTAAAGAAATCCTAGTCATCACTAGCATTACACATTCTTCTGTAAGCACAGAACACTATAGCATCACAGCATCTTGAAACATCCTTCATGGATTAGCTAAATTATATACTTGGTAAATTGATCAGAGAGGCTCTACTTTATGAAATGTAGTTTAAAGGTCAAGCTGTCATCCATTTACATGGTATATATTCTAGCATGACCAATACAGAACTACAGAGCACCATACTCATTATTCATTTTCCTTGGTACTAGGAGTACTGGATGTCTGAAGGATAAAGTCACCAGAATTAATACACAGGTTTAATCATATCAGTAATTTCTAACCTTAAACCATACTCACTTTGCTTAATATATGTTTATTTATAGGCTGTCGGACATTATAATAGGGGTACAATAGTGAAGAAAAGCTACCCCAAGTTCTGGTAATTGATTCCTTGACTTAAATATTTAGTTCAATGTTTGTCCATACATTATGCATTAGTATTGAAGCACACTGTTGCTTTAATCAGTTGGTTTCCTGAGTTGAATGTAATGATTGATATTTCATTGGAATAGTGACTTTAAATAAGACCATTGTTTGAAAATGGTCCTATTGTCTAGTGTCAGGAATCCAAAGAAAAGGCAAAGAGAAAGGAGCTAGAAAGTCTTACCAGAATGATCTGAGTTCTGAAAAATGAACTTTAACACAAGGGTATAATGAATAAAAATCTATTTAGCCTATTCAAAAGAAGGTTAAAAGACTAACATCACAATCAAATAGTACCTAATTATGGAAGAACTGTGACTCTTCAAGGCAGAATAGAGATTCAAATTTTAGAGACTGAATCTTGATGTACTTAAACATACAGATTTTAAGAAGATAAGTAGCTCTTAAGGGATGTTATAACTCTTCTAACCAAATTAGAGTGCTTTTTTAAAAGACAGACTATAGCTTAGTGTTATGATCTTAGTGCAGAAATGGTCAGAGAAGGCCTTTGGTCTGTGTTGTGCAGAATCGGAGTAGATTATCATGATGGCCTCTACTGTCCATAGTAATCTACTTGTGTAAGATTTCACCACAGCTAAGGGCAGAAGTGGGTGGCATAAGCTTTGCAATTTAGAGCGTTTGTGTCAGAGACTTTTCCCTGCTTCTCCCTTACTTCCCATGGGAGCGGTGGGAATGATGTTCTTTACATTATAGATTTAAGAGGAAACAAAGCAATCATAAAAATTCCCTTTTATAAATGTCTTGGAACATTTTATAAAAGAAGTTAAAAATATAAAAATCGAAACTGTTTAAATTAGTTAGCACTGCTGAGTGCACAGAAATTAAAATCTGTCCTCAGGGAAGCTTCAATGTGTTCCTCGATCACAGTTCAAGTACAGCCTTTCTATAATTTATCAGAGAAGCAATTTTTTAAGACAGCTAAGGTGAAGAAGGGAACTTAAAGAACACACCCACTATATTCCTCAACCTAAAGGAAAAATCATTACGAACCATCTCTGACTAAAAACCTGATCTAAATGCTTTACTGAAGGAGATTCCAGCTTATTGCAAAGTTCCAAACATATAAGAAGTTACTCTTTTTCCTAAAATAGATGGCCTTTGCAGCAGAGTTTAGTTTTTTAAGTCATTAGTAATCTGATAAAAGAAATAATGTTTCTAATACTAATTACAATAAATCCATTTAAATAACAATGAAACCAAGGTAATGGCACATACACATAAAGAAGATGGAGACAATCATGAAGACCTTTTGATCTTCTGTGCACATTTGTAATGGTTGACCCCAAAGCCATCTACAAAAGTTAGATTCTGTTTTCTCTGTCTTCTTTACTTGATAGGAAGATTCTCAGAGTTCACTTTCTGTTGCACATCTAACCCTTGTAAATACACTTGGAGGAAGCAGTGTTGGGGGGGAGGTATTGATAAAGCTTCCAAAGAAGTGAAATAGTTGGAATTTCTGAGTAGAAGGACATGATCATATTGAACTGTGTATGTAAAAAGTCCATCTGTGCCTATTGCTTAAAAAAAGGGTTACAAATTGAATCAATTGCTTTTTGAAACACAGATGCAAATGTTTTCTATCATGTTTTTCTCGTCAAACATACAACTGCAGGAGGCTGCTAAGAGCTAGTTTTACTTAAGCCTTCACAGTCATCCTCCAAGGTGACAGCTTGAATGAAAAAAGAAAAACAAGCTGTGGCTTCTGTATGATAAAATGGCACTAAATGCATTCTACCAGAGACAGAGGAATGCAAGTATGTATGAAGAGGGGAAATCCAAACTTGTATAGCACACTATTGTGAAAAGAGAGAAAGAGACATAGATGCATAAAGAGCATCTTTTCTGCTCAAGAAGAGATTTCAACAAGTATTACCAGGGGCTGCTGCTGGGCATGAGCAGCAAGGGTAAAAGGGAGCAGTGGTTTGGTCACAAGGTACCTGGTGAATGCTCTTTCATGTTTTCTAATCTCCCTTTTACCTCCTTGGTAATGTTCTCATCTACTAGGAAATGCCTGCTCCCTGATTTAGGTATTATCTCAATTATGTAAAGGAACAATTTTCTTTCTACAGATTTCTCTCACTGCTACACAGACAAGTTTTAGACCCTTAATAACAGTCATAAGCCCATTAAAGCAGAATCTCACCCATACAACTGAGAAATTAATTCTGACACCCAAGGGTTAGAAAACTATTCGAATTATCTTAAGTACATTTGTGATTGAAGCTGGGAGGTGTTACAGAGTGGGGCTGAAAACCTGACAGTCTCATTGACAAGAGATCCTCAGAAATCAGATAGCAGATTACAGGCTTTGATAAGCCATAAGGGAAAAGAAATGTGACTGGTCATCAAGAGGTTGTGTCTAACCTATCAGGATGATTAATGAAGTCCCCACAATATTTAAAAGCACAAAGTAAAAATCTGTGTGATGCTTTTAACATTTCTGAAAGACCAAAATCTTTAAAAAGTCAGAGTGTCATTTAAAATCAATCTTCCTTTTCTACCATCTTTCAGGGTTCCATTACAATCTCACTCCTTTCATCCCATGGCTCTGGAAAGGTGTAATACTAAGATGTAAGGTGTAATTTCAGACACCATCTGAAATCTTATAATAACTCAAAATATTTGGTCTTTTGATGTGAGCAAGGAAGATATCAAGCAATTGTCCTCCTGCACTTTTAGTAACAATGTCACCTTTAAAACCTAATTGCTGGGTGTGATGGCACAGCTGGATCATTGGACTTCAGAAGATTGAAGGTACCAAGAGCACCTTAGTTGAAACAGTGGTTCACTGTATGGTCAAGCACAGAAAGGCCTTGAAAACATCCCAGGAAGGATCATGCTGCTTTTGTTTATGTCCTAATGGAATCAAGCGAAACCTTCATTTCTCACTGAAGAATGCTAGCCTTCCTTCCAAAGAATTTAGGGATGTCGTTTGGTGAATATTTCCACCAACTTGGTAACATACTTAACCAAATCCTAAGAGATCACACTTTTGTATTGATCATGACTTTCTTTTTGTGAAGTCGGTTTCACTTTAGTAGTACGAAAGCATCAAGATGGAAGTGGTTAATTGAATCTTTAAGTTGCAGTGCAGCATTCAGAGAAAGCTTTTAGTCCTTATGTAACAGAATTTAATGAAATGTTTCTTGTACAGGAATATGTTTTTATGATTCCTGCTATTCATTTTGTATTATGCTTGCTACTCCCTCATTTAAACTTTTTTTTATTTTTTTTTTTTTATTTTTTATTTTTTTAATTTTTTTTAACTTACAGTTCTTGTTTTACTTACAGGCTTTATAATTTGGAGGGAGGGAGTGAAGGGGAGGAACCTAGACAGTCAAGTGTTAAAAATGAGACTAACAGGGGCAACTCTCCCACCATTGCACTGAACAACCAGAATAAGGATGCTCATGTGGTGACCTGGAGCCTGATCCTTCTTCTGTTGAAGGTAGAAATGGAGAAATTTCTGTGTCATACTGAACTAAATGACTGGTGTTACAAAGGGATCTGCTACTAACCGTTTAGAGGGAAACAACATGAGAAGCAATAAAATGTCAGGTGATCCACAAATCCAGAAATCGGAAGGGGCAGAGCTAGCTGTTTTAAAGTTGGTTCAGTTGCTTTAGGTATGTAGTTTTTCTTGTAATTTAGTAAATTAGAAGATAGTGGTTTTGCCTTTACAGACCTTCTGCATTGAAATATTTCCATTCTTACAAATCTCGAGCTTTGTTTCAACTTATTGTACCCTTCTTTTTATTTCAGACCTCTTCAGGAATGAGTTACCTGCATCAGCTTTGCAAACAAATATATGAACATATCTGCTGTCACCTTTTTAAATTTGAGGTTTTAATATCAAGATTGAATTTTCATTTGGTAGTCTCCTGTTGGGAAAGCCATCACTACAATACCTTCAGAACAAACCATATTAAATCTTTGTTTATAAATTTGGTACTGACTCCTCATCCTGATGTGTGGCTGAAAATCACAGACCTCCTGCTTTTACTAATGAATGGCTCTGAAGTCATGAAGCAAACCACCATCACTCAAATGTTTATTTTATTATAATTATAATGAAGATTTATGGCCCAAATGCCTGTTTTCCTTCTCAGTATTAACTTATTCATATATTATGTTAATAATAATTAATAATTATAGTAATTTATTAATATAATGCTGCATCACTGTGATTAGAAAATATATTGGTTTAATTTCCATAATTAGATAAGAGAAGGTTCTTGATTTGCACTTTTTAATCACTTTTATGTAATTTTTTTTCTACTTTCCATTCATTAAGAGCATTTAGCATTTCACCACAGTTGAAGCAAGGGAAAATAAACTTCCACTTCAATATCAGAGCAGAGCAAACAGTATAAAATGTTATAAGGATTGCTTTTCTCAGGATTGGAGACCAGCTTCCTGTTATGTTTTACCTCTCTTTTTCAAATTGCACCATTTGGCTCTTGCAGATTAGAACCCAACAAGCATGGAAGATAATGTGGACAACTAGTTTTTAATATCTATAGTCTATAACATTTTGAAAGACCAACTTAATTTTAATTTGCTATTCATGTACCTGCATCACAGTTACAAGTTTTAGTGATTATTGAGGAACTCCAAGGAGACTGCACATCACTGGTGTGGACAGTCCAGGTGCAGCATGTTAAAAAGTCTGACTGAAAACCCTCAGCTCAGTAAAAACAGTTTGAGCTTTGTCATTCCATTTCACAGCACAAAAATTTGTGTCTTGAAAGTATCACTTTGCTCTTTAAAAAAAAAAAAAAAGCATATAAAGACGATAACAGAGTAATAAAGTCTTTTACAGCCTCCCTTCTGTTTAGTAAGCTAAGGATGTGTTGATAGCATCAAAATATTTCTGAGAATGGCTGGGGGAAACCTTAGCGATGCTCAGTTCACCACTTTCCCAACAGAGATGCATGTTCTTTGTTAAAAATGTTGCATATATCCTGCACCTGATGACAAATCAAAATGCCTGCAACACAAGCACCAATTTTTCAGCCCGATTTGGGAAGATGCCAATTAAGCAAGTACTAAGTTCCAAATACCTTTTATTTTTCATATGAGAGATTTGGAAAACTATAAAGTCAAGCCATGCAGTGAAGATTGCCATAGAGAAGACATTTTATGTTGCTCCTACTGGGATGAAAACATCAGATGGTGTTAAGTGGAAACCCAAACAATAAGCTCAAATACACAGAGATTTATAGGAAACTTAAGGGTGAAAGTGCCAGAATATTAATTCCCAGAAGCAGCAGCATGTAATAATGCCCTGACTTCATTCAATTTCAGACAAGTTTCTCAAAACCAAGAAACAAAACAAAGGGAAACAAAAACATCAAAACAAAAACAAACAAACAAACAAGCAAAACCCAACCCCCCCAAAAAAAAAGCCAACAATGACAAAAAAAAACACATCAGAAAAGCTGAGAGCAGGTCTGTGACATTACATTCTCTTCCAAAATCAAGCTGTTCTACTTCTGACCAAAAAGTGCTCAAAACCAGGTTGCACAGGGCCCTAAGTATCCGCATCTAGTGGGTGACATCACTACCCATGACAGGGGGGTTGGTCTTTAAGGTCCCTTCCAGTCCAAATCACTCTAGGATTCTGTGATTTCTATGATTCTATTGGGGAAAAAATAAACAAAACAGAAAAAGAGAAAACAAACCACCTCAGCTGTCTGCCTCTGAAGTCACTATAATTCTACCAGACTCTCAAAACTAATAATAAAGATCTGAGAGGAAGGAAAACCAGCAACATGACAAAATAAGGGATCAGTCAATTTCTCTGACACCAAGGATGCAGCTGGACAAATCCATTGAATTCAGTTTTCTACCAGCTTCACACAGAGGTAATTCCAGCATTTAACAGGTTAAATGTGTACACACAGGCCTGTTTGCTACTTCAGGTGTGGTAACCAAGGGGGCGTCTTTGCCAGATTTAACTCATTCATCCTAACAGCACAAGTCTTCTGTACTGCAGCAGAGTGCCCAGATTATACCACAGGGTAAACGCCAAGAAGACAAAATGGCATTAAAATCAATGAACCTGCTTCTATTTGCTAAACTTTAATGTAACGAGAGATTATTCTTTACCCATTTAGCGCACACACATACAAAAAAAAAAAAAAAAATAATAACCAAGGCATGGGGGAACTTTACTGGTTCAGGCCATATTTAATCTAAAGTTGGAGCAGGATCCTAGAAAGCCAATTGATTGCTTCAAAGCAGTAAGAGCTACTTTATTCAAGCAATCAGCCTTGTAATAAATGTGTTCAGTTTTTAAGAGCTTGTAATTTAGCACTACCATAGGTAGAGACACAGACTTCTCTGATTTCTGTAAGAGTGTCCAGGACTTTTCACAGACAGACCATCCACTAATGCTTCACAAATGCTAGCAAATGAAATATTGTTTCATGTGCTGCAGCAAGGTGTCTTCAGAAGAGATGCTAAAAATGTGAATTGTGGCTCCAAAGACTAACATCAGAAGGAAAACTACTGTCTACGAGGTAGCCAAGCTGTGGTTAAGCTGCAGAGCTGCAGAGCTGTAGTGAAGTGACTGGAGAGTGTGATGGGTAAGGAGAGGGACTGACCCTTCTTTGGGGAGGACGTCTAAGGGCCGGATATAAAAGCCCTTTAGTATATAAGGCCTGAGAAGATTAGATGATAAATGATTTAAAAGAGGATACATCTGACGAGGAATACAATCAAATGTGAGCACTGATGGAGGTGACAGATGCCAAAGGCCTGGTTCCCAGTCTTCTATTCCACGCACAGAATAATTCCTCTAATGAGCCAAAAGAGAGGGCAGTCCATGCACTCGGGGTTGTATTTGATCCTTCTGTTCTCTTTCACACATTTTAGAGTTCAGCCACTTCCCTAGAAAGCTTAAAAAAATCAGGAGACAATTTCCACCCATCCAAACAGATAATTACATCTAGCGATTTTCAAGTCAATGGCACAATTGTTACTTTTGTAAGGGCGACTAGAATATGACTCACTATGTTTGAGTTTGTGGAGTCAGCAACACTGTATAAAACTGAAGAGATAACTACAGCATTTGTCTAGGAAATTGTACTTAAAAATACGTTTTGAAATAAGAGTTTACAAGAAACATTATATTGTTATTCAATTACATTCTGAAGGAAAAAAAAATCATTCATCCCAGATATTTATCTAACATTACATCATAACCCATGGAATTCAAGTTTAGTTTCATATGCAGTATAGAAATAAAGGTAATATTATTTCTTTTCAAATAGTCCTGATCTGAACACCTGATCAGTCAATTTATTTTTACGATGTTCTGTGTGTATAAAGCATTTTCAGTATTCCTTTTAACCATAATATGTTGGCCTACATATTTTTAAAATGACATTTTTTCCTTTTGCTTATTATTTACTATAGGTCTCAGAGTAGTTGCATGAATCCTATAACAGGCACTGTAGAACTTATGTCTGAGACACAATTCAACATCATGATCTTTCTCAGAAATCTATGCTAAAATTATTAATAATAACATATTTAAAGCAAACTTTGGTATAGCAAGAGTGTTGTTTTGTTTTTTTGCAGATAGCACTATTTCTTATAAAACTCAAAGTCAGACACTTCTGTGAAAGAATTGGTGACATAATTTTAGCTGCAATGCCAAACCTATTTTGCACTGTCTGTTGCGCACTGTTATACTTTCATGGTCACCTCCAAGGAGAAGACTGGATGTCACCTGATGTGATTCATTTCCAAGGCCAGGTGAACCTCTGACAGCCCTTGGTTCAACTCCATTCTCTGCCTGTTCTAGAGAAAAATTGACTAAATGTTTCCCAGAGGAGTTCCCTAATCCCCGGGCTGTGGATTCACTCCCATTCTGTTTTCCCCAGCCAATTTATTGTTGATTATCAAAATAATGTTATTATTTTATGCAAAGCAGTGCATGTAGGAACATTACTCCAGATGAAGTTGTAGCCTTCTGACTGAATTATCCCAAAGGGAATGTGGGTTCACTTCCCCCAGGCAGGGGAGGAAACTGAGCAAAGGCTTCATTTCAGCCAAAATTATTCAGAGAATTCCACCCACATTTGCAAATATAGGTTTCAACAAAACCATTTCACTCCTTTCTACTCCATTACTGCAAGGTACTGTGAGAACATCTTTTCAAATTCTCCGTCATCCCACACCGCATGCAAGGTGTTGAGTAATGCCACTCTAGATGAGTGTTATGCAGGCAGAACACCTTTCTTTCAATGCTGATGTTGCCTCTGATGACAAGGTATCACTCAAATAGGGTGATAGATGGCTGCAGGGTAGAGGTCTACTAAAAAAAAATTAATTTCTAACCAGGACAACATCCATGTTAAAGAGGCCATCCTTGGGTGAACAATAAATTGATTAAATTTACCTGGGCATTAAGCAATGATGGATAATACTCTATTTCTATATTGTTAAGAAAAAATAGCATAACAGAAATATGTAATTAAATTCAGTCAGTACTTTGACAAATTTGTCAGTCTTAAAGTTAGTGTATTAAATAGTTTGTCACATCTTCATAGATTATTGTAAGTCCCAAAATTACTGTATTAGTTTCTTTTCATGGCAGTGTTTTGTTGTTGAGGCAAGCAGTCCTGCTCGGAAGTTTCTGGAGCCACAACTGATATGTTAATGTGAATAAGATGTTAGAAAGGTGACTTTAGATTGTAAAACATTTTCCTGACAGATTCAGCATCATATTCATGTTCTCATTTTGTTTTTCACAGAAAACTCTCAGGAAACTTGTCAATGTTAATATAAGATATTCCTCCAGCTAGGATAATAAAGCTTCTAATTATACTATGCTATGCCTGTGCAATTACTTCTTGCTGGGATATATAGAGTATACAGTAATGAAAAATTACTTTCATAGAAAAACTGTGGTCACAGGCTCTGCTTGGGAGATTCATGTCACAGTGGTTAACACGTGGGCACACTGTTACACACAGGTGCATGTGGAATATCTCCACCCAACAGTGGAGATGTTTATCTGCAAAATTACTTATACCATAAAATGGATTAGGTTGCTCAGGTAAATAACAGTACTTCTGAACAGTTTGATGGTACAACTGGCACCACCAAAATTTACAGACTCCTCTTAGTTGAGTGCTTCTTTAATCTTTCTTTTCACAGATAATATAAGACAGAGCATTACAACCATCAGAAATCAGTAAACCAACAGTGAAGATTAAAATTATTATAATTTCTGTCTTTCTGTATTCAGCAAATACAGCACACTTGAAAAACCATTCTCCTTTATCCCTCAGTATCTCCATCAGCACAGGAAATTATAAGACCCCGCACTATTCAAATCTAATCAGAATTCATTCCTTGAGTCCATCTTGACCATATACCTATACAGATGACACCTAGTTGATAATCATTTGTTCTAAGTCAACCTGCCTTGGTTATGATGAGCAGGAGCTCTCACCATGACTTTTAACTATACTATGTAAGGTCTCTCCCTCACTGAGTAAAGGTTTTCAAAAACATTAAATAGTATATAGTAAGTAATTGCATCTGTCAAAGCAGTTGCAGTGCTCTCTGTTGCTATGATTGTTTTCTGTCCTGTGCCTGTCATGCACCAGATGGGATCAGGGGTCAGGGCTGCAGGGAGAAAATCCACTACCACAATATATCTATGGTTCAGGATAGCTTGAGCATCTTTTATACTTTCTGTTTTATTATCATTTTCTAGGCTTTCTTTTAAAGGAGAAAGCATAATAAAATTGCTTTTTCAGGTTTTGGTTTTTTTCTTTGGGTTTTTGGTTTTGGTTTTTTGTGTGGGTTTTTTTGTTTGTTTTGTTATGTTTTGTTTTGTTTTGTTTTGTTTTGTTTTTACCTCAGAAAGATGTCAGCAGAGACAGCTGTCATTTCATCCAGAGAACAAACTGCATTAACCAGGAGGCTGTCAAAGGGAGAACAGAACTGGCCGCAGGGTAAAGAGAGACTTTACTCATTGCCCCTTTTCAGGTCTACAAAAGTTGCAAAAAAATCGACAAAAATTTGCAAAATTTTGGGAAGAAAATAGGCTGCTGTGCCTGGATACTTTGAGGGGTATATCTTGTTTGCTAAAGGGTTTCAGAGAGGTATGAACATGCTGAAGTACATGCTGGGAATAACGTTCGCTACTGTAACAAACATTGAACACCTGTAACCTGGGCATATTCTAGAAAATATTAAAGACTCGTTATTAATAGTCAAAGAGACGGATAGAAGAATAATGTATAGAAAAGTTCTTGCGAACCCAGTATAAATTTGGAACATCTTTACTAAAAATGTACATGTCTATAGCAGTATCCCTTCCAGATTGTTTCATGGCAATCCTCAGAGTGAATCTCATGTTCTGGATATTGCCATATTCAAAACCACAAACTGAGTCACAACACAGAATACAAAAAAGTTCTGAAACTTCTATACACTCAGGAATCACTGCCTCTGTGATACAAGGCAAAAGGCGTCATAAAACAAAGCTGTGTTTTACTCCAGATCCTATCAAGTACATTTAAAACAAAAGACACCTTTCCTCAGTCACAGTTAGCCATGAACTTAAAATTGCCTAAATGTGACAACTGTACATGAAATATTAAAACCTCCACATTATCCTGATTTTCTCTTAACTTTTAGTGGGCACTGATGCAATAAAAAGTAAAAATGCTCCCAGTTCTTTTTCATTTGTTCCTTTCAAAAGTATGCTTTAATGATTACATTATTTTGCAACATATTTAGATGTATTTATGCATTGCTCTCATAGCAAGATCTGGATTTGAAGTAAATGTAAGATCCAAAGCATCTCCTTCTCTGAAACTCCAACTATTCATGAACATCTTTGGATTATTTGAGTAAAAATAGAAGTATCTAAGTAAAATTTGAACATGGTAACGTTTTACTGCTTCTTTGCTGTAGGAGTAATAAATAAAATATATAAAATGAGAACTAATGAAGAGCCTGTTGCATTTCATGGTTTTGAGTGTTAACAAACATTGTGTGTAGGAGATGCGAAACACAGCCTGCAAAAAAAAGTGCTCTTGTCTCACTAAACTACAAGGAAAAAAAAAAAAAAAAGAAAAAAATCACAAACAAACAAACCCAAAAAACCCCCAAAATGCATGGGGGTTAGATTAGACAATCTTTAAAAAATTCCTTCCAACTCAAACTATTCTATGATTATTACACAGAAGTGGAACCTGTCAGACACTTCTTCCCTTCCTTTATTAAAAAAAGATAATACAAAAATATGAACTTCTGGTTCAGATAAAGTACAAATCCACATAACTGATATGTGACAAGTTTGACCATAGAAGAGTTCTGTGAATAAGATGGGAGACCACTCTCCTCATAAAGGTCCTGCGACATCAGCACATCCCAGGGCTGTCTTCAGGTTTCCAAAGTCATTGACATATCCCAGTGCCTTCATAAAAGCATTCCTCCTCCTGGTTATGCAGCACTTGACGTTCCAATTACCTGTGTTATGAGGCTCCCACTCTGTGAGTGGGTGGACTTCAACACTGAGGAGAGAAAGTCGTGCATGTTTGGAAAGTTTCAGTGTTCCCAAAGAGCCTTTCCTGTGAGAAAGTGGGTACTATTTAAATATCAGACAGTAATAGTAGGGAGATGTTCCATGTGCAAAATGCCACGAGAAGTCAAGATCTATTTTGGAGTAAAGAAATTATGGGTTGTCTTCACCAGGTAGACAAAGACAAATTCTAACAGCTCCACTAAGCCCAAAATATGCATTAAGAAAATTAAAACCATCTTGGAAAGCAGCTCAACACTGATGATTTTGAAAAGGCCTCACCACTCAGATAATGCTGAATGGCTCAAGTTTGGTGAGGGTGATAAGTTAATGCAAAACTAATGGAGGAAATAGAGCAAGTCTTGCTCTCTGTTCAGAAAACTTAAGTGGCAACATATTTTCCAAGTTTTGCATTAAACAGACATGGGCAGAATTTGCCCCTCATATTAAAGTTACCTGAATTCAAATGCAGGACAATATAGCTTTGTATCATTCTGTGCCTTTATTTTGAGGGGGGAAAAACCCACTTTGAGTGCAATTTCACAGTTAGTCTATTCTGTCACCATAACTGGTCAAAAATAGATTAAATACATTACAGAAATATTCTCAGACTAATTCTTCTTCCAGGTTGTGGGTTTAGCAGTTCCTTGTTATGGGTTTAGCATAACCCAGATGCTGATATGGATTAGTTTTATGGTTTTCCCAGAGGTCTACAGGTATAGTGAGTAAAAGAAAAGGTTGTTCAAACTGCCCTCCATGGAGAGGAAATTACTGTACTAATAATTCGATCCGACACTATGGAACCAAACAATATTAACTTTTGGCTTTCTCTTTCTTGACTGGTTATTTCTGAAGTTCATGTATTTCTCAAAGACTCAAATAAAGGACAACTTGTATACTCAGACTGAGTATCAACCCCAAAACTAATTAGTTGTATAAACAGACTAGTTTAGCTGTATTTAATGAAGTAGAATAATTCTAAAAATGAAATATATTTCCTGTCATAGAAAGGATGTTTTAGATTGCAATGCTGCTTATAAACAGACTATGAAGGATTGAACAAGGCAGTATAATTATTTACATGTCAGCATTTTTACTTATAACTTCATTATTAAAGCGTGAATGTGGATGTTTCATCTCCATTTAAAATAATGTCTTCTGGGATTTTGATGACTCTAAATGCAAATACAAGCCAATCACAGTATGTGGGGTTTAGATAATTTAGCAAAATCATTATGTTACATTTTGGTGTAGCACACAACATTCCTTGTCGTGAACTTTAACACTGTGTGCTCACCACCTCCTAGGACTCACAAAATCCTTATGCATCTGTTAGTCCCTGACTGATCCATAGTTTCATGCAAGTGAAAATCTGTTCTTCAGGGAGCTCTAGTGTGTCCTACAGTTCATCCTGCCTGCATCACACTCCAGAATCACTTTCAACACACCAAGGCAACTTGATAAAGAGCCAAAATGAAAGTAATACCTCATCAATACTTAGTTTGAAAGCCTTGTTATGGTAGTTTTTATAGATATGGAGAAATTTTCTTTGACAATCTCTTTGTACTCTAGGCTGTGATGTTTTTTGGTTTAAAATACTCTTTTTTTTTAAGAATTAACAAAGGAAGAGATTGATAATCTTCAAAGTATCTCAAAACTATTCACTAGCAGCATGATAGATCTTTTTTTCCCTGTGTGCTCAGGATCCAATTACATCCCCACCAGTTACCATGAGCACTTAGGGTACACATACGTGACATGCTTCACTGCAATGATTTTGAAGTCTGGCCTTGAACACTGAAGTGCTTTACAACATATTGCTTAGAGCTGTCTGAGATTATTTTGATGGACATTTACAGAAATATGAGAAAACAATTGGAAGCAACCCAGCTGAAACAAATAAATGTAAGGTTCTTTAAATGTGTAGCTCCAAATTCATTTCCAAGATTGAGATGTTTCTGAAACATGTGCACACACCCACTCACCCTTAAAGCAATGTTAATAAGCACCTCTACCCTAGCTGACAGCAGCCAAACAGTCTCAATTGCAAACCACCCCCAATTATATTAACAGAAACATGAGTAATCCATCCCAAAGAATGCATATGAGTCAGTAATGATGTGGAATTATACAGTGGCTCCCTAAAATAGTGACCTTTAGTTCACAAGCTAAGTTTGCTATCTCCATTGTAATTTTGTTTTAAATCCACAGTGCTGTTTCTCAAGTTTAACCTTGTCAGCCAAGACAGTGCATGACTGACTATCTCAGTGCTATAAAATCCAAAACCAGCATATCCCTATTTTTGTCCAGAGGACTGGATCTTAGATAGCATTAAAATTTTTTAACTGCCTAGGAATTGCAGATTGGAACACAGCAATATATAAAAATCTTAAAGCAACACCTTCTCTTCTGTAATTCTAACTCACATGAATTGATTTCACTCTCATATACAAACACCATTAACCATAGCCAAGGCTGAAGAAAAGTGAGGTGGAGGTATCTAACAAACGACTCCAAATTTTGAGAATACTCTTCAGTCAATGTCTACAACATGCCATACACAAGCTAGAATCACATCATCTGATCCCTTATGTAAACCCATCAAATTCCATTTTAAAGTATCAAGGATTATTACTTTGCTACAACACTAAAAAATTGAAAGACCTTCTATGTTCTCTATGGGAGTTCTATATTTATTTCTTCTTGAAATGACATCTGAAAATACATGTGGGTCTGTTCCATGGCTGTTATTGCAATCTACAAGCACCTGATTTCTTTGTAGGATTAATTCCTCAGAGTATAACCTGGAATTCTTATTTTCTTTTCAATATTCTGGGTCTCTCAGTGGGCTAATTTTTTTTCTGTACTGTATTTCAATTGTCTACTTATTGATAACATCTCAATTTCTGTTACCAGAATATTTTATTAGTGCACACAGACTAGAATTTTAGTGAAAATATCAAATAAGGGAATTTATTTTATATAATCATATAAAAAGGAATAAATAGCAATTTTTTAACATCTGCAGAGGAAAATCAGAACAAATTGAAAACAGTACTGAGGCTGGAGATACACAATGATCAAGATCTTGTATTCAGTTCTCATCTCATGAATGAACAAATTTTGCAATACTGGAAGTGGAGTTAGTCTGAAACACTGGATATTAAAATATCACCGCAAAAGCTGTTGAAGATTCCTATCAGTCCCTACCGATACACAGTCATGCCACATGCCTACACACAAACACCCTCATATACAAACAGAACCAAAAAAATCTGGGTAATTGGAGAAAAACAAACACCAAAAACTATGAATAGTGCACATGAGTAGTACTAGGTTTTAGGAGATCAGTCAGGCTGTCTTCATAGAACATGTGGTTCACCCTCACTGCAGGTAAACCAAATCTCTGCTCCCTCACCCACTTTGCTTCTGAGCTGGGTTTGGCTCAGTGACAGTCTTATGACCACACCCTGGCTAGTCCTAAACCATTCTTCCTTTAGAACTGCCAGGCTTCATCCTGCTCTGGTGGACTTCAAGGTCATAAAGAAGCATGATGCAGAAGTTGCTGCAAAATGAGAATCTGAGATTCCAAGATACGTAATTGCATACATACTTTCAAAAATAGCCTGCCATATTAAGAGAAGCCTTACTGCACTATTGCTGAAATACTTCAGAAGTCATATACTGCAGCTTCAGTTCCAGTAGCTGAATTTCTGCCCCTGAATATATTGTGAAATGAAGGGAAAGCTTGCAAAGTAAATACTCCTAAGATCATCTCAATCTTTCATATTCTGTTGATGGAAAAATAAAATCTTATTTGAAAAATCTATAAAAGTTCATTCTGCCAAGAAACTTCTATTAAATTTCTTTATATATATTGTACATTTATACCTTTTTATGACTAGTAATTCTAATATATTATCATTCCTCTGAATAAAATTATTATTACTACATAATAGTAATGCCTAGCATATGACTGAATGAAGATTTTTTATTAAGAGGATTTTTAGCAGCTGATTCAATTGACATATTAATGAAATTAAAATACCAGTCATTTCTTCTAAGGCCAAAATGTAATTTCATGTTAATTGGAAGGAGAGGTTTAATTTTCTTTTTCATTAAGGGTCTTTAATTTTCAATTAAAACTTAGGTCAACTTTGATACAACAATGCCATATCAGTTTGAAAATTCACATCGAGATTTAAAGGTGTCAATATGAAACATGAAGAATTTTCATACTTATAAGTACTTAGGTTCCCTCCACTTCTTTGTTTTGGGGAGTGCCCTATCCTAACAATATTAACTTAATGCAGGTAAGAGTCTACAATTGGTTTGGGTATGAGGCACATTGGATTTTCGAGCGAACTCCCCACAAACAAAGCAAAGGGATAAAAATGTCTACTTCTAGCCTCCAGGCTGAATTAAGTTTTTAGGTATTATTTGGCAGAAGACATTGTGGAAGCAGACAGAAAAAAGGACAAATTCTCATTTGAAAAGTTACAGTTTATGGCTTGGATCCCACAAAGTTTAATTGCAATTGACTGAATACTTTTTCTTGGAGTTACTTAAACTCTACAAAGGAAAAGGACTACAAGGCTTTTAGAGATCTACAAGACCTCATAGGTATCTTGCTCAGCGCAAGTAAAGACCTAAATTCTTTTTCTTTCAGTGTATTCATGCATCTGAAGGGCCAAACAACATGGGGGTCAGCCTTTTTGACTATATTACATTAAGTTTTGCTTTCTGAGTTCAGTGCTCATGTGAAAGCTTTCAATGAGAAATGTTTCCCCCATTTTGATTCCTTTCTTCAGAAGAACATAATAGTTTCCTAAATTATAAACAGAAGATGGCTTTCTGATGATTCTGTGCTTATCAGAAATGGGAGGTTTGCCTATTTCTGGACTACCTGTTTGAGCACAGAGAAATTGTGGCTTGCTTACAGTGTTGGTTCCCCCAGTCTTGATTCTAGCCCTCATTCTGGTCCCCAGGAGGGAAAGAGGAAGGAAAAATGGTGTCACCGTCTTTTTGTGCTGTTCTTGAGCCACCTCTATTCCTGTCTAAAGTAGCCAAAAATAGGGACTGGCTGCAAAAGCCAGCCCTCCTCCTGACACAAGCCAACATATACTGCTTGTGATGAGAGTGTGAAATATTATATTCTTCTCCCAATTTATACACAATACTGATTATGTCAATGACATACTTATGGTAGGGGGCCAAAAATATCAAAGTATCTTACAGCTTCCTTGAAAATCAAGGATCAAGCAGGAGAGAGAGCCTGCAGGAAGAATCAGGGCCTGTAAGAGAAACTGCATGGATATTTCTACTTTTTGTGATGGAGTACTAGGAAAAAAAAAAAAAGGAAGAAGAAAGATTGAATTAATCTTTTTCTTTGATGAGATTTAGGTCATTCCTCCTTCTCTTTTCTTCTTGTGCATCTTCCGTCTCATGTTTTCTGCGTATCATGAATCAAGATCTCCATCAGAAAACGTCTTATCTGAATTCGAGGAAAAATATTTTCTGGCAAAACGACTGTCAAGTCGCACAGGATTTGAGCAAACAATAGGAACAATACAAGCACAGCACAGTTTAAAATGTCCTGTCAACTGTGTTTCTCTCACTTTTAAAAAGGCTTGTAAACTATGTGAGGGTTTTGCTACCAAAGGTCAATGCAATGGCCTGTGAATACTCATGTGAATTTTGCATGGAAAAAGCACAATGCAAATGAAACAAACCTGATCTGACCTGAACTCGGGAGCTGTCACTGCTAAAACAGGCCAGGACACATAAAATTTTTAATTGAGTCCCAATGGCTTATTGAAAGTGCCATGTCTGACCTGACAACATTTTGCTCCAAAAGGCAATCCTGTATAGCCTGCTGCAGCTCTTGCCTATCTCCAATAAATGTGAAGATTCATCCTGCAATACATACCTTCTCTTCAGAAAATTATTCTTGTAAAATAAAACTTTGCTACAATGCTGCTTTTCATGGATTTGCTGAACTGAACGCATTATTGACATTCACAGGTTTGTTTTTTTTTAATTTAAAAGTTGACAAATGCAAGACTGTACCAATATCAGAATGAAAGAAATTTCCAGAGCATATTTTCAGCTATGTTTGTCAGGGTAATTATATTGATTTACTGGCTTGTCATTCTGCATAAGGTCCTGTATGAGCACAATGAAGCAAAGCCTCCCTGACCCAAAAAAACTCGTCAAAGATGAGGTTGAAGAGAGGAACTTTAACAACCGCCTTTTATAGCAACTGAGAAGTTTACTAGCACAGGGCGTCAAAGGACCTGCTGCTCAGCCAGAAGTTGAATCCTAATCACAAAGATCCTCCCAGCAAACAAGGTGAAAAACTATCTTTTTCAAGCTGTAGGAAAAGAAGCACTTAAAGACCCCCAAATCCCTTTGACAGGCTATGAAAAGGGAAGGACAGAAAGAATTCGTTATCTCTTTCAAGTTATTAAAAAGTAACAAAAATATGTGTAAAAAAGCTATGTGTCCCAATTTAGTATAGTAAACACAAGGCTGTGGAGCTAAACAGAAAGGCAGGCCAGGTGATGATAAGAAAATAGTACAGAAGTCAATGGCTTTGCTAGTGACCTCCATAAATATCTGTGTCAAGGAAAGGAGCTTAGACAGGACACAGCCACAGCACCTCTTCCAGAGAACAGGCAATGAATCCCTGGAGAAAAATCTATGCTTTCCCCTTTTTAAATATCAGAGCCTATAGTTGGAAAGGTGAGCAGAGCAAGGACTCAAGTGTGAGACATAGCTGGAGACAGCTCAGTCAAAGAATCAAGGAATAAATGCCTCTACTTTCAAGAGCTCTATAAAAAGCAGAGAAAAGGGCATTTAATTAGCCCACTCCAGTTGAGGGATCTAATGCAGCTGCCAGCACTCAACAGTTTGAAATTATTTACATGGAAATGCTCCATGCTTGCATTCAAAGAACAATTCCATACTTGATTCTCATCAGCCCTTCAATAGCCTCATCACAGACTTTAGCAAAATAAGTGTCCTAGCTTAGGTACATCATTACAAGTGTAACCACAGTCCTTCATTATGTGATGACAACTATTGAATTTACACAGAATGTTTTCTAGAGCTAGTATTCTACCAATATCTTAGTACAATATTTTAAGCTAATTTCAGGTCTACTTAGAGCACACTGGAGCTTTGACTGCAATTTAGAGATATTTTAACAAAAGAAAATATTTCCAAAGGAATATTAAGCTCTCTGCATTTTCAAAAGCATGAAGATGCACAAAGATTCAGTTTGAGACCTGTTGGCAGTTTTTGGTGCTACTGCAGCTGAAGAGCCCAGCAATTTCTTTACACTCCAGGCTGCAAATGCCAGCTCAGTTGTGACAACCTATGGAGAGTTATGTATCCAGCAGGAGAAGATAAGCAGTTTTGAGCTCCACATGTCAGCCAAGTTGTAGCCCTTGTGGAAGAACTGTGGGATGTACCACAGAGCTTCACTTCCCTAGCTATTTTGAAACATAATCTCAGGAAGGCCAGCTAAAAGATGCTAAAATCCAGCTCCTTGTCAATTCTGTGCTGTGTTAATATGAGGGTTGTCTTTAAGGAAATAGGAATTAGTTACTAATGATGCTGAATTCCTGAGTTAAACTGACAAGCTGCCAACTGCAGGCAAATGGAAATCTTGAGAGGCCTCAGAGTTCATCTCACATACTACAGACCTCATGAAACTGAGGATAGTTTAGTTCACAGCATGGTCCCATCTTCAACTTTTCAAAAAAGTGAAGGCTGGTCACTCCTTGAAGACATCAATCCCTTGATTTAATCAAACACTAACTAACCTATCCTTCTTTTTTTCCTGAGCACACAGTTTCTCATTCAAAATCATAGTGCTCCTGCACAGACATCATCCCAAAGATCCCACTCAGGTCCCAAATTTTCCAGCCAGAAAAAAAAAAAATAAAATTTAATAATCTCAAGATCATTTCACAGGATATTCCTGCTGCTCAGCCCAGCTTCCCAATTTCAGCTGATGACCCCTCATCTAGTCCCATTCTTTTACTCCCTAGTATCCCTTTGCCAGGTTGAGTTACTTCTTCCAGGTGCTGCCCACCAGCTGGTACAGGCTGGCTCTAACTGATGATAGATGTGCTCTAAACAGTCTGCTGTTCTTTCTGGCATCTCAGCTAACAGAAGGATCTCAGCTCTACCTAGAATCCCCTGTTTTAATTTTTATCTTATTTGAAATACAAATGACCACAGCAATGGCTAATTATGAAACAGCAATACAGATCTTCCAAAGGACTATTACATATTATCAAATAAATGAAAACATACAATTTATGCAAACAAAAGCCCCCACAAAAGATCAACCACTGTAGTAATGAATAGTCTAAAGGTTTTGGATGTTTTTACATTACCCAGCATCTAATAAAGGAGAAAAGCAGAAAAAAAGAGCATGTGTGCAAAGTTTCAGAATTTCTGGTTACAAACCAAACAAAATGACCTAACAAGATTTCATTAACATCAACTGATTTTTAATATGCAGTGATTTTAAAATATATTTTACACTGAATAAATCTTTTCTTCGGATATAAGTAGTCTCTGGAATCAGTTAGTGCATATTTTCCCATATAACTCACAGATGTAACCATTTCATGTTCACAGCCCTTGGAGAGAGACTCCTTGTTACAGGGTAAAGGTAGGAAATATTGTGATAAAAACCCCAACTGACAGTACTCTTGCCCTAGCAGAATTTCTTAGGGAAGACATATAATATGCAAAGAAAAATTTTTATTGCTATTCATTTTTTTCTGGTGTTTCATTTATTGCTAAAATGTGTACCTCCTGTGAAAAGTGTTGCACTCACTGGTGTTCTTCGCTTTAACAGTCTATAAGAAGCAGAGATTCAAAAGGCCACATCTTTAGACCTTATGTTCTGTACTGTCTTTGGAAAACATGGACACAACAACCAGGACCACCAAAGGTCATGAGGAGCCACGCAAACAACCCCTGTTCACACGGAGAGCTGTGGCTCTGTGTCCGCAGCTGGTTCTCCTCAAGGAGTCAGGGCAGCGTGACCGCTGAAGCACTGCCCTCCGAGTTCCTTCACCAGGGAATTCCTAACAGACAGGAACTTATTTAACATCAATCGTCAGCACCAGACAAATTCATTAACTCTTTCCTGCCAAATAAAATAGGTATTTGAGGGGTGATTGCTGTCAAAGAGGCATATTTCCATGGGAAGGACAATATATACCTGTGCAGGTAAGTAAAGTATAGTACCTCTTAGAAAATACCCAAAAACTCCAAATAGCTTTCACACGGCATTGTCCTGTATTTGGCCATCCAATTTAATCACTGGCTGCTACCTAAAGCTCTCCCTGCTTTTTTGTTTTTGCTCTTTTTTTTTGTTTTGTTTTGTAACATAATCTTTAGTACACTTCTCTTTTGCTTTACAGGATTTTCTCTAATAGGAAAGCCTTGAGTTCAGTTTTCTGAGGCAATCCAGACTTTAGCACAAGACTTTTATCCTTTCTTAGGAAAGAATACAATTCTCTGCTGAAGCTATATCGGGTAGTTCAGTAAACTCACAAAAAATGTAATTCAATTAAGGGAATAATATCCCGATATTGATTTTTTTCCCCCAGAAACTAAGAAGCTTAACACTTTTCAAGCCTGTTTTTAATTGAAGATTACATGCTGAAAAACAATTCACGAGTACAGGGCAACTAGTTGACCAAATAGCAGTTTTTGTATTCCTTTATAAAGTAGGAGATAAATGAAAATTCCTTCTAAGTCTTGTCTTTTTATTCCTGTTCCCCAAGCATTTCTTTTGTCTATGATCTCCTTGCACAGAACTTTGAGAGGCCACACATATCTTTGTGGTTTTTTTTCCCCAATCAGAAGCATTTAAACTGGTTTTAAAGCCTTTGCAGAACGGTTTTGCACAAACTAAACCTGGAGCCATTCATCCCACCCTCCTATCACTTTCGTTTTCACCTTGTAGAAACCTCTAAACCATCAGAGTGCAAAACCCTTTACACATTCTTATACACCTTGCAGGATGAAATCATAGTACTATTATGTTAGGCCACTACTGAATTTATACTTGTCTTTTAAATATCTGTCTTTGTCCTCTAATGAGATTTACAGCACTTTGTCCCACTACTGAGGGGTTGGAGTATCATATAGAGCAGATCAAAGGGGACTTAGTCTTGTTACAGTCTCATAACATGCTGGCATTGCCTGTGCTCCACATATTTTTTTCTCAGTCCTTTTATTTCCCCAGTGCCCAGGCCACTTGATACAGACAAGATCCTCCCAGACAAGAAGAAGTGGAGACAACTCTTTTCAAAGCCTGTTCCCACTCAAAGGACACACAACATTTCTTTTCCCATCACAGGGCAAATCAGGAACATACTGGTCTCTACTTGGTGGTAATACTGAAGACTGAAAGCCATTAGAAGTGGTTTTTTTCTAATCAGTTGGTCTTTTACCTTAAAACACCTACTTATCCTGATTGAGATGTCAAAAGCCAGACCCTCCCATACCTTCTCCTGTCAAGTTCTTGAATGTATGTAACATTTAGAGGTTGATTGTAGTGAAAATTATTCCTCAGTACCTTTCAGCATTTGACCTTTCTATTGGGAAGACCAAAGGACTTTAAGCTATCAGCAGAAAAGCCTGAACCTTTTCTCTAAGTGAATGCCAGAAAACTGTTATTCTTTTTCTGCTCCTAGCGTTACTATGGTTAGAGCTTGATTCTTCAAAAGTTAAGTGCCGAAAAGTTTGCAGTCAAAAGCCTATTCTGCCTTTATTTTATAAAAAGCTTTTTTGAAGTTCATGGCTGTGAAGTACTAGCATGACTGTGACCTTGCACAACACCAGCTGAGGAGTTTTTTGTAGAGCATCGGTTTGGCCTTGGTTTGATTTACCTCAGATGCTTTCAACTGCAGGCAGCTCTCACTACCGTTTCTTACTCAGTTTTTATGTTCCCCACAGTGGTACAGTAAGTAGAGACTCATTGCAAATTATTGCTTCTTTGCTTCATATTCCAGTTTAACATTTGATTTTGTCTGAGGGTTTTCTTTGTATGAAGTCCACCATGAACTGTACCAGGTATTTTACCACATACAAAGGGACATAGAATGAGCCACTCCCTTAGTAATTAGATGAACTGCCATAAGATTAGATTTGGGTATAAGAAAGCAAAAAACTCACCAAAAAGAATCACCTTACTGTGATCCATAATGGAGCAGTTACCACCCTAAACCTGTCACATGCTGCAAGTTGTAGAACTTATATGCTCCAAACCTTTCAAACTTTAGGTGTAGTGGTTTTCACCCAGTGTCCACCCAAACCTCCAGGCCACCCTCCACTTTCCCAGAGGGAAAGGAAAAAAGGAGAAAAGGCAAAAAATAGCTGAGAGATAATGGCAAAACAAACTCAGAGTAGCTAAATATTTAAATTTATTACTAAAAAGATAAGAACTAAACCAAAAAGCACTAAAACTAAAAAAATAAGAAATAAATCAGTCTTAAGAACACTCCTCCCTCCCTCCAGCAGTCCGAGAGAGCAGGGAATGGGAGTTTCGCAGGTGGTTGTTGTTGCTGCTGCCATTGCTCTTGTCCTGTGGGTCACTCCATGGGGGGCAGTGGGGTCTCTGCACCCCAGTGGTCCTCTGTGGACTGCAGGGGGACAACCTGCTCCACCACGGTCTTTACCACTGTCTGAAAAGGGGCCACAGCTCTTTGTCCCTCCCCTGCTCCCGTGGGGTCCCTCCCATGGGAGATAGTCCTCAGACTTCTCCATCATGAGTCCACCCCTNAGCTTTCAGTCCTTCCCCCCTGCCCTGCTCCAGCGTGGAGTCCGTCCTTTGACCTCCTGCTCTTCTGACCTTGGCCTCTCTCTGTCTGCGTTGTTATCTCAATGCTGGAATTTTCAACTGCACAAACACTCCAATTCTTGAATATGTATCACAGAGGCGTAACTATGATTTTAAATTAGCTCAACAGTACAGGAGAAGCTTCTAGAAGCTTCTAACAAAAACCATCCTGGAAGCACACCCTTCTACTAAAATTCAGCTAGGGAAACCCATGACACACGGGATAGCTCTCAGAGTCTATATGGTGCCAGTGGTTGACATTTACCATTTACTGATGCAGAAATCTCTGCTGGCATTAATAAAGACTGCTGTACAAAAATGATGGCATTGTATAGTTCCAATACTTTTCTTTTAGCCCAGCACAATATTAGATGCCCATTAAACCATAAGCATGTTCCTGAGTGCTTTCCTGGATCTGGACCACAAACAAACACCTGAAATCAGGCTGGAGAAGGGAGCCAGAAGTACAGGGTTGACTAACCAGAGTCTAAGCACCAAGATATATAGTATTTCCTGTAAATTTATCTGTAATGAGGCTTAATAGTCTTAACATGGAGATATTTTTCCTTGGACTCGCATTGATTATATGGACACACTTGACACAAAGCAAGTGCAACAAAACCAAACCTGCATGACAGATCCTGTCCTTTGAAGTTTACAGGGTAGAATATTCCTTTATAACAGGTTGAAACTGTATAAGGACACTCTTACCCTGCAAAATTTGTTTAGACTTTGCCATTTTGAATGATAAAGCACAGAAGAAAATGAGAAGAGTTCCCTTGTCTGAAACAGAAGAGCTGATAGAATGCTTCTGAGACGACAAATGTGATTATCATATTAATTGCATTTAGTTTAATATTATTATTTCATTTTGTCTACTTCAAAACAAACCTAAGCAAGAGATAGGGATGCTTCTCTTAGCAACATCAGTGCTTATCTTTATGATGTTACAGACCCTGGAGAAGTCTGCATATTGGCAGGCAGGCTTCTTAAATTGGCCAGGACTGCTATGAGAAGTAAGCTGGGAGAATATAAATGAATTCTGATAGCAATGGGATATATAAGAGAAGGAAAACTATCAGAAAGCATTCAGAGATTTTTTCCTTAGTAAGGAGAGGAGATTAAGTTAAATTACCTTGCTGATGCAATTTTCTAGCAATGGAAGTTAAGCTGTGATCTCCATATCTGTTTTGAGTCCTCATGAAATATGAACACATGAAGTATAACTTTTTCTTCAAAGTGGAAAAAATGAAAGATTGAAAAATGCCAATCTGTTTTAAATGGAATGAAATTCACTTCTGGCTTAATCTGTTGGTTTGGGTTTAAAACATATGAAAAGTATCAAAGTCAAGCTTGAACAACTGTCCCTAGAGCTGAATTCCAAACTGAATAATATAATTTTAAAAAGGAAAGTACCTTAAAAGTTAAAGAAAATGGTAACCGTAGTAGGACAATGCAATCATAAGTTGTAAATTCATGGCTATTATAAATACTTATGGGAAAGATAGCACAATTTGGTTTAAGTTGTTCAGAATATATTGGGCATTGGAAGGCCCTTGTGCCTGCCTTCTTCTTGACAGCATTATTTTTAAGACACTTGAAACATCATGTTGACATCCACTTTGGCTATGGAAAGGTTTTCTTCAGTTTGGAAATTTCTGAGCTGGTGGATGTCCAGTACATTGGAGGAAATGTGAAGTGAATCCCTTGCACCTGTAGGCACATACTTTCATACTCTTCCATTAGATGAGAGACACAAGGTTATATCTTGTCTGACAAGTAGCATTGCATCAGCTACCCCTTTTGGTTCTCAGTTTTTCAGATTCCTCTGTGGTAGGGTGCTCCTGCTCATCAAGAAGGTGAATTAAAGCACTTTATTCCCTCCATGCACTGTGGAGAGATCCAAACCTCTGCGCAATTTCTGGTCCTTCCAAGTCCACAGAAAGAGGTGAATGTTAAAAACACAAAAGTTTTGTAAGAGGATATAAATATTTTCTCTCATTTGTTGCTCAGGAAGATAAAAAGTTTGATCAATCTACATGCAAAAGTGGGTTATAATCTAAATAAGCTGTTTTGTTCCACCTATGACTCAAGAAGAGAAAAAGGGAGGAGAGGAGGAAGAGAGAAACAAAGAGATGTTTCAATACCAGTGAAAACTATTTGCATACCATTGTTACAGGTACAATACACGGACTGGAATAAGAAATCATCACTATAAGTAACTTTAGTCTTATCTTCCTGTTGACTAAATAATTATACAGAAACATCGCCTTTCACAACAAGATAAAATTGCCCCACTCTTGAAGTCTAAAGAAGATGGTATGATTTAATTGGTGTTGGACAAGCTCCAGATCTTGGCTAAGTTGCAAAGAATATCAAGTCTACTCTCTGCTTATCAGTGCATGTGCATGATTTCCACTACAGAATGGGAAAATGCGAACATTATTTAAAATATTCCTTTTGCAAGGGAGAGATCAGCTGCCCCAGAGTCAATTTGTGATCACTAGTTGACTACAACCAAGATGCAGATGCTGATGATGTGGCTGATTAATTGAAAAATGAACACTACCATTGTTATAATAAGGAAGTCCAATTGATCTTGTGATACTAAGATGCATCCATTTTTTCTGGCTGGCAAACAGCATTTCATTAACACAGTGGAAAATCCATTATGCTGGATGAAAACCCTAATGCCACATTTGCAGCCAGGAAGATTGTTTTTCATTTCACTAAGTCAGAGTAGTTGAGCCTATGGGAGTTTTTCTCTTGTGAATTGCATTTAAAAAAATTCCTGTAATTGCAAGACCCAGAGCACCAGGAAAGCTCTTAGTCTTTTTAATGTCTTTCCGTATGTAGTTTTGTTCCAGCCTGCTCTTTAAGTCTTGGTTTTTGGTCAGGTTTGGTGACAGCATCTGAAGTGATTTTGCCATGAATGTGATAAATATTTGTTATATGACTGCTTTAATTATAGAAAGGGATTTTTTATATTCCAGATCACTTCCAGTCTTATGGTTTAGATAACATATTAATGGGAATAATGCATCCTCAACCTGTAAGTAGTTAATGTGCATGTGCTCATGGCATTTATCAGAGGAGTGACTTTAGTAGAGTTGACATGCAGTTAGATTGTAATAGAAATAATTTCTCACTGTGTATTAGTATTTTACTTTCTTCTTCAGTCTTGTTTTTCTTTTTCACTTGATTATTTCTTGAGCTGGTGTCTGGTTCTACTGCCATGATTAAAGCTGCACTGACACTTCCATTAAGAAATTGCTTTGAATTTTTCTCCTCTAATTTAAATTTTTTGTTAAACTAGGGAATACATCTTCTGCCCACACACATTTCTTGTTGTTTGTTTGTACATTCACACCTTACATTTTAGCTCTTTATGATGGCTCAAGCCTTTCAAAACTCTGAAATGTTGAATTGCCACGGGGACAAATTCTGGTTTCAGTTACAGTTAAATAAATTCAAAATAATTCCACTGAAACCCCATGTGGCCAAAAGTACCAAATCTATAATAGACATACATAAAATGTCCTCAAATCTATCATTGTTGAAGTCTCAATATAATGTTGTCTTCAAGAATTAATAGTCCTTAGTGCTATAATACTCCTGTAATAATAGAAATGCAGCACCCAGGATGCCAAAGAAGGCTGGTGTCCAAAGTATTTGAAAAACTAGTCACAAGTATGCAATCAACAACCCTAATGAAAGAGGCCATCAATACACACCTTTTCATGCCAGGAGTCTTAATGCAGAACTCCTGAGTATGAGTCCTGACAGAACACATAGGAATCCATATGCAGCCCTGACCATGTGTTCTTAAAGGTATCTCTGGCACTGGCACCAAAGTCTGCACTAGTGGCTTGCTGACACAGATTATATTGGCAGTTGGAAGGGGAATACTGGAGGGATAAGTTCTCATCCAGCATGAAGAGGGGCACCAGAATCTAATTCAAAGAGTAGTACAGGGACTGCTCAGGGGCAGGAACCTCACCCTGGCATCTGGCGGAGGCTGTTACACACAGACAGAAGAACTGCCTCTCATTCCTGAAGCAGAGAAGCCCAGCTTTCAGCCATGTACGGCTGGTTGTTTCATCTTAGTGGTTGCCTTGATTTGGATATTGATCAAGAGAATTCACATGTAAGCACATTAAATGAACTATTCTGTCATTTACATGTAACTGTCTACACCAGAAGTAGCCCTGTGGAAGCCTGTCTTCATTTATTTACAGGGATAATCCCAAAATTGGACTCAATGACTCAAAACTCCATCTCTCTTGAAATAAAACAATCTTAAAGCCAGGGATTTTAAATATAGACTGGAATCTATAATCTGAAAAATGTAAACTCCATTTCTTTCTAAAACCATGTGTGGGTTTTAACAAATGTATTCAAAATTTAGTTTATGACTGAATATCTATCAGGTCCATTTAAGATGAAGTAGATGGAGACATCAAATTTCTTTCTCATGACTCTGTTTCATTATTAGTATAAAAGGTCAAGTCAAGTGAATTTTATGTTTCAGTCTTAAAGTGGTTATATTTGGGATCAATTTCATCTTGTTTGGAAGGGAAACAGGAGTACTCTGCCAAGATATTTGTTTTCAGGAGCTACCACTTGTAGTCCTGAACTGATAGCAGTCAAACCATCAGTTCTGAAACGAACCTGGTCCCCAGGGAACAGTAGAAAAATTGTTTTCTTGACTAACAGTATTTGTTTAAAATTACGTCTGCACCTGTTGACCTCATGAGGATTTGCAATGGCTTTTCTGAACCCTGAAAAATTTCCAGATACCCCATGACATTATTCTGTGTCTGCCAATGTCTACATTTCTGAAAAAAAAAAAAAAAAGAAAAAAAAAAGAGCTCAATCCTCCTCATAATGTTTCAACACATCAACTTTTAGCCTGCAGAATGTAATAACGTTATTACCAATCATATTCTATTTCTGTTACCTTTTTGATCTTATGTATTGCTCCTTATTTGCAATATGAACACTAATATACTGTTAGAACTGTATATAGATGGCACATAAGAACGTGGTTTTAAATAGGCACAACAATGTACCTATAGTTTCATTATTGACATTATTACTTGTATTATAGACCCATCACTCAGAATGTTTCTCTTTGTGAGACTTGTATGCAAATCATTGATGTCACACTCTTCCCACTATGATATAGTACGTTACATGGGAATGTCTTCTCTTTTTTATGATCTATGTTCTGTCATGCCTTGCAATAAAAGAAACAAAATCATTTAGAAAGAATGTCTAAGAGAATTTTGTGCACCAGTAACAAAATTACATATTTAAAGGCATAAAACAAATATATGATTCTTTGGTTTAATAAGGTAAGTGATGGGAAGCGAGTTATTGGTCCACTTTTGCTCTATTATTTTGCTGCTAATGTTAAATTTTTTTCAGAGACTTTCTTTGATTGATGTAAGTGATTTCAGTGGAAAAAGGTGAATGTAATAAATCATTTATTTTGTTTCATAGACAAACAGGGTTTTCCACCAGAATTTTATGCAAAGTCAGCAAACTACTCCTGGAACATAGGAGAGAGACAGAGAGAGATGTTCAAATATCTCCTTTCTTAGAAGACACTAAACTATAACTGTATTATGAGAACTATCCTAAGAGATGAAAGACTTAATAATCAAAACACCTTTGGTTTCAGTAAAAGGCTCAGCAAAATGGCATTTGGAATCACACTTTGTCAAGGAGCTTATTTAATATGAATTACTAATGCTTTGCCTGCAGGCATAAACACTGTTTAAAGCAGACCATTTGCTATAGTGAGAAGTACTTATTTAACCTCTTCATCTGGCTCTTCTTTGCAAGATACCCTCCCTCAAGTTAATAAATTAAAAGCTGAATTCTACTTCAGGTTCCATTAGTAGTTTTGCATTAGATTGAAATTTGGCCTCCAAATTTCTATTGTACATCTATTGTTACATTTCCAAATGTAACCACTGCCTAGTGGTTACATTACTTGCTGTCTTTAGAAATATTAACCAGTATAACTATGGAAAGCAGACATTGCAAGGAAACTATACAAGGAGGAATTACTCCGTTGTATCAGAGTACAACAGTTCTTTACTGGGAATTGTCAGGTCGTTGAAGCTATGTTAGATAGCCCAGTTTACCTCCAACTATGCTTCAGAGCAAAGAGGGATTTTCCTTATCTGTTAGGACTGTGCTTTGCATGGAAGGAAGAGACCGAGAAGGACCGTTCTAGGCAGTGTTATGAGACTTCAGACAGTACTGGAACATCCATTTCATTCTTAGAGAAGTTTCTAAAGGGAGAAAAAGCAACCTTCTGATGTTTGGAAATCATTTGAAATAACAAACAAAACAAAACAACCAACCGACCAAAAAAACCCTGCAAAAAACTGGATTAAAGCATGAGAGTCCTGTCAGCTTTGTGAATTCATTCACTGTGTAATGCAACTCCAAGCTTTTTAGATTTGCCTGTTGCCTGTGAGATGACCTTCAACAGGTCATTCAGCTACTTTACCTCCATAGCCTCTGTCTGTATTATTCTTCTCAAAGAGGATCTCCTCGTCTATTCAGGCCTTACAGATAAAGATAAAAGGCAATTTTTCTTCTGTTGTTTCTTTCCAATCAGTTATACTTCAGTGTATTCAGTTGCCCAAGTTCTGCTCTACTAGATATTTAAGTGAATTCACAATTCACTAGCTGTTCACAAAACAGGGATAATGAACAAAAACTGAGAGTTCTGTTACTTGGAAATTTTTAATTTTACCTTGTTTTTCTTTCCCTCCCACTCTCTCTTTTTTTCTTTTTTATCTTTGTTTATCTGTCTCTTAAACACTTCCTCCATTAATTTTGCTATATGAATTCTTCCTCTGCGTTTTCCTTTTCTTTCTTTCACCTTCTTGGGTTTGTTTTCAATTTGTTCCTTTCCTTTCCCTTGACACAACCTCATTCAACAGACTCTCATGCTGCAATTGGCAAAACTAAACTTATTTCAGGGCACACAGGACAGGGACATTTTCTCCACTTCTGCATCACCATCTCTTTACTTGATTGCCTGGTAGTCACATGTTCCATATCTCTTCCTCTGCTTCTCTTGGGTCTCCCAGCTCTGCACTTTCTCCATGCACGAACCCCTCTCCTCAGCCAGGGTTATGGGCTGACTTTGCCAGCCAGCCTCTGCACAACACAAGCCCAATCAAAGTGCCTGATTAGGGATGTGAGGTTGTCTTTTTAAACTATTTTCAAGACACTCATTTTTTATCACCTCATAATTAACATCACATGTCAAGACCTATCAGAACTGTGTCACTCAATTGCAATTAAGTCTTGGATAAGAAGTGAAATTTAACAAAGATGAAAGCACAGCTATATAGCTCAAACCTATATGTCCACACACACAATGTATAGCTATTTTAGGATTGAAAATGTGGACACTATTTTTAGCAGTCTAATCTAATCACATGTTCATGCCATTCATACACATCCTTCCCATACCATGGATAAAGGGAAGCAGGGCTCTAAGCACCAAAACAAGTAGCTCTGACTTCTGTCCTCTATTTCATTTGTATCTCATCTCATCAGTGTCATTGGCCACACGCTTTTCCCCAAGATGACAGACTCCAATTCACTTTTGTATTGAGTAGGGGAGGGAGGGAAGAAAAAAATACATTACCTTTCCCACTTTCAAAAGAAGTGGATCTTATTCTGCTTATTTACATAGTATCTAACAGAGTTAGAAACTACTTCTTCAGTAAGCTAAAATTGTGGCTTTGTTAACATGGTCATCATTTTAGTCTTGCTTATCGAGAACATGCTCTCTACTGTTAACCTGAAAAGACTTCTATGTCTCCACAAAATATGCCAGCTCAGCACAATGACTCTACAATCCAGGGCCAGTTCTCTGTGGCTTAACCAGAAAAAAATCTGTCTTTCTTTGCCTTGCCCCATCTTGAGTACTACTTGAGTACTATCCAGAACCGGGATTGATAACATCTTAACCCCTCAATGGTTGGCAAAAGCTGTCAGTCAGATCACTTTTCTGCTCCAGAGACTTCTTGCGTTAACTACTGCCAAACTGTCCTGCATGTGAGGGACAAGTCATTTTTTTCACAGTTGTTACACGTTAGAGGCAATATGCTGCTCACATACCCTGAGCAGCTATGACCATCTCAAATATGGAGCTGGGTTTCCAGAAAGCTGTTTCATCATCTGTGCTAATTTGCACATCACAGAAAGCCCACAACACTGCTGCAGCTGCTGTTGCAGAAGTGCCACATGCAACACTGACAAATGGGGAGGACTGGCAGAATGAGGGGAATGAAGGAGTTAGAAAAAGCTACTAAATAATTATACTCTTGCTTCAACTTGTCTTTCTGAAGAAGGCAATGTAACTACACATGGGGGAGAAAAGCGGTTTCAAACAGGTTGTGGACTTTTTAAGGAGATACTGTTCTTAATCCCCAGGGGTTCTGCAAACAGTGAGAAATCAAGAAGGAAGAAAAAATACTTTTGCCTATTTGTGGCTCTCTTGAGCTGGTCTGGAATAGGTTATCAAAAGGCTTGTTTCACCTACTCCTAAAGGATTAAACCATATAACACTTGAAATGTCATTTTCTGTAGTGTAGAGCAGATAGGAGAGCATGCATGGGAAAGTGAATACCTGGGGAGCCTGGGGCATTTGCTCTTCTTTGTAAAGAAACCATCTGTAAGTGGCACTAAACATGGCCCATGCCAAGGAACTGGACACAGGGTCAGAGTCAACCTCTGCTGTCTCGAAAGCCTGCTCAGTTCAACAGCAAACTTGAAACATGAAAGGTCAGAGATTCAATGCTAAACATGGGAATGCAGCACGTTTCCCGCAGAGAGAGCTCAAGCCAAACACCCTTCTATGTTTGGGATAACCATGTTCCTGTATCCAGACTGAAAATAGCAACTGCACGCAAATCTGCATCCTCACAAGGTGTGCAGGGAGATTATTCTTCCCACAACATTTATTTGTTCATCCCCCAAGTAATCTACAAGGTTCCTTTCCTGAAATGGATTTTGATTAAATATTACGAGATAGACAAAAATAAAATAAGATCAGGCCTGTGATTAAAAACAAGATAATAATATCTGGGCTGAGGGCAGTGGAAGACAAGCAGCATAGTTAAGCAGGTTGTGAGTTCTAATGGCAAACATTACTGAGACTGAGCATATATGTTACAGATTGTTCTTACACATTTGATTACTTGAATTTTGATATGATTATCTCATTACTTATCCATACTTAGAATGACGTTGAAATAAGTCTGAGGAAATAATAAAATCAGTCAAGCAAATATTTCTTCCAAGTTTACATTCAGAGAAGTAAAATGTACTTGCTGGTCTTTTACCATAATGGAAAAAGATGATGAGAAAAAAATTTACTCTTCTCACTGGAAAAAAAAATACCCAAAGGATGTGTATGAATAGGATAGTATAAAAATGAAATTAATAAATAAGAAAGTATAACATTTGAATGGATGTTCTATTTAATAATGCATGTTGTCTTTACCAAGAAAATAAGGGTTTGGGGTTTTTTATCTCTACAATATAGATAAATAATTTCTCAGCCTGGAAAAGGGAATTCTGTTCAGCTCCCTGAAGACTTTAGTCTGCCCTGTGTCATGGTGTTGTCCAGTTGGGAACGGTTTGGCTGCACTCAGACTACTTAAATGACAGAGATTGAAACCTGAGGTTTTATCAGTATTAAAAACATTTGCAGCATTTTTTTTTGCCTAGGAAAGGAGAATATTTGCAAGGCTGGGGTTGTGTACTTGCACTTTCACCATCTTTTTCCTGGGTAACACTGAAGTAAACTGATATCAAGCTTCCCATGTCCACAGTGCCTGCTAGAACAGTCTCCCCTTCTGCAATTCAGTTACAGAGAGAAAATTACAGTTATATAAAAGAGTCACAGATTCCACAAAGCTGCATTGAATTCACACAGAAACACTTCTACTGAATTGGAAACCACCCCTGTTTTTGCTCCTTGCTGTATTCTGCCATCAGAAATCAGCACCAACCCTACAGCAGTTGTAGGTCTGGTGCAAACACACACCAGCAACCTGTCAAAGCTCTCCTGCTCACTGACTGATCTGGGACACGTGACAGCAGGAGGAGAGTTTCTCACCAGCATCCACAGGCATCAGTCCAATAACAAAGGAAAAACAGAGGTGTTTTAATAAGTTCTTCTGGAAAGTGAAGCAATCTGATTTTCTCAAAGTCAAAATGAGAATAAATCCAAGACATCATACAACTGTGCTGGCTTCAGAGGATGAAATCCAAGTACAGCCAGTGACAGGTAATGCTTCAAGGCATTGCCCCAGCCTCTCTCCTGAGAGGCTGACAAACCACACCAGTTTTATTCAATGCTTTTCCACTGAGAACATACCTACAGGAAATGCCAGAGTATTAAAATAAAGTAGTTCAGTAGGTTGCTGTCTGTTGAACAGGATAACAGAAACCAAAATCCCGTGGGTGACAAATTCATGTGAAAGGACACAATAAAAAACATCTAGAAAACATTAAACCAGAGTTACACTCTATAAAAAAACAGACAAAGAGTACAAACTTAATACAGTTTGTTGGTCTGAAAACACACCTAAAGAATAAAAGTGATTTTATTTTATCTTTGTTTTACTTTTCCTGCCATTAGATTGAAAATAAATATGGAAATTTTCAAGTATTTGTCACAAGCAGGTATAGCAGATGTTTTTGCAGGACAGAACTAGCTCTTTGGCAAAATAAGGTCTACAAAGCATGGCATAAATTTAAGCAAGTAAAATTTTATATCATAAATCTCCTGTTTAGAATTTAGTATTTTTTGACTTTGTTATTCTGGAAATCAGAACTTCCAGTCACACTTACTGAAGAGTTTGTTTCAATAGCATGCCATAAATAGTCAAGTTCAATAATTTACAAAGTACCCATAGTCTGCAATTGGTTCTCTTGGACTGTTCTGTAAGCTACTTATGAGTAATGAATAAGTCTGGGGAAAAAAAATCTAATATGTCCCTCTGTTCATCTATTGTCCAGCACTGAAATATGAAAGCATTCTTAAAGAGATCCCAGATAAGATTAAAATGTAACAACTTGGCTCTATCTGCACGATTACTACAAATTATTAAATAAAAGACAAAAATCAATGCAAGTGTTCTTAACAATTACTAAAGTGTTTCAGCCAGACTCTTGAAAATTAATGCATAAGTAGAATATTACAAGTGTTGAATGGATCTTGCCCATGTAAAAATAATATTTGATCAAGTAATATCTACCTTCTCCTGTGAGAGTTCAATATCCTGTGCATGAAGACAACATACCACACAGCTTCACACTGATAGGAAAAACACATGTAGTAAGTTAGTCTAGATATAAGAAACATGATGAGCAAGTGACCAGCCACAACTAACCATGACTTTTACTGCTGGGAATATAAAGAAGCTGAGTTTTATATCAAGTATATGAATATGAATCTATGGTTTGAGGTATCAGAGAAGATCATTTGAGAAAACACAGGATTTGGGGGTTTTGGGTACATGGTGGTTTGTGTACTTTGGGGTTCATTTTTTTTGAGTTTCTTTAGGGACAGAGAATGAAAATAGAGGCTCCAAGCCAGCTGTAATGCCAAGCAATTACATCTGCCACATGAGCCTGCAACCAGAGACAAAAAAAATCACAGAATAACATATTTCTGGAGGGAAAGCTCTCAAATGCTTAGAGATAGTGCCAGAGTGACAGGAACTGAAATGACTTATTTCTCTCCCAAAACAGATGTATGACAACCCATGCACAGTGCAAGCTTACTCCCACCATCTTCCCAGGGCATTTGGGGTAGTGATGAGAAAGCTGTTACTATTAAGAAAACCAGTAACTCCCCAACTTCTCATGCTTCATATCCCTCCTGGAGCCAATGTTCAGCTGTACAAACAAGCTCAACTTAAATTTAGTTGTTGAGACTGTGAAACATTTGGCTCATTCCCCACTCACACATGTACGTGGAGACGTAGAGATCTGATAGGCACACTGTAACTTCAAGTAGAGAATAAAAGATATCTCCACCAACACATCAAACTGCAGCTAGCTCTGAAGAACTGTGAGCACCTTTTCTCTTCATTTACAAAACCCAAGAAAGTCTGAATATATTTCAGATAAGCATCCAAACCCTGAAAGCTTATTCCAACTCATTTTGAATCTAAGCTGATATGGAAGTATGCCAGTCTTCATGATGATTCACATCACTTGCATTCTGGTAATCCATGGCAAAAAAAAAAAAAATTCTAAAAGGAGACTACTTGCAAGCTTTCTTTTGAAGGTGCACGTAGAGGGATTTAAGAATTGAATACAAATTAATTTTAAATATTCTTTCGTAACTGGAGTTCAACTGCCTTCAAAGACTGAGGAGGATTGCTCTCTTGGATGAATTTACAGAGTCAGATACTATTTCCATCCCCAAGTACAGGGGAATGAACCGCCCTGACACTGCCATGACCAAGAAAGTGAGGCCACATGGTCCCACTCTGTCTGAGAAGAACTCAGGAGAGTGTTGCTCTGCAAAAAAATAAGTACACGAACAGATTTTCTTTTGCTGTCTCCTCAGTCTAACGTATCATTTCAAAAATGACAGATTCAGATAATATATTGTAAAACACATCAGATCTCTGCCTTGGTGAATATGATTTTAACATAAATATGCAGCATTTATGTCTGTATTAGTAGCATCATTGAATATCATTCTCCTAGATGGGAGACATGCTGTTATTAAAGTATAATATCCATGACGGAAACAGCTCACCTAGGGTTTTCAGAAGGTATTTAATTTAACTCCTCTTCACAATCTTCACATCACATTTGCTGAACTAAGAAAAAAAAAAAAGTTATGAATGTTATTTCAAGATGCTTAACCTATAATTATGTTCCTGTTTCAATGGCATTGCTTCTAAGGAGACCTCACTAGCTGCTAAGCAAACCTCTTTCTTATGGAAATTTCACTCATCTCCCTCCCTATGACTAACTCTAATTCACAGGATTTCTTCCCATCCTGCCCATATTCCCCTCCCTCCCTTGAAGAAAACAGGTGACTAGGAACAAACATATGATTATTGCACTTCAGTTTTGAAGAGGGAGAGAGATTGTTTTGCTTTCACTTCATTCTTTTAGTTTACAACAACGTTTCTCTTTTCAGTGTGAAGAATCATCTGTTAGCAAAGACTCTTGTGGGATTTAGTGAGAGCTAGAACAGCTTCTGATTACTGAAGAACAGCAATAAGAACTAACGGGAAGGTTGAAAAGATCTCTTCTTGCTGTTAAATACTTTATTCCTCGGAGACCAACTAAAACCAGGCAGAAGTCACCATCCATGTGGGTACTCACTGTCTGTTCCTAGGACTGGGAGCTTTTTCGATGTTTGGATCTCAGCATGGTTTACACTCTCACGTTTCAATGTGTACTCTCATGGCAGCATGCTTCCCAATTTAAATTCCACCTCTCCTGCTAATCTTCTCTCTCCTAAATCAAACTCACCTTTTCACTGTCCAGACTAACAAGTGGTTCCAGGAAATACTGTAAGCACCACAAAAAAGAGGAAAAAAAAAAATAAAGGAAAGCCTAGTTTTCTCAAGTGTTTGTTTTGACAGGGTTCCCAAAGAATCACAAATAACAACTTCAGTGACACAAAACCTATTCCTTTCACAGAATCACAGAATGGTTCAGATTGGAAGAGACTACAGTGGGTCATCTGGTCCAACCTCTCTACTCAAACAGGATCATCCAGAGCACACTGCACGTAATTACATCCAGACAGTTTTTGGATATCTCCAGTGAGGGAAACTCCACAGCCTCTCTGAACAATCTGTTCCAATGCTCAGTCACTGCACAGTAAAGTTCTTCCTCGTGTTCAGGTGGAACTTCCTGTGCATCAGTTTCTACCTGTTGCCTCTTGTCCTATTGCCTGGCACCATCCTCTGGATACCTTTCTTTCAGATACTTACAGGCATGGACAAGCTTTCCTCTGTTATCTCTTCCTGAGGCTGAACAGGCCCAACTCTCTCAGACTGACCAGGTAAGGGATGCTCTTTCTTTCAGACTAACAAATATAATTGTGCTAAAATGCTGCAGTTACAACCCAGGGCAAAACAGAAAAACCCGAAAAGCAATTCCTCGTGTGTGAGTAGAAAGGATTTATCACCAGGCAATTCAGAAGCAGAGGAGTGACAAGAATGCAGGTATGCTGGGTCATGCAATGGAGCCATACACGTTGGCACCTTAAAATGCTGCTTAAAATGACATGAAAGAAATTCTAGCAATTAGCAATTTTAAAATCTCCTTGGAGCTAGCATCTCAACAGATAAGCTATGTACCGGTGTTAGTTCTATTTCTTTATATCCTTTATAACCTAATTTTAGTTGTATCCAAGAGTACAGGAGGGAAAAAAAATAAAAGAAAATCCATATTTGTTGTTGACTAAAAAGACATTTAAAGGACTTCCCTAAAATGTGGTCCATCCTCCCAACCTTCAGTTCACAAGACTTCACTGAGTGGAAGAATATATTTGGGAGTTATAAACACTGAATTTTTTCAGCTTCACAAAATATACAGAAATGGATGCCCTAAATATTTGTGTGACAAGCCAGTGCTAGGCAAGCCATGTCTTTCCTTGCTGTGGACTCACACCCATGCTGTGCTCCTCTGGAAGTTGCAAATTAGTGCATAGAAAGAGCGTGATGAGGAGCAGAATCAACAGAGCCCAGACAAAGCTTCAGTTTTACCCTCCTGGAAAATAAACACATCTATGTTTATTGAAAAACCACTGGGACTTTTGTCTCCAAGAATACCTTTAACACATTACAGTGATGCTGTATGCCACTAGTAAATTATTAAAGCTATGCAGTGGGTGAAGAGAAACAAAAATGAGAAGAAATAAGAAAAACTTGCCTAGCAGAGTGTCATAAAAGGACTGAGACACTCCTATAGCACATCAAAAAACACTACGTAGTAGAAAGTCTGATCAGTTCTTTAATGATGATAGACACAGTAAGAATGGAAACAAAATTAATGAGCATTACCTGGGAAAAAGAGCATAGAATGAGTAAATTGCAAACATGTGCTGTTTGATTTGCATGTTATCTAAACATATGGCATTGTTCACTGCCAGCTTTGGCATCAGTAACCTGACCTAGAAAATATGTTAGTGATTTCTTGGAAAAAATAATGAAAGTATTTCCAACTTGTATTACTTTCCTCAGCCAGAATCATAATAGCTAATAGTGACTGAGCCAGTATTTATATTTACTCATTTACTTTATTTATGTTTATTCATCCTTGCTTAAAAATACAGATAACTTATCTAGTATGTCTACTACACAGTACACAATAATTTCAATTAGATGCAAAGAATTCTTACTTTCTCTAATTTCAAATCCATTCAAACGTTTGCTTTAACTTAGAGTGGAGCACTGAGTTGCTGTCAACTGAGAGTTGAGGTCAGTCTGCAGAAGTTGCAGGAATAAAAACTTGACAGTGCAGACAGAGGGAGGCATCCAATACCGGGCAACTGAAATGCAGGTAGGCAGGGAGAGGAAAAGGGAGATTATAAAAAAAAAATGACATAAACAAACAAAAACCCCACCTTAAGTGTACACTTTAAGACATACTAGTCATATTATTCTGAATTCTTGTTCTTCATCTCTGCGATTATGACAGTCATTTGAAAGCTGATTTGGGGCCAGTAGGCACCTAATATATCTACTTGTCCCTCATGCTAAGGGATGAGTATATTCCAACAGTCTACAATAATTAAACACTTTGAAAAGTACTTACGATATCCAGTACCTCAAATTCAAGGCTTCCTTTCACCAAAGCAGGGTGAAAAAAACCTACAGTAGATAAGAATCAATCTTCTGAGGGAGTAATTTAACAGCTAAAATTTTGCTAAGCACTGTCATGACCCACCCTGCCAGGTGGGGTTTATTAATAATTCCCTTAGAGTGAATTAAAGTAAATCAATATTAGATGATCAGTATTTGCAGATATATACACAGGATTTATTTTAGACCAATTTGGTTGCAAAGGAAAACAGGTATGTAGCTGTTTTTGTTGTTATCTATAGTAATATGGCAATAAAAGGCATAAAAGTATTGCAAAGGAAAAGAGGTATGTCGCCATTTTGGTTGTAATATAACCACCCAAGAAAACATGTAAGGGAAAAGAGAGAGAGAGAGAGAAAAGAATAAGAGCTAAAGGGAAAAGAGAGAAGGAAAGAAAGAGGAAAAAGTGTTTCTAGTCACCACCAAAAGGTCTCCAATGAACTTCGTTGGTGGTGGTAACGTGGTCCATTGAGGAGTGGTGGGGAAAACAAGCCCACAAAACATAAAGTTCAGTGGGTTTATATACACTGAGAAACCCTCTGGGTGCCTCCATGTGAGGAGGCAAAGGCTGTTTTTGTAGAGGTTGGAGGTGCTGGTTTTTTGCAAAGTCATTTAGGCTTGGGAGGGGTGGGGGCTGCTTTGGAGGAGCCCCTGATAAAACTGAGGCATTAGTGGTGGATGTTTGAATAAAGGACCCCTTTGGACACAGCCTGGCTCATAGGAGATAAACATCACAGGCCCAGAGAGTCACTGCTGGTATTCTTTAGATAGGAATCACAACCCTAGAGAAACACCACACACCCAAAAAGTTGCCCCCCTCCCCCGGCCTTCACAGAATTAACAGTCTGTGGGCTATGGCCTCCTTCCCTCAGCCTTTACCTTCACTCACTTGGCTTCTTTGCACAGCTTGCTATACTACCAATGCCTTATGGAAATTTAAAAAGTTCCGTTCCTCACAAGTGCTTCAAGACTAAAGTACTGTGTAAGTGACTGGGCTACTGTTATTATCCCGTAACATGTCCTGCTGGTAGTTCAGCTTTGGGAGTTTTTCCTTCTGTTCCTAATTTAGAGGTGGTCCCTTTTCTAAGAAATACACCCCTGCTGATGCAAACTCATTACTCTTGGAAGGCAATCCATTTGATAGGGGAGCAGAGTCAATGATTTTGGCTCGACATTGCCCTATGAAGCTAATTTGTGAAAACACAAAGTTAAGCACTCTGAAGTTTATACTTGTCATTTTAGAAGTATTCAGCACCCCTTGGCATCAAAACGAATTACATCTGGATCAGACTTGTCTCAGATCTGAATATTCAAGAGATCTGTAAAGGTATTTGTGGATTCTGGTTTATTTAATTCTCAAATGAAATTAAAATCTTCTGAGTGCTGCAAAAGGCAGGAAGATAAACTGTGGAAAATTATGGGAGTGTACTGCAGACCCATTAAAAACCAAGGGGAATAAAAAAAAAGCAAAACACACAGACATCACATCTTCTGATGCTAAAGAAAATACTTTTGAAAGCAAAGGAGACTCATTAACATCACTAAAAGCCAAGGCTACTCAGGTGTACTTTTGATTTTGCTGCGTCATGATATCCTACAAAGCCTGTTAAGCACTGTCAGAACATTTAAGGCATCTGCAGGGCTTGAAAGTGCCCTGACTGATTTTATGCTTCCCACAATCTATACGATTTCACCCTTAATTTTCAATATGTTTTTAAAGTCTAAAAATAGTAAAAATACAAATCTAAGGATGTTTGCTTCTTAAGTTCAGGTGAAGAAAACTGATAAAAGAAAGATAAAATGAGCCTGACAAAGAGGGAGTCAAAACTTCAGCCAATGTATTGGAATGCACTGGGAAATCAGAGTACACAGGGAGCAAGGCTGGGTCCCTTCTTTAAGGGGAACCTAGTGCTGAGCATGAACCATATCAGGTGAAGAAGTTAAGATGGAAGAGTAACTCAGCACCACAACTGCTCCCAGGCTTGGCAAGAGGGAACCTGAAATCCCACCTATTCTGCAGTGAAGACACCCAAAACCTTTGTGTTGCGAAGGAAATAAATTGGACACTAGAAATGTAGATTTAGAACTGCTCTTGAAAACTAGATAAAATCCAAGCAACTGAGTCAGGGAAAAAAATAAATAAAATGGTTCTGTGACATTTTTCTGTTCTCCAACCCATTGCTGCCCACATATGCCTGTACTCTCTGATTGCTGGGACAGCAGCAGTTGCACTCAGGTGAGACCCCACATTGGTAGACACCTTGACTTACAATAATTTTCCTGTACTGAGCACACACATATATGTACATATAGACAGTTGCCATCTCTGCACATCTCTCATTTAAATTCACTAGCAGCAAAATCCAGGATAAACAGCACTAGGATGGGAGGCTGCCACAGCAATGGTGTAATGAGCAGCAACATCAGGGTTCTTCTCATGTAGGTATGTACAATACAATAAATATACATCTAATAAAGCTCAGAAGTTACATTTCTTTTGCTCTCTTCAACTCCTTTACAGTCATGGTCCAGGCCTGTGAGATTATGAAGTTCTTTTAGTTCAGAGCTAAACAGTTCAGAGCAGCAAATCAGAATGTACGAAACTGACGGAATAACTACATATGTTAAACAAATCAGGTCAAAATTAGAAACACAAACACATGTCCCTCTCGAGTCCTCCATCCACCCCACCCCACTGCCCTTTTTCTGTGGATGTTTCAATGGCAGTAAGAACATTCTCTCATTTTGAAATATCAAATGCCCAATAGGATTTGAGACAGAGGTAACAGCTTGCAATGCTTCAAGTTTCCACACACACACCTTTTCTGTGTTTTCCCAAGACAGAGACATTTATGAAACACCCTTGAGAGTGTTTGTAAAATGCAAACCACTGCAGGATTGCAAGAGGTCTGGCAAAGGGTGGGCAGCTGTCCCTAGGCAGGTAGTGTAATGCATCTTCTTCAGCTGGAGCATTTGCCACAGTGTGGTGCAGGACTGCCTTTGAGCCTCTGTACCAGTCACAGGCTACTAAAGGTTGGTAGGTAGAGACTGTTCTGCTACCAAGTGCAGTAATGACGTTTGGGTGAGTTTTCTATTTGTCTGAATGCAACCATTACCTCCTGTGTTTACACAGCCAACTTTGTGGGGGAAAATAAGAGTATTTTTGTTCTGTTTGTAGGCAGCACAGTACACCAGGGACTGGGTCAGTTTTTATTTCTTAGTAACCTTTCAGAAAGGGCCTCTGACAACATGCTTGTTTTCCAGTGGGCTCTAAAGAAAGACAAAACTGAGTAATGGAACATTTTTTATATTTCATTTGAAGTTTGAGTCTTGCAGACTACAAAAAAAGCAGGTAGTAAAATGCAATAAATATGCTTTATTTCTTTGCAATGAGAACTGATATTCTTTAGTTTCATTAAAATGTCTCATAAGTTCTGCAATCATTTTTCTTACATGAGTTAGGAAAGATGCTGGTTTCCCACATTTCTCTGAAGCACAAAGTACCTGCTTGCTGCATCACTTGCCATCCATTCAGTTCCCAAAGCTGCTGCTAACTGCACAGTCAATACTGTTACTTAACTATTGTTTTAACTATCATAATCTAAGGCCATAAGAGAGCCAAAATTCATACATGATAAAAAAAAAAAGCTCAATTGTTAAACCAACCAACATTGCTGGGGTAAAAAATATAAACAACAGGAAAAGACTTTCAAGCACACAAGCTTTTCTTCAGGCCTAAATTCTGCTACAGGCATCCTGTAACAGGCAAGCTGAGAATTCCAGCCTGAAGGCTCTGTTTATAGCATATAATGGAACTTCTTACAGAAGGAAAAGACTGAATTAAAATGAAGATCTAGGATGTTGAGGAAACTAATTGATTCAAAGCAATGACCAGTTCAAACTCTTTGGCTTTTGAGGATGTGAAATGTGAGAGAAAATTCCAGCAGAGAAAGCTGATTTTTTTGATTACGCATAAATAAATTCAAGACTAATGTTAGGGGAAAAGAGAAAAAAAGAAAAAAAAGAAAAAAGACACGTAATTTATAAAAGCTCAAAAAGACAAAAAGCAGTTGTTCCTCCTCCATGTTGTCATAGGAAAAGATTGATAGCACAATTATAGCAAGCCTCAGGATTTTTAGCTTAGATATAGAAAAACCAGACACATTTCTGGGCCTGATTCAAGATTTAAGGAAGAATATAGACTGAGATAGCCTCACATTACCCTTACATTTTATAAGGAGGGAAAAAAGAAAAACCATGGAGTTTACACCTCATTTTGTAGCTGAAATGAATATTCTGAATATTTACATTCTTACTCATCCAAAGACATGTGCAGTACTGGTGAGGGAATAGTGCCAGAAAATTTGACAGTATGTCCAACATCAGGATATAACTTCAAGAAGAAAGAAAAGAAAAACTATGTATTCGTACTGAGTTTTATTCTCAGCCAGCGAAGACTGAATTCTGGTAACAGTAAGATATATTTTGATTAAGAGACAAGGCTTACATATAGATTGGATTTGCAAGGATATAACTATACACAAAGTGTGAATTTACAGATACCTATGGGTTTTGCTTTAGCACTCAATGCAGATAAGCTTAACATGAACTAAGAATGACAGAAAACAAGGTAACTCACTTTACTTTGAAAACAGGGCAAGTGCAGAATAAATGCAAAACTCAAAGGGGTTTTTAGCAGGGAGAGCTTGAACTGATGAACTATCATGCTACTAAATCTGTGACCTAAGTTTTGTCTGTTCTCAATGCCTGAGAATGCAAGGATAAGACAATGGAAAACAGGTAGTGGCATGGGGTTATGACTTTCTTGGGGCTTGTGGTGGTCTGGTTCAAACTTTTCATTCCTTCAGCACAGCAGCAAGAAGAAAGTCTGGTCTATGTGCGTCAGCAGGGGCTCAGGATACTGGTGTTCAAAATACTCGTCCTATAGCAGGCTTCTCAGGAACAAAACAGCTAGGGCTAGACCCATGAAAGAGCAAGTTCCCCAAGAGAAGTAGCTCATGAGAATACCCAAGTACAAACATATCTGTATTTTCAACCTGTGCATGTGTGCACCTTGGCCCATGGCTGCACAGCTCAGGTCTTCCCTTGAGACGACCTCAGGATACCCCGCCACAAGTTTCTCCATACGTTTCATTGCAAGGACAGGATCTGGCAAGTGTTCTGCCAACAAGTTTAAACTATCTATGGAAGATGTCTGTCTTCCCCAAAAAAGGCATGAACCCAAATGTATTTTGGTGAATAAATTCCATCTTTTCCAGACATTCAAAGCTTTATCTCTCACTGAAGGCACCCTGAAGACTGTGGCAAACTTCCCTTTAGTAAGTTTACTGCAGGTGAAAACCAGAGTCAAACCACCAACCCCCACGGCCAGAACATAGCCTTGGGAATCAGATGGGATTAAAAAAATAAGAAAAGCATAGAAATTCCTACCTGTCTGTAGAAAAATATTCGACACTGAGACCAATTTGCTCTTGTTCAGCCCTTGAGCATGTTTTGAAAACTGCAGGAATCTAAATATCAAAGTCTAAAACCCTCCCCTAAAAGGTGGGATGTAAGATGCAATGTAGTCCAAGACATAACCAACATAAAATGCTGAGGACAAGCAACTTGGAAACCTTATGTTGCAAGTGGGTGTACTGTGTTACAGTTGCCATTAATATCACTACATCAAAGCCCTTTTTTTTGTGTGTGTGACGGAAAACACAATGTGATATGAACCCATGTTTTTTTACAATAAACTTGCTAAGAATATTTTGACAGGAAGGTTGCCACTACAGAATTATCATGTCAGGTTCAGTGTTCTCCCACCATCAGCATGAAGACAGCTCTGTGGTCTGACCAACTGGACAACTGGCCATGTGCCTAGAAATTAGAATCAGAAATTCCTAGGATAATTCAAGATAGGAGGAACGTAGAGGTATCTAGTCCAGTCTTCTGCTCATAGAACATCGCCAATGAAATTACACCGAGCTGTTTAGTGCCATGTCCAAGCAGAGCATGATAACTTCCAAGGAGGAAAATTGTACAATTTCACAGGGCAACCTGCTCCAGACTTGCCTGTCATCACAATGAAAAAAAACTTTTCTCCGTTACTGATGTTCACTGTCACTCATCCTCCTGCCATGCTCCACTGAGGAGGCTGACTGCGTCTTTTCAATAACCTGCCTAATTGAAAACCTGCTATTTAGTCCCCCTAAAGCCTTCTCTTCTCCAGGTTGAATAACCCCATCCCTCAGATTCAAAGATCAAAGGTGTAACAAGTGAGCAATCCCAGGACAGATTGCTGCAGTGTTCCACTTATGGCAGGCTCCAGGCTGAGTAGAGTTCCTTAACCACTACCCTCTGAGCCCAACCCTCCAACCAGTTATCAACACATCTGGTGATCCACCCATCCAGACTTGGTGTCCCAGCTTGGACACTAAAATATTGTGGGAGACACTACTGAAAACGTTATTAGTGTCCAAATAAGTGACACCCACTGCTCTCCCCTCATCACAAAGCTAGTCATTTTATCACAGAGGGCAGTCAGATTGGTCAAGAATAACTTGCCCTTGGTAAATCCATTTCATCCATCCCAAATCACCATCACCTTCTCTCAGCCACTCATTGTAGACGAGTTCTAGTGAGACACAGATCTGCCTGTACTGACTACAGAGCTACAGTAACCATCTCTCTGCTCAGGATCCTGAATTTCCAACCCTGAGAAGGCTACCTATCTTGTATCATTTGAAAGACATCTGATCCCTGATTCAGGGTTGTGGAGCCTGCTGTGTAGGTTGCCTTTGACCCTCTGGATCAGCAGGTCTCCCTGTGCTTCAGTTATTCATCCATCAACCCTTCAAAACAGGGCATGAAGACAGACTGATGCACTCCGAGCTCAGACACTGTGCAGCAGTAGTAGCAGCACAAAGAGGAAGAATCTTACCTCTCCCCCTCTTCCTTGACTGGATATGAAGACAATGGTAAAATATTTAAGTACCTTCCATATCTAAATCTTGCCACTTGCTGATCCCTGTGCATAGATAACTGACTCTGCTTACCTTTGAGACTGTGTTTATTTGATAGCATCATCCTCTGTATAACCCCTGTCCCAATTCCCACTGAACTCCTGACTTACACAAACCAGAGCAGACAAGCTGCCTTCATGCTTTTCCTCTCCAATGGTTTTAAATTAACTGTTCTTTCATATACCTCTGGATTTTATAAATTACTTGTTCTTTTACCATGGATCAATCTTCAATTCCTTGATACTGTAACCTAAAACACTAAGTGACCTTCTGAACTAGAGGGTAGGAGTGTTAAAACATTTTCAGACAGAAAGCAGAGCTTAACATCATAACAGTACTTACTGTCTCTGTATTTTGGATAATGCTTGAGAATTTCTAATGCATCACATTACTCAGGAAATACAAATTAAATCAAAGGTTAAAAGTGTAAGTTCGAAAATAGGGACCTGAGAAGTCTGGGAATTCCACCCTGAGCACGGGATGCACCAAAAGGCCAGATCTTAGAACTGGCAGAGAAGAAGAATGGAGGTGTTGGAGACAGGCCAGAAATACACATGTATTTATAGGAGCTGCAGTGAACAGGAATGACACTATTCCAGAGCAGAGGGATTTAAATGTCGCTCTTTCAGTTTAAGGCAGCGTTTTATGTGTATTCATAAAACATTCCTTTGCATACAATCACACATATTGATGGATCATGAAGACCTTTAAGCAATACAGTTATAGAAGAGAAATAAAGGCAACAAAAGATCAAATAAGATGCAGAGTTGTAAAACAAAACCAGAATATGTTGGTAAGCAAAAAAAAGTGCCTAGGATTGTTCAAACAAGGCATGCACTGAGACTAAATATGGCCTTTATTAAGCATGGTTGTGTTTGTGCCATTCAATGCAACAAACTCTTTTATAAAAAAAATAAAATTGGATGCTCCCTACAATCTTGGCCTTAAGTCGCAGAAGAGACAAGAAGAGAGAAAAAGCCACCAACATTTCAGAAGCACTGCTAGGGGTTGGGTGAGAGCCAGGTCTTTATAATAGTTAAATTGCAACCACACTTCTGTTGCAGCTTTTTGTGCAATCAGATTTATTTTTTTTAATTCTGCTCAAGTAGCATTGAAATGAGGAAGTCAATGCAAAATCACTGCTTAAAAGATACTGGGAAGAAGCTACAGTCTTGCTCAGATTATCCCCTACAGTCTTTGGGAATTCTAACTTGTAACATCCAGTTAAAGCTCTTTAGTTTTAATGTATTGAAAACTGGGAGGGGGGTGGGACCCAGAAGAAATTTAATTATAAATTAAAACAAACAAAACAAAACAAACAAAACAAAACAAACAAACAAAAAATAAAACAAAACAAAAACAAAAACCACCAAAAAAAAGTATAGTGGAAAAATGGCAAAATTATCCTGGCTCCCTTGTCTACAGGAGCACCAAGGGGCAGTTTAAAAGGCAATTGGACTATCATTTTTAGCATGTGAAGCAGCAAACTCTGTACCTCTTCCATGACACAGGAGAGGCTAACAATAAATTGGTAGATCCTCTGTCTCAGAGCAGTTAGAAGAACTGAGATATCCTGGAGGCCCAGGATACACAATATTCTCCACCAGAGGCAGCTACGTGCAGAACGGGAGAGATCAAAGAACGTAACTTTAGGGAAAGCATAGCAAAGGCTAATTTCTTGAGACTGACCACTCCAGATGCATGGCATACTCAGTGAGGGGAGACTTGTCCCTCCGAGCTGTTCCAGAGCACTGAAATTAGTCATTATTTTCACAAATAAACTCCTAGAATATGCTCCTCCCTCTCGTGTACTATGGAACATGAGAGTTCATGGCTTGAGTTTGTTGACTCCTCTTACTGGGGTCTGTCACAGCACAAGACAAGACAGCAAATCATACTCAAAAATAGGAGTCAGGAAGTTTTCTGACTTTTCTCTCTTTATGCTTCTTTTTTTCTGTCTTTTCACATTGTCAGCCATGCTCAGTCACAACTTAACCCAACAGATCTGGCAGCTGCTGGAAGCCCCTATGAACAGATTCAGCTCAACAGCCCAGTAGAAAAAATTAGATTATGTTTCTTCAGGGTTAGTGGGCTGAACTGGCACAGGGCAAAGCGTGACATTTTCTGGTACAACTGGAAAGTAGGTGGTAGCACCACATATCCAGGAGCAGAGGAATCCAAAGCAAGCAGAGGCAAACAGATCAGTAAAATAGTTATCACCTTTTCCTTTCTCACAGTGCACTGTGCAACTTGACAGGGAGCTTCTTTCCAGCTAGGGAACAATTTAGGTGCACATATATCCATTTTATGGTCAGCCATGAACAGCCCTCAAAAACCAACAATGAGTAGCTTAGAGCAAACCCTTATTTGTGTACCAGTGTAGAATTCTAGAGTTATTACTGAGAAGCAATATAAGTGTAACCGCAATTTTAGGATAGAAATACATCACCACCTTGCAATTTAAAATGCTATTTTCAGACTTCTTTTAAAGAAAACAAACCCATAGTTGCTGATGTGCAAAACAGCAAGCAAATTTGAATGAAAAAGCACACTTCGTTCACCTTTTTTCTTACTGAACTATGACAAAACCCGTCAGACTAAACTAACAGATATTGTAGTTAGATTAAAAACAAAACGAAACAAACCCACAAACCTTTCCCAAAGACCTCACCTGCCGGTCATTTTAAGAACATGGACTAGAAATAGTTTAACACATTCATATAAAAAGAAACAGCTAAAAAACATCATGACCCTCTTAGTTTTCCATTCATCATGTTCTATTACCACTGGACACAGGCACAATAAATCCAGAGTCTGAGTAAATCCTGTCCCCCTGAGAGATATAAAGTTGGGAGCAGCATTACTTGAGTCAACATGCAGAGAGAATTGAAGGGCAGCTTCCTCAAATGTCCCAATTTGAATTTATCACCAAAACCAGGAAACAAGGGTATGGAGGGCAAATTCCCAGGCTGTAGCTCTGGTGGACACTCACTCTCTGCTACTTCCTCCTCTTTAAGATGTATACAGTACTTATAGAAAGATCATGTCCTGTGTCTTTCTTAAGCTCTGCATCATCTTGTTTAGAAAAGAAAAAGAAGAGGCAGAAAGACTTTTATTATTTTTTGTTCCCCCAGAAGCAAAACTCATTTACTCAAAGTTTCACACAAAGCCTGAAGTTGAGTAAATTATTTGAGACAGGTCCCCCCTCAGACAGGCACGCTGAGCTGTACAGCATTTTTCCTTTGGGCCTGAAAGGAATTTATCCCTGGCAATTATAATGACAGAAATGCTGACCTTGTGGAAACAGGAAATGCTCTCTGATTTCTGAAGTTTTAGATAGGAAATCTTTTCATCTTCACAATTCAATATAAGTTTTATTTCTTTTTTTTAAAGTTGGGCTTTATGTGAGAAGTTTCATAGTTTGAAAGCCAGAAAAGACCAACCAACAATGTCTGTACAAATTTCTGTAGAGATGGGTGAAAGAATAATCTGGTATTTTCAATGGCAGGAGTTCTTTTAACCAGATATTTACTGGATAAGATTTATTCCTACCATCTCACACAGATACAATTGTGGTACCAGAAACAGCTCAAGGTCAGAGGGAGGAGAGGAATGCAAAGCATTCTGTGGCCCTACTGTTCGCTTCTGGCATAATATTAAACATTAATTGGAGTTTTTAGAGCTTGAAGTTTCTGCCAAAATCTGAAGGGAATTTACAGTCTGAGATCCTACTAAAAAAACAATGAACATAGCAGAGAGGGAAATTGTTTCTTGTATGTGTTAGCTACTAACTTTATTTACACAAAGAACTAAACCAAAGGAACAAACAGACACTGAACAGCATAAATATTTCTTAAAGAAAAAGAGGGTATCTACATTATAACCACAAATTCCATTCAGAGAGAAATAGTTCAGCCAATTCTTGACGAAACCTAAAACTAACTGCTTGAAACTCTCTTTCTGTACAGGAAACAAAACTGGGAAAATAAAACAAAACATAACTATACAGATTCCATTCTCCAGCAAAATAAAAAAAAAAAAATTGTGAACATGCATTAATTTCTGGTTAATGTCAACAAAACAAGCATATTTCAATAATTTATTATACAATTTGTTTACTAGCGCACATTATTGGTTGGTCTTATACATGTATTTGCCTTTGTCATACAAGATTTTTTTAAGGTCAGTGCTGAAGCATGGGGAATGTAGGCTATGCTATGTTTCCCACTGAAATAAGGATAAATAAAATAATACATCTAAGACATGAGACAGCATCTCTACATCTTTTTCAGCCCAGACCAAGAGAGATGGAATGGAGTTCAGATAGACTGGTCCAGCAAGATATCATAAAAAAACGCTCAGCTCCTTATTCTGGTAATTTGGAAAATTCTAGCAAGTAGGTGTCATACAAATTTGAATATAAACAACTAAAATAAAAGAGACACACACCTAAACTGCCAGTAATTAATAAATAATTCTGTTCCTTGAAATTTCTTCTAGTGTTGCCTCTCAGATGTTCATGAACTCCTCACTCTAAGTTTTTCATCAAATACCCAGTTTCAAAAATGCTTACTGTTTGAGATGTCTAGCAATTACTAAAAAATAATTTGACATTTTTGTAAGAACATGTTATGTCTGGCAATTGATGGAGAAACTGGAAGATATTCTAGTTCCACTTCTATTGTGATTAGAACTGTTTGGATATTCTCTGATGAAAATATTTTATCACTTCCTGAAGCTGGAAACTAATTTCACCGGAACAGACTTTATTACTTCCAGGCAACCTACATGAGTCACTACAGAGCTAGACCCTCTAAATTTCAGCTCAAGCCAGGACTGTGAAGCATTCATCAAGGCACAAAGACTAGAGTTCAGGATTGCCTGGACAGTACATTTAAAAGGGCTGGGAGTTCCTGGGGGTAACACTACATAGGCAGCCATGGACATAGTGTTTGTTAAAAAGCACCCAACAAACCTTCTGGGACCTTGGCATAGGATCGGACTGATGAGTGGGACTGAACTCTTGACCACGGTGTCTGGTTGCTGTCCAGATGGCAAGAGGAGTCTCTTTTGCAAGAACCTTTTACCTAGATTGTGTGACAATCCCTGAACCATTACATTCCTGATTTCTTGTAATCCAGATGGCCCACGGTCCTACATGACCACTCCAGCACACGCCGAATCCATCGCTACAGATCGTTACAACTATAGACAAAAACTGTGTTGTATTTCATCATTTTTGCATCTGCAAGAAGAGTCTCTACTGACCATTTAGAACTATCTTACCTATGTACATATGCTTAATTTTGCAACAGGAACCTCTAGTAGAGCCTCTGGGAGGAAAGTCCAATTGGCCACTTGGGATGTTAAAATTCAAGCACAAGAATTGACTCAGGAACAACAGGAACTGCTTGGAAAGACTCTTCAGGTTATTCTGACTTTTCCACCTAGAGAGGAGTTCTTGCACCAATTAATCAAATATTTTACTAAGGTGTCTATCTGTGCGGTCAATCACCTTGTTCCAAGTTAGTTCCGTGTCTGAAACCAGCAATTATCTCACCTATGTTCATGAGGAGTCCCAGAGTTCTTCAGCCAGTCAATGAGTTCATGATTGAAGTGTGCTGGCGATGTGCACAGGCACAGTCTTGACACTCAACTATTCCTTAGTTATAACTGAAAAACAAATCCAAGTTTCCCACTTAAAAGTTCAATAACTCTTTCCACAGAAAAAAAAATCAATTTTCTTATGATTTGTATTGACTTTGTACTGCTTCATACTTAAACCTGTGCTGTTCCTGTGCCCTAAAAGGTCTATGCAGATCAAAATGCTTTGCAACTACTTCTGTTATTATTAAAAAGAGCCATGATTCATGACTAAAAGCTTAAGTCTATAATTGTCTAAACAACCCAAGAGCCATATTTCTAATCAATAATCTCTGCTTGCTGTGTGTTAGAAGTGGTTTAAATAGGGATAGGAGATTGTGGTAGTTTATCCCTGGCCAAAGGCAAATATCCAGAGGCCCCAAAACAACAGCTTCTCCCCTCCCTCCCAACTGCAGGGAGAAAAACAGGGCGGGGGAAAGAAACCACACTAGATGAAAAGTGGATTCTAATACTACTGAAGCAGTATGAATTTATACATATATATATATATAGAGAGAGAGAGAGAGAGAGAAGAAAAAGGAACTTAATATTACTATATGCACACACACAAACAATAAAGAACAAGTAAACAAGGTCTACTTCCCAGAGAGAGATACGCAGCTCTCCACGAAGAGACAGCAGGTCCACGACTGATGCCCTTCACCGCCGGAAAAGGACTGACTCAAAACTTCCATCCATCCCTTCTTATATCTAAGCTGACATAAATTAGGATGGAATACTTCACTGGGATACAGCAAACCATGTGATCTGTCTCCCAGGAAGAACTAAAGTCAAACCACCACAGAGATAAGAGGCACAGAAGGACATATCAGTAACTCTCAAATTCTTTCAGTTTTGTCTAGGGTTCCTTTTCATGCTTGCAATAGGAAAAAATAAATAGGAGATGGAAACTTAAGAAAAATGTTAATGACATGGAAGTACTTTAAACACTTGCCTTGGTCATGCATGCCCCACCAGCCTTTCGTATTTACTAGAGACTAGAAATAATTTTTTCAAAGTATATGTTTACTTGTTACATTGAAAAGTAGGTTAAAATGCACCAGCAGTTACAATGTTTCATGAGGTCGTCTGTCTTATATCTATTATATTAAGCATTTGACAAAAATCTATGTAGTGAATATAGTTTGATGAACTCCATGAAACTCCTTTTGGGTGGCTAAGACTGCTCTGCCTCTGATTGCCTGCTGTTAATTTTTGCTTGTCAGTATAAGATGAGAAGTACGTTCAGATCCTTTATCTCCTGCAAAACATGGTGGCAGTACAGAACAGTAAGATTTCAGTAGATGCTGCACTTGCCCCCCATTTATTCTCCTGTTGTTGACCCAAAGCAGCATAGAGCCTCATGTTTGGGAATTGTACAATTTGAACAGGACTTACAAGAAGGATTAGCAGAGTTGTCAGAAAGTGAGCTGTAGCTTGGATTTGGCACGGTAGCTGGAATGCTCTCATACAGAATTCACTTGTCCAGACAATCCTTTGGCTTGATCCAGTGTGACCCAGTGGCACAGTGTTTATGGTAGACCTTCTAAAACCTGCTCTTCCCTGCCCGCCTCTCCCTACGCAGTAGCTTGGAAGCGAGAGCTCTGATTGCATATTATGATTGCTCATAAATATTCTGACCAGTATTTACCCAAAGAGATTCAAACTCACATTCTTTGCCTTCCGAAAGACTTCCATAAATGTTTGGGTAGAGATTCCGGGTAGTTCCCATGCGGCTGAGATACCAGTAGAGAGACAGATAATCAATTGGGATCTGAAGGAATGCCAGCTACAATCCTGTGACTAAGGTAATATGGCAGGGAAGAGAAATGGCTTCTACTGGCAGCTCCAGACACTGGAGAAAAAATAACACAATCAACAGTTTCAAAGTGTAATCTCTTTGATCTCTGGAAGGACAGATTTGGCTCCTTTCTTTAGGTCATGAACTACAAATGGAGGCACAGATAAATTAGCTCTCTCAGGGCCACAGCTCAGGATGTTTCCCTGCCTTTAGCCATTCCTGTAGCCTAGCCAGCATGGCTCCTGTCTGTTCTGTGGTAACCAGCTGTGCCATCTACTATGTAGGGAGTAAAAGCTGGCATTCCCCAAATGCCAAGAGTCTGCATGACCCAAGGGACATACTACACAAAAAGTCACCAGTTGGAGAATTGTGCAAGACGCTTCAGCCATTTGCAAGCTTACAGAGCTTTACATAAAACTCTCTCTAAACATAAACCCCATGACAAGGTGGAACATCATAGGATCACTTTTTTACAGACCTTCTAATTTCAGCTGTGGACCCATAAGCATCAGGTACATCTGCATGGCTGTGAAGGCAGTGTGCTGGCTCTTAGATAGCAGCCTGCACCTTGGGAAGGCAGTCCTGCTTCAAACCTTCCCATAGATCCAGTCCTCCACATTTCAGCTACAGCTGCTACTAGAAGAAACAAAAAAAAACAAAAAACAAAAAACAAAAAACAAAAAACAAAAAACAAAAAACAAAAAACAAAAAACAAAAAACAAAAAACAAAAAACAAAAAACAAAAAACAAAAAACAAAAAACAAAAAACAAAAAACAAAAAACAAAAAACAAAAAACAAAAAACAAAAAACAAAAAACAAAAAAAAAAAGAAAAAAAAAAGAAGAAAAAAAAAGAGAAGCAGTAGCTGCTCCTTTCTCAGCTCTAGGACTTTAAAGTCAGAGCTGCAGGACACAGCAAGGGAAGAGCAGTCCTGCTGCCTGTGATCAAAGAACATTTAATCTTTTCTCCAGCTGACTGCATGGTCTCCCTTCTCCCCTCCTCCCTTTGACTAATCTCATTTCCAAACCCAAAAGAGAATCTGAAATAGAAATATATATGTATTTACACTGAGCATGCTCACATGGCTATTTCTCTCAAACATATAAGAGAACACTTAAAAAATAAATCCTTTCTTTCAGCAATATTTACTGCAAGAAGACGGAAAAAAAAAGCAAAACTACAAAAAGCAAATAGCAGCGATAAACTGATAAACCCCTGTCATATTGTTTATTCACTCAGCAGTCCACAGGATCTTATATACTCAAACACACATATTATCACCCTTAAGTCATAGTAGCTAAATAAACACTAGTTCAGGCAGATCTTAATTTCCCATACTTTACATATATTAACAAACATTTTCAAATTATGATGGGTTTCCCATGTAATAGAAGATGGTCTAAAATTACATTCTCACTGCCTGCTCAGTTTGCATTTCCCATAGTATTCTGCAGTCTTCCTTGAGATAGCAAGAAATCACTAGTCTCATTAAAATGAAGACAAATTTATTATTAGTTCTAACAGACATTTTATTCATGTGCAAATGACAGGATAATAGAACTGTTGTTTGACAGCTTGCTGAGAAAATTGTAGCTTTCATCATCTTAGATGATAAATTTTTCCTAAAATAAAATGAACACCCATGGAAGAAATTGGAATTAGGGGTTTAGACAGAGAAAAGAATGTGACAACTATTCGACTTAACTGAATCAGTTTCTGTGATCTTACAAGAGGGAAAAATACTTTGGTTCAGAACAAGCCAAATTCAGATATCATTCAGCAAGCTAAATATCAGAAGTGGGCAAAATATTTGCAGAATTTAAAAGGAAAAGCAATAAACTCACTTTCAGATTCTTAAAGCTCATTAGTTTATTGAAAACAAGCAGTTTTTACTTTTTTTGTTATCCTCGTGTTTCAAAAGTCTCCCACAAATGTGATTTTTGGCAGCCAGATTGCAAAAGCCTATTAAGGCTGCTAAGCAACATCTAGTATTTGTTACAGGATTATACTGTTATATAGGTGGATTTAAATATTTTTAATAGAGAGAGCAAGGAAGTTCCAAGACCTCCCAGAGGATTTGAAAAATAAGGTGCTAATCAACATGGAAAGAACAAAATTCTCTTTGTGGAAAGAACATTATTGGAAAGTTATCTTTTCACATGTCAGTCTTGGCACGGGGAATAGGAAACATAAGCATTTTTACAGCTGCCAAAAATGAATTTCAGGCTGAAGTGTTTTGTTTACAGGAAAAAAACAAAAAATATTAGTTTGACCTTAAATAAATCATTTAATTCAAACACAAGTGATTATTTTGCATTTGAATTGAATAAACTATGAAAAATAATAGTTTTTGCAAGTAGTTCACTTCAACAGCAATTCAATATTCTCAACTTTCCAATTTGCAAAGGTGAGAAAAATAAGACAGTTTCAAAAAAGTAGCTAAGGATTATAAAAAACAAGCACACAAAAAACTCCAAAAAACCCAACCAAACAAAAGAAAAAAACTACTAACACTTTATCCATAGGTTCCTGTCAGCACAATGGCAACCTTATTTTGCCCAGACTTTATCCCCAAATGCTAATCTATGGGTAAATAGGAAGTTAAGACCTTTCCGAAACTTGTCCGAAATTCAGAACTTCTTTGAGATTCCTTAGGGCATTTCTGTAATAACAAAACAATTAATCCAAATAAGAACATTAACTATCATTTTATTTTATAATACTTTTTAATCCATATCAATTAAACAGCAATTGTTGATGTGTAATGTTAGCATTTCTCATAACTTCAGGCCAACTAGGACCCCCAAGCCCACATTCAGTGGCTAGTCTTCTCCTTTTTGTGCCTTCCTTAGTTCTCTCAGGATTTACATTTCCTCATGGATCCTGCTCTGCACTCATAACTGCTCTGAACCAAGCAGAGCAGGTTATACCTAGGACATAACAAGGGTGATGATTTCCCTGCAGACTGAAAAAGACGCAAAGACAATCAGACCCTTCAGAAAACACAGTCACTACTCTTTCATTTAAAAACACAAATAAGAGGCACCTGCTTCCATTTTAATAGTCTGGTAAAGGGTCTAAATGGCATTTAGACCTGCTCTATCTAAATGAGATTAAGTTTCCATCATATTCTCCTCATATGGCATCTGGACAAGGCTGAAATGTTACCAAAAGGCAGAGGTTAGCTGAAACAATGCCTCTGTGACATTTTGCAACTGTTACTGAATTTACATCAGACCTGGAAAGAAGCTGAAATTTCAGGTTCCCACAGAACAAATTCTTGGAATGCTGACTCAGAAGTGATAGAGGTTGCATACACTTTTAATGCTTTTCTACAGTAGGGAGGCAATTAACAATCCAGGGAAGAAAATAAATTAATAAATAAGGGAGGAGTGAAGGGGGGAAAAAAAAAAAAAAAAAAGGCACCACACTTGAAGAAAAATGTAATCCAGAACAAGTGAATTCAGAGGTAATGAGCTGATGGGACAATTCTTACAAAACCCAAAAAATATTCACCTTATTATGGTCCCCACTTCCCGAAACACTGGAATTACCCTCCCTATTTGAGAGTACAAACAGCACATTCATGCCTAATTTTCTCTTTTCTCCTATTGGCTTTGCCAACCAAGAATGCATGCATATCAAACAGTGGATATTTCTTCAGCTTGTTAGTTATTTCTGACTTGAAGATTGTCTGTTATAGAGTCCAATTTCAGTAACAGCTAATGTTTAAAATTCATCCATTTAAAATGGATGTTGTTCAGTACTCTGAGGGACTCTGGGAGATACTGCATATATTTGGTTTTTTAACTTATATTATTGGAAAACACCACCCAGCTACCGTCCAAAATCTGTCTTTAAACTGAGGCAATTCAATTTTAGGACATCTCAGCCACTGTTAAATCTCTTTGCAAGATGGTATACATCCTTCTTCTTGCCTTAGACTTGACAATCCAGTTGAAGCCAGCCCTGAAGAGAGCACTGCTGCAGCTACAGAATTAACTATGGATAACTGGTCTCTGTGCAATAAACAGCCTGGAGGCATAGGGTCAGTACATTCTTCCTCCTAGAGCAGACAGGAGCCTTCACCTTGAATCAACTTCAGAGCTGTCTACACTGGTGCCAGGTGATGACACAGCACTGCCACCAGCATGACAGCACTGCTTTGGGGCTGCTGAATTCTGCATAGAAAAACGTGAAACAAAGGTTCTATCCTTAATAATTTTGTGGGGTAAACAAATGGGTCTAAACACAAAGGGGGAAGGCTGTGACTGTCCCCCACCTATAAGCTTATTCACCCATTAACTGGGATTCAGCTCAGGCAAAAGATACTTGTGTGCAGAAACAACTTCTTCAGATGTCATGGCACATCACTCTTGAACGTGCCACTGTCTGAGTTACATGCTGTGGTAAATCAGAATGGGGTTTTAAAAGAAGACTGGAAGTGCAAGCAACCAAATGGAGATGTGCTCAAAAGTGCAATACATATTTTCATTTGCCAAGTCAAATGACAAATGATTCTCAACAGTAAATGTTATTATAAGTAGGCCACTGTTCAAGAAAGCCTATTCAAATCAACAAGACATGGTTCCAAAAATATTTAACCTCAAAAATCCATAAACAAGTCCGCTCTACTACAATTTATTTTCTTCAAACAGAAATTGGGAGTTTAAGATAGACATGAACAGACAACAATGAAATAAAGGTTGCAAGCTCTTTGACTTAGCAATATATAGAAGTATTAGATCAATCCAAATTTCATGTTAATTTGAGTTATTTTTGGATCAGAAATACTTGTCTCAGAAACTATCAGTAAGAACAGTAAGAGAAGAACGGAATTCATATAGTAGCTGTGGCCAATTCTAGGTGGAAGGGAAAATTCCCCAGACTCCTAAGTCTGAAACAGCACTTTTAAAATGAAATTCAGTTTCAAAGTGAGAGATGAAGCTACAACTGCCTAAGACTTTAAAATCAATTAGCTCACATGGTGAGCAGCTCTATTTCAGAAAGCAGAGAAAGAGATATCAAAATGTTTTAAAAGTGTCCTGTGTTCATTCCAGTATATTTACTGAGACCTAACAAATACTGGAAGCTCAGGTAAATTTTGCTTCACTCTGATAGCACATCTGAAGCACTATCACCTCAAAATCATGACTGATTCATCACAGCATAAAAAGAACATCTCTCTCACCTAACTCCTTGCATATATGCTGTTATGCCCTATGGGAATTACTTGAGTGGTCAGTTTCTGCCAGTCCAATTCTCTGGTCACAGAAGGTTGCCTTCCAGTGCAAAAAGCACTGTACAACATTCCCTTTCCTTTCTAGGTATCTACAAAGGCTATCCTTAGCTATTTAAACAGAAATACCACCACAGTTAAGAACTGGAAGAGACAGCACTGACATAACTGCTGGATAAAATCTGGACAAATCAATAGCAACCCTGGGAAGGAACTGCTGGATTTGATAAAGTTCCTCAGTATAGGGCAGATTGCATCATTTGTGGTTGAAGTCTTTTTTCTTTTTTTTCCCATAGGAGAATGAGATATTGGTTTTGGGTTCATATTGTCACAAAAATGGGATCTGAACACTCATGTTAAATTCACTGGGGATTGACATTTTGGAGTCTTCTGTTAGAGTCCATTAATTTGGTCAGAGAATTGCCTTTTACAAGAGACAATAAATACTAATATTCACTTAGAAAAGTAAACTTATACTTACACTGTTATTCACCAGCTTTTAAATTAACTAGTCCCTTAGATTATATAAACTATTTTACATATTTTCAGTTTCCATGAAACTTACTGCTACATGGTTGAATTCTGCAAGTTGTACGTGATGTGCTACAACTGAATGCAATAAGACTATAAAAAATAAATTAGTGAAAAGCATAGAGATGAATTATTCTAAAAGCATGCTCTAGACATAGAGGATTATTTCAGTTAGGTAAAGACAGACCATTTTTTCACATACTTGCAGTATACCTGTAGAAAACTGGTGTTCAATTATGTTCATCACCTAGAAAACCTTTCATATGGACAAAGCAAATTACTCATTAAAAATAAACATCTAATATTCTGCTTAATTAGGTAGCTTAAAACACCCTTGAACATTCCCAATGCTTTCTCCGAACAGACCATTTGCTCTGCTGTCTCATTTACATATCTGTGAGTGGTTGCATTTGGCTTAAGCAAGTTCATCTGTCACTCAGTGTCAATACATTGCTTCTCTGATAAATGGGTAGCAGCAGAAAGTCAACAGCATCTGAAGTTTTCTTGCTGAGTCCCACCCGTGTCAAATGCTGTTTGATAAGAATTATCACCACAAAGAATAGACAGAAAACAAGGCAGCCAAACACTTACTTCCTTTGTTCCAGACCATGACAACTAGACCTTTTCAAAAGGTTCACAAAACAAGGAAGGTCTTTTTCTTTGTTAGGTAGTTAGGCAAATTAGATGCATTATTCTAGATCTCACACAGTTTGTTTTCCTGTTCAGTAAGGGTTTTACACTAAGCCTGAAATCCTCCCTCCTTAAAGTTGTTGTAGTATCCAGGTATTGGATACATTCACTGTAGAGCCACATCCTTGTAAGATCAGTTCTCTTCACAAAGTCCACTAAGTTCCTTTCATCTAATAAAGCACTGTCATTCTCTCCATTTTACAGCACGCATCTTCATAAATGCAGACAAGAGTCTGAATATCACTTAAATCCCTAAATGTCTTAATATAAGCCCAAGTTGATATTTGCTTATGAGGGTAAGAATTGTGTCTTTGTATATGAAACCATAAAAGATAACTCAGTAGAAATTCCTCTGAACGACCCTTTCAAAAGTGAGTGATCTAGATTATAGGAGATCCTTAAGGAAGAAGTAACTCCTGTAGTCTCCTGCTACACTGCGTGTCTAGCAGATCAGACTAGGAGAACTGTTGCAGCAACATTTTCAGGGCTTCCCTGCCTTGTCCTACAAAAGCTGAGGCTGATTCACCACATGGAGCAAGCACTATTTCAGAGACAAGGAAACTTTTTAGGTAGAATTAACTTGGCTAAATTAAATGTTTAGAAGCAGGTATCCTTGACAGTGGAAGGAATTCATACGATCCAACTCACTTCATCAGTTTTATTACTTTAGAAAGAGCATATCCCTGGTCTTCTGGAGAAGTGTCTTCCTCATCCTTAGCTCTGGAAGATTAACTGACAGTGATGTGACATGGCATGACCAACACTGCCTTAAATATTCTAAGCTGGTTATCTTTTTCCTTTTTCTGGGTGCAGTGGATCAAAAGATCCTCCCTAGAAGTCTAAGATCATGGAAAACACTAGTCATATGTTTAAAAGCACTTTCCACATAAAACTAACTCTGGACAGAACTTTTTTTAAAAATTGGGAAGGGGAAAGCAGGGTAACTGGATAAAAAATTAAGTCCTGTTATACATTAGGAACTGGTTCAAAGCCAGAGAAAATAAAACAACAGTTTTGTCATGGGAAAATACTGCCAGTAAACATAGCTGTGAATAGACATTCAGAATAACATTGGTCTTGTTCAGTACTGTGAAGTAAACAAAGGAGACACACGAGGCCTGGAAAAATATACTAACATGATGACAGAGGTCACAGGAGGCTTATGAAGAAAGCCAAACTAAACATGGCAGTGAAAATTTAATACAAGGGAATAAAGAGCAGTAAGGAGAAAAAAGAAGCTTCATACAGGTAATTTCTAATCAACATTTCACTGAAAAGACTTGCACATTGTCACTCTGCGCTCACTAAGGGAGCCTGCTTAGTGCATAGCAGTCAAAAATAGGCTTCATTAAGAAGGGGATAAAGAAGTGAAAATGCAATATCATTTACATAAAATCATTATATTCAACACTACTTGAATATTATGTTCAGTTCATTACTTCAAGTCCAAGAAAATTATTAAAATAAGGTCTACAGAAAGGGAGATCTTGGCACCATTGAGTGGCGGATCCAGAGTTCCTGTTGAAATACTCTTGTTCGCAAGAGGCCTAAAATAATATACATTAATTAATTAATACATTATAATTAACATATATAATATATTATATAATATATATTATATATAATTAATAATTATTAATACATTAATAATAGACATTATATTTGCAGATAAAGACATTCTTTAGCTTTCTTCACTCACCTTCTTCTCACCTATTAAAATGTTAGAATGTCTAAACACAGCAGGAATGTAACAAACACTGGAACCAATGTCAAAGTTCCACAGTAAAACAAGAAAAGACAATGTCTGTGTCTGAACTGGACAAATATTTCAGTATGCTTATTCATAAAAGAGAAAACTAAATTTACTTTAGTTGACTTCAGCAATTTTTGTTGCATGTTTAGGCACGTCCATGTATGGATATGAATGTTTATAGAAGTAATAATTTCAAATAATTTAAGTGTTTGGAAGGGGAAAAAAAAAAAGACAAATATTTTGAGCTCAGAAACATGAATGACATGAGGATTCTACCCATATGAAAAAGGCACTGACTGAAGAGAAAAATAAGCAACATTAACTGAAAATTCTTTTATCTAGTATCTGGACTCTAGGTGAATATTTCAGTTCTGAGATTATTCTCTAAACAAATTTTTTCATAAGTTATTTTCCATACTTTGCTGAAGCAGGGAGTGGGGAAAACACTTCAGGAAACTCACTTTTCTCAGCTATCACATCTGGGGTGGGGAAAAAAGGAAACAAAATACAAACAAACAAAAGACACCACTGTCAAAATTACAAAAAACCAATGCCTTGCATTATACTTAAGTTTGCTCAAAACACACTTGTGGATACATGTTCTTAACCCAGTAGGATGCTGGAATCTACTGGATAGCCCGGTTGTGTTTAGTATGTCACAAATTAATTTCTGTCTTCAAACACATCAACATTGTTCCTTGTGGATGTGCCCAGAGAGCAGGCTACAAGAGCCTGCAAAACTCACCATCCATCTTACCCCAAATCGGGGTAAGACATTTCATTATTCATTGTGCTGAGAGAAGGAGTTAAGAACAAGTTAAATATGTGTATTCACTCAGGAGAAGATGGCTTGGTGTCAACAGTCATCCTTCTGGGAGATGGGCAGCACAGTTCATGCATACTTCAGTAGAAGATGGAATGAAGTCCATGGCCAGTGACCAAGCTGAATAAAACTTGCTTCACTCTTATTTCCCCTGTCTTGTGTTTAGTAGCATTAACCTTTCATAAAGCTGTCCTTTCTCACTTCTGAAAAGGTTCTCTTTAATCTTAAACATTAATTTCATACTTAGAAAACAGGGGGGGGAATATCCCCTAAATCAGTATTACTTGTTTTCCTTTTATTCCCTGATTAATGGCTAAGCACAGCTCTTTTTATGACCCTTATAATCACCAGCTGCTTTGTGACTCCCATTGCTGGCTTCAAACAAGCCTCATTAACTCCTAATTAATTTCAGATAACATAATCCCTTTTACTTTTTCCTGGATGAGATGGGGGTCAGGAGAGAAAAAACAATTATCATTCAACTACCATCACCTCTCAAAAGAAAAGAGTAGATGGGTTGTGTCAGGGGGGTGATACAAACCAAGTATTGCTCCAAGAGCTGAGCCTAAGACACGGGTCTGAAGCCTCAAGTAGGGGGAAGCAGGGACTGAACTATGACCATGGACATATCTAAGCAATGTAATAATACCCACGGTTGTTAAACTTTTGGTATGGGAAACAGTCTACTGTCCTTATTTTCTAGCCAAAATGGAGACTTTAAGAGAACATCCTGATACTCCAGAGACCCTGAAGAACAGCTGGCTCTACTCTAAAAGGAAAGCTAAGCACAAGCATTGGCAGAAGTGGTTTCCAGCTCACAAGGAAGAACACATACACTAGATTCTTGTCTCAGATGGTGACTTGAGGAGGTCAGTCATGGAGTAGTTCTACAGCTTTAAAAAGCTCTTCTTAAAGAGACAGAAGTGCGCTTATGCTTGACTAGTGGCAGAGCAGATTTTTTTTTTCTTGCTGGCGTGTAGATACACTTGCAGTGTTACTTTGAGAAAGAAGCATGACATTTTTCACTAATGTGACCACAGCCCTTACTTTGTATGGTCACTGGAAAGACTCATCAGTTTACAGTGAGACATGAAGGCTGTGAAAACACCAAGTTCTCGAGGCCACCTGCTTCCAGGTCACTTTGAGCAGCTTTGGATAAACATAAAGCATTTGGCACAGCTATTTCTGACTTGGTCTTTCCTCTAACCAGCCTATAATTTTTCCTTTGATTATAATGCAAGATGTCTATAACCAAAATGTAAGAATCTTTTTTTTTTTTTTTTTCTTTTTTAAATTGAAGACATTATGTCTTCTAACACTATGGTAGCACCAAAGTCATATATGTGTTTTCAAACCCCAAGTGAAAAGCATACAACTTTAATGGTTTTGAGAAGGGTGCTTTTGAAGACATTAGTACTCCACTTAGCAGCTGTCCCCAATGACAGCATCCCTTACTTTTCAGACTAAACCTTGAACTGCAAGATGAGAAATTTAAGACAAATTCTGCCGTTCCCTCATGGCAAAAATTAACTCTAATTTTATGATATTAGTACATGATTCGCTGGAATAGGTTTAAAAAAAACCACTAAAATATGTTTGCCACTGAAGATTTGCTGGTCTGGAATAGATGA
>VXAU01006103.1:1192321-1228052 GCA_013399695.1 Formicarius rufipectus
TTTTTAATCTGTTTTTAAACTCCATGTCCTCTTACCTACACAATTCGGTCTGGGGTGGTTCCATAGGAGAGCAGAAAGGCAGGGAAAACAATGATCCTTATGCAGGTGGCAGGCTTTTTGAAGTGGAACAGAGTGTCCCCAAACACTCTGGTTGACTACTCTCTGGCTAATAAATTCTGACCTCTGAAGGTCATTAGCTGTTTATTAATTGAGACAAGCTATAAAGTGCTTTCGCTGCGCACTAGGTAAAAGCACTTGAATCCTCTACATCCAGCCCTCTCTTCTGGTGCCAAGTGATGGCATTAACAGAGATTAATAATTACATGCCTGCTTGTACCCCACAGTTTCAGCCTAGGTTATGCAGTCAGACCAGCTCACCACAGCTGCATGGGAATGAAATGATGTGCTCAGCTGAAAGCAATGCCTATAAAAGTTGCTTCTCTCCAGTGACCTGCACAAACTGTTCTGCCTTCCTCAAACAAGGGGCAGCATGATGCCTGGTAACTTGGACATGTTTCAGCAGACTTTTACCAGGAAGAAAAAAGATGTTCCTCATTGCAATGTCCTCAAAACTTAAAAGTTCCTGCACCAAATAATGAAAAAACCACATCATCTCAAAAATCAGAATCAATATTTACAGGAGACCATATCAGCAATGGGGAACATGACATTACACCAGCCAAGTGCCACAGACTTAGGTAAGGGCTGGATAACCTGTTTTTGGGTGCGCTGGCTGTAACCTCACTATCATACTACCATGGAAAAAAAAACCCCTAACTCAGTGCATAGTCTAGATAGTTGTATACAACCTGCATGCCACTCCAGCACACAATGGACATGCTGAGTACAGCATATATGATTCTCAGATTCATGATGATAGTCGACCAGGCCTGTGCTTTGAACAAGGGGAAGACCTGGAAAGGTCTCCAGAGCACTCACCACCTCTTGAAAATCTAAGGTGCTCATCTCCCTGTATAGCCTTGACATCTGAGCTGTCAGCAGTCAGGGGACAGCCAAGGCATATTGTAGCTTGATTGCAATGGGAGTCTGAGCAGCTGACCCTCAAACCTAGTTTGCAACAGGTTTGTATCATGAGTGTATTCACTCTTGTCCTGCAGGTACCAGCTGCTCTGATGCCCAAGAGCTGGTTTACACTGTGCAGGTGCTCCTTATCTTGTTCCTAACATTTGTGGTGCAGCTATATAAAAAAAAGTCAGACCAAAACTGCACACAATATTCAAGGTGAGGCTGCCCCAGTGTACAGCAGAGTAGGACAAACCCCTCCCTCAACCAGCTGGCGATGCTGTGCATCACAGGCTTGTTGAACAGGTTTTATTTATTAGAATAATTTATTGCATTCAACTTTCTCTAATTGAAGAGCACCAGTTCTAAACCAGATGATCCCTCCAGCCTTCCTCCACCAGAAAATCTCCAGGGTGTTCATATTTTCTTTGAAGGGCACTGGACATATCACCACAACTAAGGCCTTGATAATGCTGAACAGAATGGGAGTACATTCTGAGCAAGCAATATAAATATTTATTGATACCACACTTGCTTCCTTCTCATGCCAGATAAAACCAGCATCATGCTTCCAAGTCATATAACATCCTAAGTCCCATGATTGCCCATCTCCCTTTCCAGGAACCTTTCAGAACCACTCAGCATATATTTGCTCCCAACCGAATTTGACACCTTAGACTACTCCCTCTAAACTGCAAGGTGCTGCACCTGCATCAGAGCAACACCTGGTATCAACAAAGGCTGGTGGGTGAAGGGATCAAGAGCAGCCCTAGGGAAAAGGAATGAATGTTGGTGAATGAAAAGCTGGACATGACCTGGCAATGTGTCCTTGCAGCCCAGACAGCCAATCATATTCCAGGCTGCATCAAAAGCAGTGTGACCAGCAGGCTGAGAGGGATGATTCTGCTTTTCTGCTCCACTCTGGTGAAAACCCACGTGGAGTGCTGCATCAAGCTCTGTGGGTCCTCAGCACAAGAAAGGTACGGACGTGTTGGGCTCCACAGGTTTGGATCAAGTCCACAGGAGGGCCACAGGAATGATCAGAGGGCTGGACAAGAAACTCATACTGTCAGGCACATGATGTGATTCTTGATGTGGTTCTGGGCAGGGCCAGGAGTCAGACTTCAATGATCCTTGTGGATCCCTTCCAACTCAGGATATTCTATAATTCTATAACAGAAATGAAGAAGAAATTTTGTATGATGAGGGTGGTGAGGCACTGGAACAGGTTGCCTGGAGAAGTTGTACATGACCCATCACTGGAAACATCCAAGATCAGGTTGGAAGGGGCTTTGAGCAACCTGATCTAGTTGAAGATGTGCCTACTTATTGCAGGAGAGTTGGACTTGATGCCTTTTAAAGGTTTCTTCCAATCAAACCATTCTGTAATTCTATGATTCTAAATTTTATCCTTACTTGTGATTATATCCTGAATTTATCAAGACTGAAAGACTAGCTTAGCAATAAAACTAGTCTGCTTGCTTCTAGCTTGCTACTAAAATTGTAGGTAGTAGGCTTACTCTCTATTCCATTCAAAACATTCTGTAAAAATTCATTTGATGTCTCTGTTGGGTCAGATAACATCAATTTTCTGAGCATGATTTTCTAAATCATTTGGCTTTTCACCATGTGATTTAATTTACGTGTGTATTTGAGAAAGTGTGATGCAAGGCAGTAGCAAAAGCTCTGCTAATCTCAAAATGTGACACCTAATATGCCTCCTTTATCCACTGGCCAATTACTCAGACACAGAAGGGAACTGGGTTGAACAAATGGACCATGTTGGCAGTTACTCAGCTCTTTGATGATTTTCCAGGATCTTACAGATGGTTTGATTTTTTTCCATTCCAGAATTTTTCACTTAATTGACATTAAACTGATGAGTTAATAATTTCACAAAGTTCCTCTCCTGATTACCTGCTCTTCTTACCCTTTCACACTCCACAAGTTTTGTACACCTACTCAAAGACTTGCAGTTACAGCTCTGAGAATGGAAACTTAGAGGTCCAGCTGAAGAAGAGAGAAAAAGCCGATATAAAACTCAGTAAGCCTAGACAAATTTGTTTATGTTGACAAAAAGAAGGCCAAGAACCCTTGGGCTCCAAAACCAAATAGCATAGGCTGATTCATATGCACACATCCAAGTCGAACACTGTTGGTAGTCAGCCCTGGCTCAGAACTCTGACGTGCTTTGGCTCTTATTAGTCCCCGCAAGTAGTCACACTCACTTCACTCCAGAAGTAGGCAGCAGGGTATGAAACATTTCAGCACACCTTGCTTTATGCTTGCAGGCTGGAAATTTGTGCTGGACACCAAGTATGCAAATATCCTGCTGTTTGCAGTGGATAATCTCCCCATCCCAGCATTTTCTTCCTATGCTTCTCAGACAACTATAGATGCTTTGTATGGCCCATCTGTAGTCCTGCCTCACTATTTAGGTTGAAGCCAGGCAAGCTGCCCTCAGTGAAGGGGCTCCAGGGCAGATTAATTTCTAGTTTGAGACAACAGCAGTGCTCCTAAAACATGCTCTTCCCTCTTGGAATTAGGGCTAGATGCTGGGAACATCGTCTGTACGTAAACAGAAGTGTTGCTTTCCCCCATTACCATAGGTCATAGGTCCAGTTTGCAATGACCACCATCTCAGTGGAGTGTGTGTCCAGCTGGATGACCACAAGGTGTTGGACACTGAGAGACATTGTGGCGATTTTCACCCGGTGTCCACCCAAATCTCCAGGCCCCCCCTTTCCCAGAGGGAAAGGAAAAGGAGAAAAGAAGAGAAAAAAAACTAGCTGAGAGATAATGGCAAAACAAACTCAGAGTAGCTAAGTACTTAGATTTATTACTAACAAAATAAAAACTAAAACTAAAAGTAATAAAACTAAAAAGTAAGAAATAAATCTTTCTCCTCCCACTCCTCCCTCTTTCCATCAGTTCAAGAGAGCAGGGAATGGGAGTTTTGCAGGCGGTTGTTGTTGCTGCCATTGCTCTTGTCCTGTGGGTCACTCCATGGCGTGCAGTCAGGCCTCTGCACCCTGATGGTCCTCTGTGGGCTGCAGGGGGACAACCTGCTCCACCACAGTCCTCACCATGTCTGCAGGGTGGCCACAGCTCTTAGCCCTTCCCCTGCTCCCAAGGGGTCCCTCCCANAGCAGCTTCTAACAGAAACCATCCTGGAAGCCCCCCCTTCTACTAAAATTCAGCTGCAGAAACCCATGACAGACATCCTGGAAATTCATACCAGCAGTGCTCATACTGTCATTGCCTACTGCACAACCCAAGTGTCCTCATGCCAGAGAGAGGGATCACAGCACGGCTGCGCCCTCCAATTGCCATACACACTGCTTGACCTCACAGGCACAGATGGCCATGCACACTCATCTGTCTGTTCTAATTCCAAAACTGGAGGTGGTAATTTGGATGATGTGCCTCACAAGCACTTAGTTGCATTCACTCCCTCCCTAAACACAAGCCCTCCTCTGTCTGTGCCTTGCCTTCCCACAATGGAATAGATGATATCCATGCTGACAGCTCATAGTGTTAACTCTTCTTTTTCATGAGTCGTGTTGACCACTGTTGTAACTAAAGGTCTACATTGTTATGTCCTCCCTATTCACATACAACCTGTTGCCACGTGTCTACTCACATTACCCCTACAGAAGCACCTGCCAGCCTCCCATCAGGAGCAGCCTCTGTAATTCCCTGACTGAAAGGCTCTGACATGGATTTTAACATCTACTATTTGCAAATAATCTTTTGAAGATCTATTTCATCACCACAAGGGAGGGGAAACAAAAGCATTTTTCACTCCTATTTAAATAGATATCATCCAGGTGTGCATGGGGACGGGCAAGTAAAAAAAAATTATTCCATCCTTCCCAGTTTCTGTTTCAGCAGTCTGGAGCTTCAGTTCCACTTGGCCAAGTATAACCACACTGCCCATCTGGGCAAGCTGCTCATGGCCTGGGGGATACCAGCATCCCTCATCAAACTGCCCTTTCTCCCAGAACAGCCAGTTCTCTTTGAGCAGGACCTGATCACATCACAAAGGTTGTCTGTTCCAGTACTAACAGTACTTTCTCCATGGCTCCCTGGGAGCTGTCCCAGGAATGAAGCCAGAAGCTACTTCCCTCCTGTTACTCCCTGGGGATCCTTTTGTTCACAGAGCGCAAGCACAGAAACCACATCTCCCTACAGCTCTGCTCGGGATTCTGCTGCCATGCCAGGTGGTAGGATCAGTGCTGGTTACAGGGCCAACCCAGTAGAACATCATCTTTCTCCTTGGTCCATCATTACTGGGATTTAAAATGGTCTCCTCTTAAGATTTCCTAGCCTCATGGAATAGAGTTTATGCACACAGGTATTTTTCTGGCCAAGTAGTCATGAACTAGGTAGAAGAGAGACTTGGAGAAGTCTGCAGATATAAGGAAAATCAACAATTATCTTCCCATATCTCAAGGTACATCACTGAGCTGTAGATTGTACACTTGACTGAAAGCCACAGCGTTTGCACGTATCAGAAAGTTTGTGGAAACACAGAGGGAGCTCCCACAGAAACCTGCTGCCCAGATCTCAGGCTGCAGGGAGTGCCAGAGCCAGGTGCTGGTATTGGATGGCAGCAGAGGCAACACCTGTTGAGGCATAACCAGATGGATGATCTACTCAGCCTGGTGGCAGAGCTAAGAGCGGAGGTAAAAAGGTTAAGTAGTATCAGAGACTCTGAGGAGGTGATAGCCTGGTGGAGCCATGCTCTGGTCTCCCTGATACTGGAGCAAACACTGGAGAAAACTCAAGGGAAAACTCTGTCATCCCTCCATCACCACAGGCTTCTTTCAAAATACACTGTTATTTATCCCCTATCAAAATCATCTCAAGTATAAAATTTGTGATTTCCAGGGAAAACTCACACCAGATTGTCCTGCAGAGAACCTGGAAGCCTTATCTTTGCTGGGATGCAGCATCATGCCAAGTTTCTCCCACCCCCCACCACAAAACATGCCAAAAAAAATCCACCTGAACACCAAGCTGCCATCCTTCATGGGTCTGTACTCTCAGTTCAAGAAGCACTCCTGAAGGTGGCCAACAACATATGGTCTAGTGGAGTGGGAATGAACACAGAGACAGTCAATTTTTTAAAAAGGCTTGCACAGCATCAGCTGTTGTGCTGACACATTTGGCAGTCGACTTACAGACAAAACAAGCCCTGTTTTGTAGGTGAAACAGGGCTCTTCTTGAAGAACAGGCCTTCCAGGGCCTGCTGTCACCTAAACAAAGCTGATCAGTCTCTCAAGACCTTCAGGAGATCATATGTTCCATGTATGTTTCCATGGCATGCTCTTTTTTAGCACAGATGGACAGACTAATGCCAAGCACATGGACTTCACTAAAGCTTTTCTAATATGCTCCGGATACTTAGAACCAAGTAAATTTTTGCATCAAGATGTGCAATTAAAGCTATGTGAATAAAAATTTTCAATTCAAAAGAATGACACCTCAGGAAGGATGGATATTCCTTCTGCCTTATAAGACAAAAATCAGTAGACTCTTCATTCTACTAAAATACCTTAAAACATTTGGGTAGATGAAAAAAGTTCTCAAATAGGTTTTTCAGAATTGTCTTCTGTTTCAAGTGTGATAAACTGGTGTGGTAGGAAACAAGGACCATTCAGATACCTATCTATTTTGGTTACATTTGTAGTTTTGCTTATTAATGGAGGTCTCACAGTCTTTCTCTTTTGGAATGCCAGAGTCGCTAAAAGCCAAGCACTAGAGTTAAAATAAGTTTCTCATTTATCTCTTACAAAAGGGCTTTTAATGTTTATTATTTCAGTCTTTGGAATAGTCTTAGTTGAGAGAGGGAGAGGGTACAAGACTATTCTTTTTGTTTAGACATACCAGTCTTGCCTTGGATCACCTTCCCAAGCACAAGTTCTAGCTGAACTTTTGCTTTGCTAGCATAAGAGCCCTTTAGCTCCAGACGTATTCCCTCCATAAAGGCAGTTATACCTGAATTATTTCTCAAGACTGCTTATAACCATAGACAACTCCCCAGTATTTCTCATGAGACCACTTTTTCCAGTCACTGGAACATTTTTACAATTCCTTTCTGATCTACTCAAAATTCTGACAGGCTTGAAGAGCAGCAAGATCCTTAGAGTTCACGGAATACTACTACTTTCTACTTCAAAAATGGATCTTGGAAGTATTTGAATACTCATCCTCACGTGTTTACTTTGATTCCTAAAGTCATGCCAGCGTAGAAAAATACAGCAGGAGTTTTCAAGAACATTCTTTACCTTTTGATCTGCCGTTTTGTCTCCAGAGGGACATATTTTCAGCACTTCTGCTTAGGCAATTAGTGCTTAGCCATCTATAACATTTAGTAAGTTCTAGCTAATGTTGCAAAGCCTGTGGGCAGCAGGAAGAGAACTAACATCTCCTGAACAGCATTGCACCCTTTGCAGTTACAGGAGGATACAGGACATATCCCTGTATTTCAGGACCACTTAAGGTACAAGAAAATACTCTCATTCTCAGTTCCTTATACAATAGACAAGAAATGTGAATTCTCACAGCCAGTTTAGACTTCAGTATTTCCAAGGAAAACAACAAAAGAACCACTGTGTTATCTAGGACACAATCACGTTTTAGACATCGAGAAGTGAGATTGGAGTGTCTCTTCTGTGAGATAAGGACATTATTTTTCTTCTCTTGCCTAACACTCAAAAAACCCAGTTGCACAACCAGAATCAGAGAAGACCTTCTGGCAGCCAGGCTTCTTGCTTGATCATGAGTAAAATTAGAGTGAGTTAAAGAAGTTCTGATTAAAAGTGCTTTAGTAAAAGTGGGCACTACTTAAATTTTAAAATACCTAAATTCTTGAATCACTATTATGGAAATATAAAATAAGTTGGAGCAAACACGCAAATTTCTGTCACCTAATACATCAGTCAAAGATAGAAAAGACTCTAAAATGAGTGTTATGAGATGATTAAGACAAACTTTTATGGACTATTACTTCTATAGTGCCATTGAAAGGATGCTCAAACACTAACTATTTTTAAGTGTGATTTGAAAGTTTTAAGGACAGTTGTCTGTTCCAAATACTAATCTGTTACTTTTCATAGTAACATTAGGACTAGGAAGTACCATAATTTCATAAGCTTTATTCCAATTGACCGAAATTCCTTTAATGTTCCTTTGCATTCTAGAATTATAAATTAGTATTCCCATTTCATTAACATTAAGAAAGACCATCCCATGAAATAACCAGGCAGGTTACTGTGACTACACAAGAAAGAGCAGGTTGTGATCTTTCTCATAATTTCCAATTTCATTCCAGAATTGTTGAAACACAAAGTTGAGGCAAATTAAGAAAACCCTTGGATACTGACAAGCCATGATAGATAATTGAAATGAATTGGATTTGAAATTCTAATTGTCCTGAATTATTTGCTGTTTACACCCATTTTATTTAAACTTAAGACACTTATCCTTCCTTCATTTCTTCTGACAAATTAATGAAGACAGCTGCTCTTTATATTGCACTGAACAACATCAGACAGTAAATATGCAGGGCAAGCATTTTGAGGAATTACATTGGTCAATATATTTCTATTTTTGCAATATGATGCTAAATCATAGCAACAGACATTAGATTAAGGAAGATGTAGCGAGTATGCCCCATGCATTTCTGGTTAATTCTGTATAGTGTTCATTCAAATAAGTAATGAAAAACAGACAGTATTTCTTAACATATTTACAGATGCCACAGCTGGACACTTCTTTTGTCTATTAAATTTTTAAATCAAGTAGACTACAAGAGCTGATGATCAAAGCCAACACAGAACGACATACTGTAGCTCAAATGTTTATTAGCTTTGTCACTGGAGCTGTTCAGGGTTCTAATTGTTTTTCAAACAAAATACATACAATAATTGCTCACACTTCATTTATATTTGAAGTGATTACTATATTCGTTAGACAGACAGGGCATCAATATAAAACTTAATTGAACAAGACAAATTGCATGTCTGATCTGCTGACCTTTTCAGAATTACATTTGTAATCTAATGTTCCTACTGGCATTGTCATCTTCTTAAATACTAAGACCTACCAAAACTAATGAAAATAAAAATCCTGCAAACCAAGGAAATATGCCTTTTGATCTGATGGAATTCAGTTTTGAGACCAAACAGCACAGCATGGAAATTAAATGTATATAAAACAGACTTATCAACTTTGTAAGCCTTACAGATCTCATTTATGAGCACCGACTTCTTCATATTTACACCTCCACTTCTGATTAACTAGCTCAAACTATTTAAGGAATCACAACACAACAAAAGAAACAAGTCAAGAAAATTATATTCCATTCCTCTAATTATATTTGAGGTGTCTAGATCAACTAGTGCCATACTCACACCAAAATGAACTCCTATTCCACTTGGTAAGGTCTCAGATTTATTCCCATGAAAAACAGGGCTGTGTTCTGGTTTAAGTTATATGAAAAGAAAATAACCTCCTCAACTCTTAAACAAAAAATTACTTTGGCCTAAAAGCAAGATCACTTAGCCTGGACTTTGGCAAAACAGACTTTGGCCTTTTCAGGGGTTTTTAGGGTAGAGTACCACGGCAGAAAGCCCTGAGAGAAAGACAATTCAAGGAAACTGGCTGATATTCAAGGGTCACCTCTTCTACACTCAAGAATGATGCATCGCAACAAAGAGGAAGTTAGGAAAAAATGCTAGGAGGCTCACATGGATGAGTAAGGAGTTCCTGGACAAACTCAAACATGAAAAGGAAGCTAGAGGTGGTGGAAGTAAGGACAGGTAGCCCAGAAGGAATACAGAGAAGTTGTTTGAGCAGCCAGGGATCAAGCCAGGAAAGCTAAAGCCCTGACAGAATTAAATCTAGCTAAGGAAATAAAAGGCAAAAAGAAAAGCTTCTATAGGTATCCTAATGATAAAAAGAAGACTGCAAAGAGTGTGGAACACTTCTAGAAAAAAATGGGAGACCTAGTTACCTGAGATATGGAGGAGGACAAGGTACTCAATGACTTTTGCATTAGTCTTCACCAGCAAGTACTCCAGCCGTGCCACCCACATCAGACAATGCAAAGGCAGGGACAGGGAGAATACAGAACTGCCCACTGGAGGAGACCAGGCTCAAAGCCATTTAAGAAACCTGAGGGTGCACAAGTCCATGGGACCTGATGCCTAACAGTCTGGTGAAGTGCCTGCTTACTGGAAAATTACCTCTATTTTTAAAAAGGGAAAAAAGGAAGACCTGGGAATCTACAGGCCAGTCAGTTTCACCTCTGTGCCTGACAAGATCATGACACACATCCTCCTGAAAACCTTAAGGCATGTGGAAAACAAGAAGGTGATTGATCACAGCCAACATGGCTTCACTAAGTGCAGATCATTCCTGAAATAAGTAGTGGCCTTCTATGACAGGATTACAGTGTTGGTGGACAAGGGAAGAGCAACTGACATCATCTACCTGAACTTATGCAAAGTCCATCACAAAACATCCTTGTCGCTAAACCAAAGTGACATGGATTTGATGGATGGATCACTCAGTGGATAAGGAACCGGCTGGGGGGTTGCACTCAAGAGTTGCAGTCCAAGTGGAGAGCAGTGATGAGTCATTTTCCTCAGAGGTTGGTATTGGGACTGGCACTGGTTAACATCTTTGTTGGCAGCATGGGCAATGGAATTGAGTGCTCCTTCAGCAGCTTTGCCAATGACACCAAACTCCGTGGTGCAACTGACACACTTGAGGGAAGGGATGCCATCCAGAGGGACCTTTAAAGGCTTGGGAGGTGGGCCAATGCAAAACCTCGTGAAGTTCAGCAACTCCAAGTGCAAGATCCTGCACCTGGGTTGGGGCAATTCCGAGCACACACAGTCTGGGCAGGCAATGAATTGAGGGTAGCCCTGAGGAGGAGGACTTGGAAGTGTTGCTTGATGAAAAACTCCACATGACCCAGCAATGTGCACTCACAGCCCAGAAAGCCAATTGTATCCGGGGCTGCAAAAGCAGCATGATCAGCAGGTCAAGAGAGGTGATTCTCCCCCTCTACTTCTCTCTTGTGAGACACCACCTTGAGTGCTGTGTCCATCTCTGAGACCTCCAACAAAGGCAGAGTGTGAAGGTGATGGAGCAGGTTCAGGGAAGGGCCAGGAAGATAACTAGATCACTGGAGCATGCTTCCTACAAGGAAATGCTGAAAGAGATGTGGCTGTCCAGAGGCAAAGCAGCTCTAATTCTCTAAGGAGAATTTATAGCAGACTTTCAGTACCTAAAGGGGTCAGGGTGTCTACAAGAGAGCTAGAGAGGGACTTTTGACAAAAGCATGTAGTGATAAGACAACAGGTATCAGCTTCAAACTGAAAGAGATTTAGATAAGACATTAGAAAGAAATTCCTTACTGGGACTGTGGTGAGACACTAGCATGAGTTGTCCACAGGGGCTGTGGCTGTCCCATCCCTGGAAGTGGTCAAGGCCAGGTTGGATGGGCCTTTGAGCAACCTGATCTAGTGGCAGGTGTTCCTGCCTATGGCAGGGGGTTTAGAACAAGGAGGTCTTTAAGGTCCTTTCCAATCCAAACCGTTTTATGATTCTGCAAAACAACTCATGAGACAACACATTTCTAAAGAACAGAAATCAGAGCTTCAAATTTCATTTGTTCACCTCTCCCAGCAGTCAGTTTCCTGGCATAGAAAGGAAACAGGACATTTTAAGTACTCTATAAAGCAGCACAGGGTAAATATAGCAAAGAAACAGGTTGGCAGTTTTTTTTTTCACCCAAAATAGATAAGTCCAAACTATTAGTGATTTATGTTGAATACAAAATTACTGCAGAGAAAATGTTGGGAGGCATAAACTCAGTTTCTAAATATTCCAAACAGTCTTTGGAGCTGTATAAATCATTATGGAAAATAGCCCTTGGAGGACTACAGCTGTTCTCCCCCTACCCCCATCAGTCTTCCAGACAAACAAATATTCAGAGATGTCCTTTGACATAAAGCTATATCCTAGTTATGAAACTAAAACAACAAACCACTTCATTTTAACAAGATACCAAGTTCACCCTCCTCGCCTATACATTAGCCCTCTAATTTGAAGCCTACTCTTTAGGTTTCTTCCCAGATAAACCTAAAAAGGAAAGGGATCAGACTTCACCACCTGTGTTTTAAATAACATTCTTAAACCGAAGTACAGACAAACAAAGGAATACAATACTACTTTCATCTGTTTTGTGAAGGGCTATAAAATCCCCTGAAAATTCAACCCTTTCTTTCAACGCCCTTTGGGCTTTGCTATAATAAGTTGCCAAGCAGGAAACAGTTTAACCAGGACGTAGAGCAGTCTCCCCTTACCCAGGAGGTATCCTTTTCTCCTCAGTTTTTATACAGACATGAAAAAAATTTATAGAAACTTCTGTACAGCTGTATTCTTTCTACTGTCCAGTTTGCTTTTACAATTTCTTCTCTCCTTTCCATTGCACCATATGTGCTACAGCCTGTGCCTGAACATCACAGTGTTTTTCTCTAAGAAATGTAGGAACACAGAGATGCAGAAGTCCTTACTGTGTTTTTTTCTACTGTGCTAAGCCCAGAAGTCACATTTCCATTTTTATTCAGTGGCTCTATTGGCTCCTTGAGGGCTTATACATCTGCTCAACTTTACTCAAAATGGTTTTGGGGTAAGAAGTTCAAGAGCAACTATCCTACTCATGTCCCAGTGACATTTAGGAATTGGCTATTGGGGGTGACAGTCAGATTAGCCTATGAAATTAATCACATTCTCTTTTGCTTTTAAGAGCCCTTGAAAATGTTAAGAGTATTTTCCCCTTTAGGCATACAAACCTGTACTTTACAGTAGAGGTTATTTTACTACTTCACTGCAGCAGTTTGCCATCTATACTATGAAGTCTTGCAATTTAATTAACAAGTAAGAAAGAAACAAAACAAAAAAACCAACCAAACAACCAAAAAAATAACACCAAAAAACCCTACAAAAAAACAGCAACAAAGAGCCCCACAATCTAATTATTTAACCACCCAAGTACTGTTTAGCCTTGTAAAACATATGATGATTAGGCACTTAAAGGGTGAAAGTTGACGTTGCTTTAAATGCATCACTCTGGGAAATAGAACAATTTCTTTTAATGTATCGAGAGCTGAATCAAAGCAACCTCCTCCTGAGCAGCAGTTTTCTCTGTTGGCCCTCCTCTTCCCCTCATAAAGGGGACTCCTACAATGACATTTGCATTATTTGTTTGCCTCTTGATTCTAACCCAGAGACTCTCAGCTGTGCCATTGACACCTGTGAGCTCCATGCGTTCTAAGCATTCTGTTACATACAATGCCACCCTTCCACATCTTCTGCCCTACCTATCCCTCTTGAGGAATGTGTAACCATCCAACAGGGCACCCCAGCCACGAGACTCATGTCACCAGGTTTCACTTACGCCAGTCACGCCAAATCTCTGGGTCTGGGCCAAAGCTTTGAGCTCTTGGTTGTTCCTCATGCTGTATGCATTTGTGCAGAAGCATCTCAGCTGTGGTACGTTGTAGCCAACACCTCACGAGGCAGTTGGAAAGATCCCATAAGTGCTCATTTTATCAAGTTTTGACATGCCATCTCATCACTCGTCACAGGCAAACCTTATTTTCTCCCCTTCCTCTTCCAAGCTAGTTTAAAGCTCTGTTAACAAGCCCTACCAGCTCCTGTGCTAGAACTCTTTTTCCCCTCTGAGAAAGGTGCATCCTGTCAGATGCTGGTAAACCAGGTGTTGAGTAGATCATCCCATGGCCAAAAAACTCAGAGTTTTTCTGATTACACCAACCTTGGAACTGTTCATTGACCTGGTGGATCTGCCTATTCCTGACAATATTATTCCTGGTTACTGGAAGAATCAAGAAAAATCACTACCTGTGCTCCTGATCCCTCTACCAATTACCCCAGGGCCCTGAAGTTTTTTGATTGCCCTTGGATTTCTTTGTTATTTCATCACTACCAGTTTGAACAACCAACAGCAGATAGTAATGCCCTATAGCCAACCCCCTGGAAGACAGCAGACTTCCCTGTGAGCTGGGTCCAGTCTGCATATCAGGCCCTCCATTCCCCTAAGAAGGGAGTATCCTATTACAACTACCCTTCTTTTCCTCCTAACAGAGGAGGCCTTGATGCAGGGTGCAGGTGATGTTATTATAGGAGGCTCCACTACCCCAGAAGGACCTTTGTCCACCCAATCAGTTGTCTGGTCTTCTAATATCAGAGCCTCCTACCTGTTGCAGAAAGAATTTGACGGGTAGGACCAGCACTAAGGAGAAAGAACCAGTGACCAGCTTCCAGCCTTGATCTTTAGCAGACCCTTGAGTAACAGTCCTTTGAGTAATTACCCTGCAGGTTCTGAGTCATGCTGAACATCCTGGCAGCACCTCTTTGTAAAAGCAATCCACTGGCTGCTGTCTCCTTGCCCTCCCTTCAGAGTGCAGTTCTTCACAGAAAATGGCAATTTTAAGAGAACAACCTGGTTTTGAAAAGAAATAGGAGACAGGCTTCATAGTTCTGCATTATTTTCAAGATAAACAGACACAGCTACTCTCAGCAAACCCCCTAAGTCCCAAAACATATGACATCCTAGCCAGTCATTCAGTGTTTTAAAAGAGAAATATCAAGAGGCCATCAGTTCAGATAGTAAAGACTATACTTGTACTATTTTATTGGTTATTTAAGTATTAAGCACTTCACTTAGTCAGACCAAGGGTCCATCTGCTCTAAATATGCTCCCTTCACCTAAAGCCACTGTTCAATGCTTAGGGAAGAGCAAGGGCAGTGCATTTCCCCAGAACTCCCAGTTCCCTACTACCTTCACCTCTACAACTTCCCAACTCAGATATTTCAGTGCATTTATCATACCTTTGTGGATTCCTTTGCCATTAACAGGATCAATTTCCTTTCATGCCTTGAGTAAACTCTTAGCCTTTACTGCATCCTGTGGGAATGAGGTCCTGCAATGAGTCAGATAAACAGAAATGAACATCTACAATTTGAAATATGTCTATTGGTTTCAGACACTCCTACCATCTACATTAGAGATTCACCTTTTGTCATTGATTTTCACCTTCCTCAGAAAAAACAGAGATGCACTGGAAGGGCTGGCATAGCTGCATGCTCCTATGAGGACACCTGGCCAAATATACCACCAGGAATGCTCAAGACATTTGCAGCAATTCAGTCCTGACAGTGGTGTTAAAAAAAGTTATTCAAGTTTGCAATCTGTGAGTGGAAAGCCACAGAGGAATAAAAGACAAACCAAACCAAAACCAAAATCCAACCAGCCAACCAAGCAAAAAGAAACAAAATGAAAACACCACACATGATACAGAAAAAGAAGAATTTTAGGAAGGGAGCACATACCCCTAACTGTGTTACTGATGCCATGGGGGAAGGGGAAAGGGAGGAAGACCATAATGCACTAAATACTCTGATTATTCTTAAATGCATTGTTTGGAGGATCACATTACAGCTGGATGAGACTGAGCCAACTTACTACCAGACAAAAGGTAAGTGTCGTGATTAGTATTTCTACAAGCTTACACTTAAATATAAGAAATAGTATGCAGACACCTCCTTATCTCCCTGCCTATCACTTTAATGATTGCAACTATTCACACATCTAGGGGGCTAAAAGGGGAAGGGGGGCTAAAGGAGAAAGAAAATGAGATCAGAAAAACATGAATGATCAGAGGAACAGCTGCAGGACAACACATCTGAACAAATCAGTTCACATATATTTTCCTCCCACATGACCCCTCATCCCCGATGAAGTTAAAGGATCACAAAGTTCCATCCAGTCCCTTAGAAGAAAGTACCACCATTAGGAAGATGGTCTTGGAGTTTTAGTCTTCTATCAGAGGGATTCATCAAGCAAATCAAGTGAGAAAACCAGCATATTATTAAATTTACTCGTATTGATCACTGTCCCTTTCCTTCCTTCTGGCAAAGATCCCTGCAATCATTTAGACAGGCAAGACCAGACAGGAGAGAAAGGAGACTGTCCTGTGGACAGAAGACCTGAGTTCATTTCTACCCACAAAAGTGCCTGTTTGTGCTTGGGCAAGTCAATATATACTTTGATTCCTGGACTGAAGGACAGTAATTATACTGCACCACTAAACCACAAGAAGGCCAGAGAATCAGACTGTGAACTCCCCTTAAGCTAGGAGGAAACATTTAAGGATCTTGTATAGAGTGATTTCACACACATGCATTGACTGAAAGACTAAGACAGCAAATCCTTGCTCCCTCTTTCTCTCCATGGATTGGTGGTCACTGCTCAGAGCTGGATGCACTGGTCAGGTGATATTGTTCACATCTGGGCCATATCTAAGAGAAGCTGCCTGACTGGAACAATTCCACCCTTAGCTAACTATGATAGGAGTCCAATTATACTTTGAGTGTTGTTTTTAACATTCACAGACATCACATGCTGTGTTCCTTCTTTACATTTATTAGGGTTTCTTAGGAAATAGCTTGTGTGTTCCAAGTATAGGCCTATACCACCAAAAGAAAAACTTGTTCTTACCAAGAATTGTTTGTACTCTTCTTTGTAATTTATCCAGTTAGCTGTTTGCCTTTTCTGTTCTTCCTTTGAGAAAACTCCCTGGATATAGGACTACATTTACTCCCGTGACACCACATCTTATCACAGATTCAGTAACGGGGCTTTGCACTTAAGACTTCTTAACCTGGTCACTGAATGATACTTTGACCTGAGAAAACAAAACTGCACACAGGAGCCACGCTACATGGGCACACTAGAGACTTGCTTACACAAAAGGCAATGATGTATCGAGATCCCAGCCGTAGTTCCAGTTTGAACCAATCCTCAAACCATAACACAACAGCCTTTTGTCAGGTCCCTCAGCTGCCTTATGTTTACACAAGTGTGCACCTAGATTGCACCACATAGATGATATCAGAAAGACCTCTCTGCCCCAGCCTTAAACGTCTCTGATTCTCAGCATCTTCCTTGCTTCATTTAAACTGAGAGCTGAGGGCTGTAACATCTTCCCTCTGGATATACATACATCAGGCTTCTTTAACACCATCTAATAAATCATGGCCACAAGGTTTTAATAAAGTCTGGAAGCGAGATTGTTACTTGAAACTGTGGTGTCTTGTGGACCAAATTAGTCCCTGAGAACAGCTTTCCAGGGATCCCACCTTGAATGATGAAGCCCTACATCCCCTGTCTGTTTTTACTATCCAAAGCTGACTGGGTCAGCCAAAGAGCCTCCTCGGTTTCCAGTTTTAGCCAGGTTACATAGTGGAAATGCTGGGCACCAGGGACCACCCGCTGACAGCACCAGCAACGATCAGTGACAATACCAACAATATCAGCAGAATTCACAAGGGACTCAAGGTTACAATGTTGTTCTACGAAAGATCCAGTGAAGTGAAAAACAGTTTTTATAGAAAGTAAGCAGCAAACAAACCTGAGAAAAACACAGAACATGTCATGTTCCTTAAATTAGTCAAGTAACTTTTTATTTTGGGCTGAAATGCAGGCCCAAATATCAGTTTATATCAATTGCTGCTCATTTACACTTCTGATTGCCTATTCCAAGCTATGCTTGCAATGAAATAACATGGCATTTGACAGTATTTACATTAGCCAGCATTCTTAGTTCTGGATTCTTGCCAATATTGCTTCCCCTTCTACAAGAATTTGGTCCTGTTGAAAGCAAGTAACATAATGATTGTTTATAATATCAGTGACAATGCAGCTTTGAATTAGGTTGTTTTTCTTGTCAGCACTACCATCTCAATGCTGCTGTGTTGAAACACACAGGTAACCTCTGCAATGACTTATCTGTCTTCCTTAAGAAGAGATCTATAATTTTGTGTGTGTGTGGCCTCTAGCAGAAGTTTTACCTAGAAGTAAAAAGATGCATTCTAGGAGGCAAGAAGGATAAAACATGACTCAGAACTAGGACATCCACAGAACTTCTTGCAGGTCCTAGAAGGACTATTGACAGTCTTTTTGCCTGTACAAGGTATATAGATTTCATGCAGTACATCTGCTTGAGCAGAACTTAGAGAAAAGTGTATCAGAATATTGAGTAATTTCTATAAGGAGTCAAAAGGGTTAGATTATGACTGAAACAGAAGAAGAACAGCTTGCAAGATATCAACCATTATAAGGAGCAAACCCTAGAGCTTCCCCCAAGACTGAAGTAGAGCATCACACTTTCTGAATCTGCAGCAACCTGTTGTTCAGCAGCTACATTTATATTCAACAGATACAGTGCCAGGTGACATCTGTAACCACTGGACAGGCTGAAACCTATCACACTCCCTCTGTATTGCAGATTTGCAGTGCAAACCACAACTTCTCTCCTTCTCCATGAACCCACAAGCAACTCCAGAGCAGCTGTAGCAGGCACTGGGTTTCAGCAGACAGGAAAGGAACAGCACCATTCCAGTGTCAGAGCAATACCTGTTCCAGCAATGGCCCCTTCTGCAATAGCACTTCTTCATGACACAGCACCTCACGAAGTAAACTAAGGCATCTGCAAACTGAGGAGATAATCCCCCAAAACAACCTCTTTTTCAGGTCAGAAGGAATTACTCAGGTCCATATCCTTTATTAATTCTAGAAAAACAAACAGCAACAACAAAAACAAACAAAGAAGGCAAAAGGAGCGAAGGATATGGTAGTGTTGCCTTCCTGAACTCCTAAGTCCTTGGCAAAAACTGTAGAACTAGAGTGATGTTCTTCCCATGAGGCACCACTAGACACTTTGCCCCTTCCCCAGGTTCTTAACTCAAATCCTGTCTTAAATTTTATCATAATGGTAATAAAAAAAAAAAATATAGCTGTTCTTTTCTTAAATAAAGAGTGTTTCATCCAAGAGGGCGTGGGAGGTGTGGGTGCTCCTCATTTATAGTGGTTTTATTTTGGTTAGCTGTGGAGGCACATATGGTTTGGGGGGTTTGGGGGCAGGATTTTTTTTTTGTTTGTTAGTTTTGGTGTTTGTTTGTTGGGGTTGGGTTTTTTAATAATTTGCTGCTGTCTCACCAAGATGATCTCACAACAGTAATCTTGGTCATCTTGGTAGCAATGAAATCTATTAGTCACACAGAGCTGAATAGTTCAGATAGCTTTCAGCACATATTACTAGGATTTACTCTTTTAAAGGCAGGCTTTTTATAGATAGAATTAAGGTTTTTTTACCAGGGTTTGTGACACATAGTTCTAGACAGCACTGAAGTCCATTATAGAAGTGGCTTTCAGTGGCACCAAGTTAGTCGTGTCAGACGTGACTTCATGTTCCTTAGTCTACTCAGAAGAAATCCAGAGGTTCTGAGAGCCATGGTATATTCCCAGAAGACAGACTTTTATAAAAAATACAAAAATTTTAAAAAATAAAATGAGAGATGAGGGAGGAAAAGTAATTTCTACTTATTTTGACTGGATTTGGATCAATCTCCACTGCACCAGGCACGCAGAGAAGAACCTCCCGAAAGAGATTAAAAAAAAAAAAAATTATAAATCAGTCATATTGTATACAATAACTTGAACACTGTGAGATACATCTCTGGATTGTGACAGTATCTTCACTTGCCTGTTCCTGACATCTCCAGAATAACAATATTGAAAACTATTTTCATTACAGATCTATATCTGTAAGAAAAAAATCTGCCAACAGTACAAAAGCCACAGCTTGCTTAGCCTCCATTTCTTTTGTCTAGTCAAGTACTAATGGCTCCAGACCCTTGACCTTACAAAGCTGGACTTGATTCATATGACAGTCAATAACTTTGAAGTCAATAGCTTTACTCATGTGAGTAATTCTAGATACGTGCTCAAGCGCTTATATGCTCAAGGTCTAAATTAAGACAAAGTACTTTGGCACTGAACATAAGGTCTCAACTAAACTATAGTGGAGTGTAACTAATCATTTGTTTTACATTTACTGCCAGAGAGAAAAGGGAATTGGAGACTTGAAGTATGTTCTGTTAATGCGAATTTAACTTCTTATTCTTTAGCCTTGAAAACCTAAGTAATGAAGAGCAACAACCTGCACCTATAATGGACTAAATTACTGAAAATCCTTACACAGATTTAAAGGGAACCAAAAGAGGTGCTTCAAAATATGCATCCTGGTTTGCATTAGAAATTGTGTGTCCAGCAGGACCAGAGCAATGATTGTCCCCCCTGTACTCAGCACTGGTGAGAACACTTCAAGTGCTGTGTCCAATTCTGGACCCTTCACTGCAAAAAAGATATTGATGTGCTGAAACATGTTCAGAGAGGGGCAACAGAGCTGTTCTGGAGCCCAAGTCTTATGAGGAGCAGCTACAAGTGCTCAGCTGGGAGAAAAGGGCACTCAGGAGAGACCTTATTGCTCTCTAGAACTACCTGAAAGGAGGTTGTAGCCAGGTGGGGTTGATCTCTTCACCCAGTTAACAAGCACAAGAATGAGAGGAAACTGCCTTGAGTTGTAACAGGAGAAGTTTAGATGGGATATCAGGAAAGAAATTTTCACTGCAAGTGTAGTTAAGTATTGGAACAGTCTCCCCATGGAAGTGGTACAATCACCATCCCTGGAAGCATTTAAAAAATTTATAGATATGGCACTTAGGGACGTGGCTTAGTGGTGAACCTGCCAGTGGTAAGTTAATGGTTGGACTCAAAGATCTTTTCTGGCATTAGTGAGTCTCTTCTCCACATCAGCCTAAGAACTGATAGATTCACACCAGAATTCCCCTCTCCTCCTACAACTACTTTAAATTTGATTTTTCACTGATACAGTCTGTATTTCAACATGGTTTCCAATTAAACAGGCTGTGCATCTGTCCTTTTTCCCTGTATTACCATAATCCAAGTAGATCTTCAGCCATACAAAATAGAAAAGAAAAACATTCCCTGCCCTTTGATCATTAACACAGACTGAGGTACGTTACACAATTCCTTAGATGGGGCAGAGGCATTGGGAATCACGTGGGAACTACTTCAGCAGCCAGAACCAAAGCACTAAGCCCTCTGTCAAGCAAGATGTGAGTCATCACAGTCAAAAGAACTAATCAGGTTAGCAGATTTTATGCTGAATACATTTGGTATAATTTTTAAGTTTCTCTTCTAAAACTTCAGTTCCCTAGAGAATGATCATGTAAGTAGTTCAGGGATGTGATTAAAAACATGAAACAGTTGACATATGCTAAAACTCAAAAATTAATAGTCAAGGAGTAAAAAAGATATTCTTAAAGTATCCTCAAAGCTCCTCTTACAATACATTTGGTTTGTTATTTTAGCATAGTTCTTCCCCTGGTGCTATCTCTCACCTGCTCCACAATAACTGAAGGGTACTAAACATTAAAAAGTGTTAAATAGAAAGAGCCAAGTACCAAGCACAGGCACTTCAATAGTTTACCAGTTTATCTCCCACATTGTAAGCCAACACATTCCACAATTCCCATATCAAACCACCAATTTTAAATGCAAAACAATTCAAATAGATAAAGCACTCCTGAGGCTGAGTTTTCTCAGTCTCAGAAAGCCACAACAGGATCCAAATTCACTCCTATTATAACAAAAGAGAAAAATTAAATTACAATTTTTACAGATACCCTGATAAAAACTGTGCCTGTTCTGTGTTAAGGTTCTAAAACCTCATTAGAAAGATGTCCAGCTTCTCTATATGTTTGTAATCCACATAAATCAGGAACATCAGATCCAATTCCCCAATAAAATAACTATTTTATACATTGTCCTTACCTTAACAAAGCTAAAGAAAACCACAGGCTTGTTCAGACAACTATCTACTTGTGCTTTTCTGCTCAAGAGAGAACACTTTGTGTTTATCTCCCTTTATTTTAAGGGACTGGCTTCTGCTAAGTTCTGCTGTTCTTGATTGTTCCAGCTGCAGACTTTCTATCACCTGTAGGGACTTGACCCTCCATCTTTTGCAAGGAAAGCACTCATGTTTAGTTTTTAAATACTTCTCCTTCAGCAGCACTACAGCTGGAGGAATTTCTGTGTGCATTTGTAGCATACATCATTAATTAAATGCATTGCCTTTCAACAGGTCTCTGATCTTGGCTTTGCTTTGAATAAGGAACTAGCAGCTCTTGCCTTTGCTGGATTTGGGTGTTATGTAATTGCTACAAAACTGTTCCTCAGAGTCTGGTGGCGAAGCTGAGAGCCTGTTGCTATGCAGCCTTATCCAAACTCATAAACTTTCTGTATCTCACAAGAGTTGGCTTCTTTCTTTCTCCACACACTATTTAGCTCTTGGTGGGCTGGCAGTTTCATTTAATTTGTTTTCTATGCCTAGTGACTGTTTAAAGATTTTTTTTCTGGATATGTTTCTTGTAGTTCCTGTGTTGTTTTGCCAGGATTATCTTTATGGGTTGCTGCCCATTTTGTCTAGAACTTACGTTGTCTTCTTGCATGTTATTTAAGCTGAAGAAAAGTCAAGAAGGTTCTCTGGGCACACTGAGGGATGTAACCCTCTCCTTTAATAGCACAGAATCAGGAACAGACAGAGATAGGGCCTGTTAAAAAGTCCTTGCCTTGTTTCCTTTTCTCCTGATTCAAGCCATATAGCTAAATATTCACAGAGGGGTAAGTTTGAAATGTGTTTTATAAACTTACTTTTAGAATAAAGTAAGAATGAGACCTTCTTCTGTGCCTGTCATGTATTGAATAGAGAATAATAAACCAACCTGTGTGATACATTTCCTTGGGGATATCCTGTCATAGTGTCTTCTGCATTTTCAACATCACTAGCTTTTGCAATGAATTGTTAAAGCTGCTGTAAAGCAACTGATAAACTGGAGCAACACTCTGTGTCATGCTAGTGTATCAGTAGGGACAAAATCAAGTAATGCACCTGATTTGGGTTTTGTGCAGGATAATGAGAAGAAAATAATAAATCTTTCTACGTAAGTGATGTGGACCTTCTAAGGTGCCTGCCAGGAGGGTATAACCAAATAGATAAATGCAAGTCATTAAAATGTCTTAATGAAGAAAAAACAAAAACTCCTGCAGAAGATAGAAGTACTTAGATTTGTTGCCTTTCTTACTCCCACTAGACTGCTGTTTAAATACATAAGGATCTACTATTTTCAGTGTTCTGATCTTTAATTCTGTGTTACTGTCATTAAAGAAATCTAATGGAAAGATACAAGCTAAAGTTATTGGAATTTGTAAGAACACACTTTCAAGGATAGACTTTTCATTACATTAAGGTGCCTAAATAAATCCAAAATCTGATTTTTCACTGCTTATCTTACAGGTACCAAATGGTTTGTTGAGACAAAGGGCAGGTTATAAATAATTAAACAAAGAATTCTCCTTTCATATATGATATTTGTTTTATAACATATAGTATAGTCTCAACCATTATTTTTGTATTTATATATATTTTTACTTCTATCCATTTTAGTACTAAATGAGATTTTTAAGTCTTTCTATACTATGCATTTTCTTCTGCTCTTATGGGCAAATTCAACCTTGTTACACTAGCAGGTAACACTTTTCCTGAGCTGTGGTGAAATCAAACTTTACTTTTATCAAGCTGCAGTGAGAAAAGGGAGAGTAGATAAATGTTGAATTATTAATGCAATGATGTTCCAAATAAACACAATTCAGTAAAGAGGTAAACTTATCTCCTTTGAAGGGTTTTGTTAGTTTTTCTCAAACTGTTTCTAGTATCTCATGTAAGACAAAAACAGAAGAACAGTTTTCCAAGGATGTTGATTGTGTTCCTGAAACCTTCCAACCTTCCTCTACAGGTGTTTAATACCTCTTAAATAGAAGCTTATTTCCCAGAGAAGAAAACATTACTACTCTGTAAAAGTCTTAGATTTTTTTTTTATTTTATTTTTTTTTTTTAGAAAATTAAGTTTATACTCTCCACAATGTGTCAACTTTATCTACCACCATGTAGGAAATGGGTTTGGTATGTTTTGGGTGCTTAAATATGCTGTCTAATTTCAACAGATTTTGACTGAGTCCTAAAGGATTCAGAAGTTTTCTTTTCCTCCAGTTTTCATTTAGGTAGGCAGGTAGTTGGATAGAAGAAGAAGGAAAAATTTTTATAATTTCTACAAAGTGACAGAATGCAACAGTAACTCCTCCCCTAGTACATCAAAGAAAGTGTATTTGGGATTCTTCAGCTACAGGGAAATCTTAGATTCTCAGTATCCAATGTAGTACAGATTTAACCCCAGGAGCTCCACTTGAATCTGAGTTTTATTGAACTCTGGTGTAGAATGTTCTCCCTCCTTCCCAGCATAAGACAGGCAGCCTCGAATCTAATCAGTGGCAGAGAGAAATTGCCATGTAAGCAACTGGCTGAGGCTGAGCTGGAGATGAGGACTTGTGTCTGGGCACAGGAAGGTTTCTCATCCAAAAACCACGCAAGAGAATTAATATTTCTCAAAACTGCATTATAGATTCCCAAAACTCCCTCCATACTTTGAGTCTATTCCGGTTTCATGAATCTAAACTTAAAGCAAAACAAAAACGTTATCAAGATGAAATTTCATTAAGCAGAAATTTAGGATGTTGAGAAGTGCTCTGTTGAATTGGAGCCTTTATGCTTCATCAGATGATGTATGCTTCATCACTGAAGAACTTACTGAGTTAACAGCAGATGCTCCGTAAATCATGTATTTTTCTATTTGCTTTTTGAATCTCAGCTATATTATCGTTGTAATACTGTCTTTAAACTAATCTCTTAAATCTACTGCACGCCAGGGTATTACAAGGAATTTGCTGCCCTCTGTCGATCAGTAGTATTAAACGTGACTCCTGGAAAAACTTTCACCCTTCAAGAACTTTGCTAAAGACACATAAAGTGTTTGGTTGTTTATTTCTTAAACTCTGAGCCTTTATAATCTAACTCGTGAAATAACATGTTTTGTATCTCAGTAATACTGGCTAAAGATTATACATTTACTGTTACTGTGAAAAACCTGGTGCTGTGCATGCTCTTATTTGTTATCTTCTCTTTTCTGGAAAACAATAAAATTGGTGAATGCATTTGGGAATGATGTGTAATGTTCTTCCTTATGTCTGTAATATTTCACATAGCACATCACTGTTCATACAGGAGCTTCTGCAATATGGATGGTTTTGTCATACTGAAAAGCCTGGGTGAATGCCCTCACTGCTGCACTTTGCTTTTCATAAACTGGGAAGCAAAATCATATGACAATAAAAACTTTTTAGTATTGAATTAAGTATGTAATACTTACACACTGCCTCTAGGAGCCAGAAAAACCTCCTGCTGAAGTCTCAGAAAGCACAAATAAGAAGCCTACAGCAACTTTGTAGCTGTCAAGGGACAGACTCATTTTCCTCACCCTTTCTGTGAAGGTCACCAATCTGCCTTGAAAAATAAATAGGACCAGTTGTTTTCAATATTGGATTGCAAAGTACTTTTTGGCAAAAAATTCTTCTAACTAAAGTCTCTGTCAAAGGAAGAATATATCCTGGCATGGTAAAGAGGTGAACAATTACCCAAGCCTGTTTAACAGATGGAGTTGGTATTTATGTAGCTCCTGCTGGGAAGTACAGAGGCATTACTGAGGCTGCAGCATGTGTGAGCTTACAAGAAAAGATTAGTGGTTAAAGAACTGTCATTTTGTTTTCTACAACGACTCCTGAAATCCAGGAAGAGCTTCCTTAAATATCTACCCATAGTTGTTCATACCTTAAACCAAAGATTTTGTTGCTTTTTCACAGTTAACACGCTAAAACCTTTGATCTTGGTGGCACTGTGGCTTTTGTTTGTGTTGCATCTCTAGCAAAGAGGACGTGTAGAGGTCCACCAGCAGGTTCTGCACTCTCATGGAGTTTCCTAAGTTTCCTTTTGGCACAAGTCAGTTCCTGAGCAGAATCTGAGGAGGTTTGAATGATGAAAGCTGACACCAATTTCAATGACAAAGTAGAAAAATACTTATTAAGAAACTACTCTGGGTTTATCTTTGCTCCTCCCTTAAAACAGGATTTAAGGGGTGATAGCAATTGCCGGTTTGACAGCAACAGCATGAGATTAGACATTCAGTCTTTAGGTGCTTATCTGCAGCTTATCTTCTTGGGGGCAGGGTTCTATTGCAAAGGTTGAAAATCCATGTAAATATTATTGTAGATTTCAAGATTCAATAACCCCTTCTCAGATACCTTCTAGCATGGTTCATCACACCGTGCCTGTGTAGAAAATAGGTAGCAGCAAAGGTTGTGCTATTGCTATCAACAGGGTTGTATAGTCTGCTTTCTCCTCAGGGAAGAAACACAGAATCATTATAGAGCAATTTATATAAGCTTAAAAATTTTGTGGCTTACTGTTCAATTTCATCACCGAACAATATGTATAATCCTTAAATAATCTCTCGGACTCTCGAATATTTTTAATCAATAGAACTAATCTGTAATTAAATTAGAATGCTCCTGTCTTGGCTTTTCAACATTACTTTTTCAATTGCTCAGAATGAATTAGTTTGATTCCTTCTTGGAAAAAAAAGAATCATGTCACCAATTTAATTGCTTTCTTCACTGAAGTCTTTAAAAAGGTGTCACTGAAATCTTTCCCACTCACAAGCCTGTAATTCTGCAGAAAGAAAGACTAGAAATTATGGCAGTTTAACATATAACATATAGCAAACTGATTTCCAAACGCAAGAGGAAAACCAAAGTACAGAAAATGAAAAATCTAAACAGTTTTAAACCAAATAATCTTTCTTCTCATTAAGTCCATACTTGCTTTCAGTAAGAAAAAACTCTGAAAACCATGTTTTGTCTGATGTCAAGTTCATGTACCTGGGTCCAGCATCAATCAGTGCTACTTAAAGTAACAATAATCCAGAGGATTTCCACCAAATACACTGTCCAAAGCACCTCTGTGCACAACTCCCTCAGCTCTTCATTCTCTGCTCTCCACAAGCATCTGTGTGCAGGGCATTCTGTGGGTGTCTGGATGAGACTGCACTGGACACCAGAGGCCTTTGCTTATCTGCAGAAAATGATTTCTCTGGTGTTTGGAATAGGCTCAGATGTGGGTGCCACTGGCCCTGTGTTGATCTGGATGTTGTAATGTGTGATGCAGCTACTGGAGGGTCATTCTCAGATATCTAATCAGGGATTGCCTTCCTATTGTTCTGTTCATAGAATCATAGAATGCTTTGGGTTGGAAAGGACTGTAAAGATCATCTCATTCCAACCCACTGTTGACCAACGTTACAAGACCCTCCAGCCTGGCCTTGAGCATTTCTGGGAATAAGGCAGTCACAGTTTCTCTGGGCAACCTGTTCCAGTGTCTCCCTGTCCTCAGAGTAAAGAATGCCTCCCTAATATCTAACTTAAACCTCTCCTTTTTAAATGTATAGGCACTCCCCCTTGTCCTATCACTCCATACGTTTGTCAAAAGTCCCTATCTAGTTCTCTTGTAGGCCATTTAGATACTGAAAGGCTGTTTTAAGTTCTCCCCAGAGTCTTTTCTTCCCCAGGCTAAACATCCTCAACTCTCTCAGCCTGTCTTCATGGAAGATGTGCTCCAGCCTTCTGGTCATCTTTGTGTCCCTCCTCTGGACACACTCCAACAGGTCCATGTCCTTCTAACACTGGCATCCCCAGAATTGAACACAGCACTCTTGTTATGTCCTTCACTGGAGCTTATTAATTACTCTTGCTCTGAATAGCAAGATTTTTTTGTGTTACCTTCTCAGTTTAAAAGCAGACTATCATTCCCTGACCTCTTATGAAGATGCTTATGGAAGTACAGAGAGAAGCAACTCCAGCTTTCAGATTCTGCACTTTTATTTTTCTTGTGGATAATAACTTCTTTGTCATGCTAAACTAAATGTATTCTGAGCCATCTGCTGTTCTAAAAATGTCATCTGTATAACTAGTTGAATATAGGAGAACTTGCCTATTACCACTTTTCTTCACCTTCTGTCAGAGTTGACTCCAGGCAGGAACTAAGCACAAGACAGACTCTTGCTCATTCCACACCCTCAATGGGAGGGGGAGGAGAATCAGAAAAAAAAAAAGAAAAAAGGAAAAAAAAAAAAAAAGTGAAACTCATGGGTTACAATTCAGCTTAATAATTGAAATAAAGTAAAAATTGATAATGATAGTAGTTGTAATGAAAAGGAGGGAGAGAGGAACCAAACCGCAGAAGAATAAGTGATGCACAACACCATTGCTCACTACCCACTGACCGATACTCAACCCATCCATCAGCAATGATTGGTGGCTCACATCCAACTCCCCACAATTTCTATACTGAAAATTACACCCTCTGGTACAGAACATCCCTTTGGCCAATTCAGGTCAGCTGTCCTGGTCATGCTCCCTCCCAGCTTCTTGTGCAACTCCTCACTGGCAGAGCATGGAGAGCTGAAAAAACCTTGCCTTAAGATAAGCACTACTTAGTAACAACTCAAACATCAAAGTTTTATTCTGATACTGAATCCAAAACACAGCACTGTACCTGCTACTAGGAAGAAAATTAACTCTATCCCAGCTGAAATTAGTACATCTTCTTAATTACCTCTTGCCACTTCTGTTGTTAGCTGCGCACTGGATGATTAAAATTTCAGTTGTGTTGTAAGACTATGGTTTAATGATAGGAATCAAGGATTTTAAAAGTCCTTTCCAACCTAAACAATTCTATGACTGCCCTTGACCAAAGTCTCAGTTCACCATTTCCACATAAAAACAGTCCTCAACACTTCAGTTAGTCACAAAGATTTGAAACATAAGTGAAAACCATGAGAAAGATGATTTTAATATCAGTTTCTTTCTTTTGTGCAAAACAAAAGCAGAAAACTGTAAGAACATTCCAGAAAAAGGGGACCTTCTACTGAACCTTCTTGACAACTTTCCTTGACCTGTGGATGTTTGCTTGCCTAGTCTGGGTAACATGATCTTCCTGTGGACTTTGGTCTTAGAGACCAACTTAGGAAACAAGCACTTATTTCATCTGGTGGTGAGTAGGCACTGTGCTCCTCAGCAGGTGCTTCCTCCTCAACCAAGACCGTTTTTAGTTGCTTATGGTTTAAGATCATTGCTTTGAACTTAGGCATTGAATGAACAGAAGTATTCCCAATGCCAGAAATTATGAAGATGTAGCAAATAGCAATGCAGTGTCCTCAGCTGAGGCAAGTAGTTAACCTTAGAAAACAACAGAGGAGTGTGTGTATATATATATGTATATACACATAAGCACTACGTATGTATCTGAATTAACAGAGGAAAAAGTAGTGCACAATACAGGGAAAAATCTTTGAAAGTTAATGCATTGACCCTATATTCCTGTACTGTTCTAGATAGAAATTTCGAATCACTGACTGACCTAAAATTGGAGCAAATCAAACTGTGGTAATTAACCGAAGGGCTGGACTGTGTAGAATGTATGTTCAGGTACAAAAATGTTGACTTCAAGGGAAGGTGCAACATCTAATATTTGACTGTTTAGCCAGTCTTTAATTTTGCTTGGAATAGCTTTCCATGTGCTATACAAAAAGATCAGAGAGGAAAGATAAGAAAGTGTGTCCAAGAAGATATATTCTTAGTACTCTTGCTGGAAGAGCATGGTGATCACAATTTATATATATATATATACGTATACACACACACGTGTATATGTATGTGGATCACAGGGTAACATACATTCAACAGTAACATTTTCACAAGATTGTGTTAACACAAAACTATGTCTGCTGGTTCATTTATACAAATTTGACTGAACTTGTCCCATCACGTTGCTTCAGTTACTGCAGGAGATTCTCAGCACTTTTTGCAATTCTATCTAATGGGTGACTGTCTGCCTGATTGATTAAGGTCCTTATAGTCTCCATCAATAGATTAATTAAGCTGAGTCAGTTTGGGCTCTGAAGTCCTTCTTGAAAATGAACTCTTATTAAGGATAGATAATGAGTAAAGTGTAAATGTAGTACAAGCAACCAGAAAGTGCACTAGTTAACTCTGGACATGGAGCTCAGGTTAGGAATACAGGTAGAAATAAATGTCCATCTCCTTGTCATCCAGTTTAACAATTGTAAGGAAATGTGATGTGGGAATTTTCACTGTGCAATATAGTTAATGTATCAGCTGTTATTTTTATGTGATTACAAGCGTTAGGTAGTGTACTAAGAGCTTTGGATACAGCTTCCTAAATGTTCCTCACCTCCCACCATGTGAGTCTTAATATATTCTGTATAAGCAAATTGTTTCCAAAAAATTGTTATAATAATTCAATTTGCTTTAATGGTAGAACAGCAAGGCTTATTGCAAAAAAGTCAGTAGATGTGATCTATCCTGACTGTAGTGAACTTCAGTGGGAGGATTGCATGATGTTTTCCTAAAAAAAGCAAATGAAATTTTTGCCTTGATAGAACTTCCATGGGTGGGTATGAAACCTGTCAGGAAAAATATTTGAGTAGCTCTCAACAATTCAGTGCCAAAATGTAAATGGTACAGCCTGTCTCCTGTTTGGTTCAACAAATCTATCTCTTGCAGATGGCACAAAATTTGCAATTCTTCAGAAAATTGTAGGCCAGGATCAGAAGTCAGTGTGATCTCAGCAAACAGATAAAGCTGGGTAACCCTGGCTGGAAAAGAATATATAGGATGACGGTGCCACACAGGGCAAAGTTGAGTTAACAACATCCTGCTGCATCAATATATCAAGGTGTATAAAGAATATTGCCTGAAATATAGGGAGTATTTTTCTCTACTCCATGCTGGAGTGCCCTTTTTGTGTTTCTGTGCTAAATGTGACCTATTTGAAAACAGCCTTGGTGAGAACAGTAAGAATTCGCTCAGAAGCAAGAAAACAGACTCAGAAAGGCTGGAGGAGTCCCACCCAAAATCAGAAGAGAAGCTGAGGTTAGAAAGCCTGAAGGAAAGACGGATGAGAGGCAGATTGAGATAGACAGGGAGACAAATATAGAAAAGGCTGTTGAGGAAAACAAAGGCAATAACCAACTCTCCGTGTCTGTGGCTGACAGGACAAGAAATGGGAAAAAAAATCACAGTACAAATTTAAGATTGACCTTATTTAATCTTAAGCAAAACTAAAATTGTCCTATAACCCCAAATTCTCTTTCATAATAAATGAGTAGCCATAATCCACAAGTTGATTCCAAGTATAATGTGTTTCACTTTTAATAACAGAGATTCCAGTACCACTCACCAGAGTGCTGACTCCTGTTTAGCCTGGTCTGCAAGACCTTTTTTTAAATCCAGCAATGAGGTACAGTCTGTGCAGAGCTGGATTAGATTACTTCAACGTTAATTCCTCTTTCACCCAGGGTTCATTTTGTGTGGTCATTTTTTCCTACTTTTTTACCTGTTGTCTAAAAATGGCACCATTTACTACTGATAAGCTTGTCAAGAAATTTAAGATGTTATCCTCATACTTTGATTAGAGAATTGGGTGAAGCTGCTGCCAATAAATGCATTTTGAAGAGCTGGGAACAAGGGCAGGAGAAATACAAAGAATATAAATATAACCAAGAAGCAACCTTGCAGAAGAGCTGGAGCACAACTTGCTTGTGCCAGAGAGCCCAAGAGACAGCTCTACTGCTGCATATTTAACTGCTGTAGAGAGATGCTGATGGTGATTGTTTGGAAGCAGCAGTACTTTCCAGTCTGAAATTCCCTGTTTACTCCTTGTCTAGGGTCACATAATAAGAGGAACATGCTCTGAGCATTTAAATTATGCTGGGAAGTCTCAGAGCAATTCCATTTCAGCAGTTTGCAATTTGTACATGAGCTAATAATGATGGATGATCTTAATATTTCACTGTTTTACTTTACCACAATTTATTAGGGGTAGTAGGTGAACCAGCTCAAGAATTGTTGTTCTCCTTCAGTCATCAATTAGGTTATTGACCATTGTAGGGCTGGGCATATAAAAGGATCTTACTAGTCTTCCAGGGTTCAAAATCAAACAGCAGTTCTTGAATCTCTTCAAAGAGCTCTGTTAAGTCTATGCATTAAGATCATGCTTCCTTTTTCTTTTCTGCATACATATGTTCTAGAAGTTCTGGGAGAAAATTATTTTGAATCTCATCTGATGTTATCAGCTTGCTCTTGAGGAATATATTCTGGTTATTCAATTGGAGCTAATACTTATGAAAACAAAACAAAGTGATCCAAACCAGCTGCTACAATCCCTTTTAGTTCCAGCAAAGTCCAGATGAAAGAAACTAAGGTTTCCTACATTATGGAAAGGTATGATATTCTGAAATGTTTCTTTCAACCTAACTGAAAATGTAAAGTCCACATTAACTAACAGATTTGTTTGGTTTGTTTTGTTTAATGGGAATATCTTCATCACAGTTACCTCTTGAGTGCTGCAACATTTATAAATTATATTATGTATAAGTTTTTTTAAATTCTTTGTGATCAAAATCTAATTAAAATTATTTGCTTTCAGTCACTCATTTCAGCCTAAGCAGTATTTCCCAAGGGGACCTAATCTGTCAGCAAACTTTGAGCCAATATAGTTGGTGCTCAAGGGATTGCCCCACTTCTTTATTTTCCTCCCTCTCATTCTTTTATCTATTACTCTTGTCTTAAGTAATGTTTGCCCTGTGGCAAACACAGGGCAAGAGAAATGCTTCCTGGAGGGGAATGACAAATAAAGAGCATTATGTCCAAGCTCAGTACTGTTGATGGATCTTGGATGGTGGCAGATGCAGTGCAAAAAGCAAGAGGAGCTACTGGGAAGGTGGTTTCCAGAGACCAACCTCTTGGAGCCCGTGGTGCCGGTCAGCCATTCACTGCTGGCAGGTACCTCACACACAGCCACAAGTGTCTGTGGCTTGGCCTCCCAGACGCTGCTTCTGCTTGTATACCAAGGATGGCCACAAGGAGGGATAAGGAATTATTTCCATGGTGGGGCAGAAAGGAGGTAAAAAGATGTTCAGATGGAACAGCAGATATAATTACATGGGCTCTGCTTCTAACTTTTATTTTCAGTAAAAAAGCAAAGGGCTTTAGTGCAAGCCACTGGACCTGATACGACCTCTCTATCTCAGCTTATCTCAGCATCACACTTGAGTTATTGCCCAGGACTGTCAGAGGCAGAAGAGGTGCTTGGCTGTATCAGGAGGATAATTCTAAGTGAAGCAGACATGTCTCCTATGATTAGGTGGCCCATCCCCCCTTCCCTTTCTCCTTTCCCTGACTCCCCAACCTTGGATCTCCTATGGCTTCTGTAGAAGATTTGCAAAGTTTCTCAGTGAGAAATGTTTGAGTTTAGCTGGGAGCTGACACTCCTCAATTCATTCTTGTCTTTTTTTTGTAAGGACCAAGTTGTTCTTCAGTAACACAAAGTTTCGTCTTCAGGAGTTTGTTCCCCGTGGTTGTGAATGATGAATGTGCACTGTCCTAAACTCTCTGCGTTTTGTTTCAGCTTCACAGGTTAGGAGTTCCTTTGACATTTTCAGGCTAAAAATACAGCATGTGTTGTGAAGTTTCACATGCTAACTGCAGTTTTGGGAGACCCGTTGGAGCCAGGTTGGGGTGAGAAAGTGCTGAGAAAGGTTTTCTTAGTCTGGGAAGGAGTATCTACAGATATTTGGTGGAAACAAATACATACGATTGCCTACATTATATATTTTATTATTATTATTATTTCATTTTATAGCTTTCTGAAGGACCTGACCTCGCCGCTAGATGTCATTAGTGTTCCAGGGAAGGGAAAGGGTTGGGCGGGGCTGAGGAGCCGTGGGGCTGAGGGCTGTCCCCATCTTGGTTACTCTGTAAATCGCCGGAGCTATTGCAGGCAGTCTGAAACCCGGGAATAGAAGCATTTTTGCTACTTTTAATCCTCAAGACTTGGATCGGAGAGAAGAGGTGGAAACCATGATGAAATCAAGAAAACACATTAAAATCTTATAATAGGAGTTTTTGGTATTTTCATCATCAAATGGCAATTTTCACTAAGACATGCAAATACGAGAGTGAAAGTAGAGAGCAAGACTTTTTTTTAATTGATTTTTTTTTATTTCTTCTGCTGTTAGCTAATGTTAAATACATCGAACATGTTCAGATTGATTCCATTGAGATTTTTGTTTCTATAATAAATCTAATACAGGTAAATAAACGCAGAGATACATATGGAGCCCATTGTCTCTTCATTCTTGAATTCTTTATAGTGAGGGTAGACCATCCATTGACAAGAAGGGAGTTTGTTTTTCCTCTTTTTAGAGCAATAGAAGTTATTGGGAGTTGCATTGGCAGCAGTTATTTATAGAACAATGTAAAAATACACATTTTCATTCTTGTAAGGACTGGACAATCAATTGCATTTGAGTTTTAATAAATGTTAGCCTTTTTTATCATTATTATTATTATTTCACCTGTCTTAAGGCACAGTAAGAGTACAATGTGTTTCATTCCATTCCACAAGAAATATTGAGCCTGACTCCAGGGCTGCTGCTTTCCTAGGCTTTGCTGAAAGTAAGGCTGGTCTTAGCACTGGGCTAAGACTTGTGGATGTCTGGTTTTAGAAGGAAAATTATATCCTGTGGGTGGTTTTCAATGTTTATAAGTGGAAATCAAGGATATTGAAGGGTCTTTGTTTCCTCAGAAACACACACTGACTGCCCAGGAATCCAGTTTCTGTTTCGTGGGAACTAATACACTGGGTTTTTTTCCAGGCTCACAAAGTACATGGATCTTGTTGTGGTTGTGTGTGCACACCTATGGAGAAGAACATCTTGGGATTAACTCAGAATGCAATTTCTCTCTTCAAGTGATTAATTATATGGCCATAAATAAATAAATCTTTTTGAAATTTATATTAGTTTCCTAGTTCATCAGAATTGTAGTGTACTTCTACTTAGGATCCTGGTGAAAGAAAAGTGGACCAAATTTGTGTTTTAACATGCAAACCAGATAAAATTAGTTGAAAATAAAATATCCATTGCAAAAACTGCTGCTGAAAAAGAAAAAGAAAAAGAAAAAGAAAAAGAAAAAGAAAAAGAAAAAGAAAAAAACCCACAGTTTTTCTTCCTGTAATTTCAGTCAGTAAAAATTCAGAAACTTTTAGGAAAATATGAATGTGTTCAGGGAAAAAAAAATAATCCTCTCTTCTGAAGTGTAATTCAGAAACAAACCTTGTGTGGATTAAATACAAGTTATAGAGAGAGACATTTGCATTGGCAAGCATCAATTCACATGAGTCAGGAGACTGCAGATGACTCAGAAGTTCAGCTATAACAGACTGGTCACAGCTAAATATGATCTTAATCCATCACTAAGAGTCCCTGGAATGCAGTTAGGTCAAGATTTAAAAAAAATGAAAACGAAAAAAAGAAGATACCCAAAGTTAAGACTTTAGGGTTAGATTTGCAGTGGAACAGGCAGGTTGTCTTTTCAGGAACATTGTGCCTTGTAGCTTTAATATTCTTTAGGCTAAATCAGAGTTTTCTACCCTAGTCTGAAACACTGTAGATCATGCAGTGGCATTCCTAACTTTGCTGGTGGCCCACTACATTAAATCAGGATGTTTAATTATCAATATAAATATTTCTTTCTTTCTTTCTTTCTTTCTTTTCTTTCTTTCTTTCTTTCTTTCTTTCTTTCTTTCTTTCTTTCTTTCTTTCTTTCTTTCTTTCTTTCTTTCTTTCTTTCTTTCTTTCTTTCTTTCTTTCTTTC
>VXAU01006103.1:1228527-1256643 GCA_013399695.1 Formicarius rufipectus
TTTTTTTTATTTCCTTTCAGCTTATTGCCCCATTGCCTGTGCAGTTAAGTGCTGAGCTGGCTCTGCTTTTCTAGAATCATGCAGAAAAACATCTTCAACCTACCTCCATAGCACACAAACCTACTGATACTAACACAAGTATGTGAGCATTAGTTTCAGAGGTTTGCACACAGTTAGACATCAGATTTCCATCAATTACTGTGAAATTTGAGGTGGCATTTCCACAGTACATAAATGTTTTATCAGGATTTGTATTTTCCAGTGTGTCAAATTGAAATTAAGTCACATACGCAAAGCAGAAGGGGCTTGATATGAGTAATATCTGAGTACTTTTGCTACCCAGAATATTATTCAAGACAAAAGGTTATATGAATTTTGTCTATGGTTTAGAACAGGAGATGAACAAAGATCTGTCCTTACACATGGGTTTCTATGATTTTTCATGGAATGAAAGCCCTATTGATGTAAGGAGAGCCATCAATACACCTTTTTCCCAAATATTTATGTGGTTTTCTGTGCAGTTACCTGTCTGCACACATCTTTCACAAGAGAGGGGAATGCAGCACCAGTTCAGGGAATTCTGCAGTCAATTGGGCATTTCCCTGTCTCTCTCTGCAGCACAACACCACACTGCACTGTATTACACTGCAATCCTAGTCTGAGTCAATCTTTCCAAGCACTATTATTTTAATTTCCTCAGCAAAAATATGGCATTGCCACTTCTGCTCTTCTCAGCTCTTCAGGTCCTTGCTTGCTTTTGTTCTTGCTTTGGATCTATCCTCTTTCTGCACATCATCAATCAAATAATTCAGCACAAGGTAAATCCACCAAGCATGTGATTCATTCTGTTCAGAAAGGAAGCTGTGAAGTGTTGACACTTTGAGTCTCTCCACGTTTTTTAACAACTGTTAGGACTTCACCACATGAGTAAAGTACCAGCTAGATCCACTCCCTTTAGGTTTTGGTGTTAAGACAGGACAGAAACATGGACATCTGAAGTTATGGGGTTTGTATTTACTCTGAGAAGAATTTATTGTGATGGCAATAAAAATCCTGCTACTAGTCACAGAACTTCTCTTCCCTTTGTCAGCATCCTCACCTCACCCCCTGATGTCATTTTTCCCTATGTTAAGTCATAATGCTTTGAAAAACCATGCCTACGTGGGTCTATTGTGAACTTCATGAGCTGGATGACATGAAGTAATTTTCCCTGCTTCAGTGCTTCATGGGAAAAGGTCAGTCATTCAGGCTTGGAGGGCAGAGGCAAAAATCCACAAAGTTGTTATGAGAGAAATGATATCTTAATTCCTGAGGAAATCAAGTAGAATTTAGGTGGTGGTGAATTATTCTGTCTGCTTTTAAAAACCTGGGTCACAATCTTTAGTATTAGCACCCATTACTGCAAATGTATCCTGATTCTACATTAGAAAATAAAATACAGTTTTACTAGATCACTAAACAGACCATGGTTAACAAAACTACAAAACAGCAGTAGCAAGAGACCATGAAAGCTGCTGTTACGAGCTGCCTCTTAGATTAAGCTCTTTAAAGCATACATGTAAAGAGACACTCTTACATGTACATTAAGATCAAGAGTGATATAACACATTTGACAATGTCATCTTCAGTGATCTGCAACCATTTGCACACTTGCAAAATGTAGAAGTTGTCCATCTGCATTGGGCTGACAAAAGTAGAGAGCAAAATGGGAATTGTGCGGCAGGCAGGCGTGTCACTCCATAGAGGTCCCAGCGGGATCCACTGTCTGGCTGGTTTGTACACACACTGGTCCATAGTGCCTCTTAAATAAAATTGCAGATGACACTGTGGCTTTTATTTGTTTAAACAACTTGTATGTGTAGTGGGGAGTTTCTGAATATAACCTTGAATATTGCTTCTTAAGAAATAAAACATTTAAGAAAAAAACAAACAAACAAACAAAAGTTTGTCTCAATACCTGGTTGCACATATAGAAATTATTACAAAAGTCCATTTAACAGAGGCATGGAATTTGATTTTAGTATGTACCATGCTGTAGGGTAGACAGTGAAGTTGCTTTGCAGCTTCAGAACCTGTTCTATTTTTTCACCTTTTATTGGTTTACTTAAAGCATTTTGGATATTGCTGTTTGCCCTGTCTGACAATGACTATATGTTTCCTTTACATAAACCACAACATCTGGACACTTCTTCATCTCTCAAGGCCAGGATGTTCTGCTGCTTTTATTTACACATGGTAGTGAAGCACTGTAAATCCAGATTTCAACAAGAGTCTGGCATGAACCCTTGCAGAAATGAGTGACTGATATCTTTCTTTGTAACAGCAAATTTTCAGGTATGAGATCTATTTAGGTAGTATATTAATGATCAAATATTAATATAATTAAATGGAACTCTATTTCCAAAGGCTTTACCAAAGCACAACCTTACAGAATGCTTTTTCTATTAAAAAAAAAAAAAAGATCTTTGCATTTAATGAGTTTTAATGAGTTTACTCCTCTTTGCTGACTGTAGGTATAGAAACAAAATGACGAATATGTGGTTAACACAAGCAGAACTCATGTCTGTATTCTACAGACACTAACTCTTAACATCCAAATCCCTAAACAACTGAGCTTCCATCTCTGTGCTCAGTCAGACTCATCTTAGCCTTCAAAAGACTGGCTTTTTTAGCATATACCAAGACTGTAAAATAGCATTTTCTCAGGCTATCCCTCTCAGAAAAGGTTTGATCTAGTAAGATCAGCAGAATACAAAATGTAGCATACACACACTGGTAGTCAATAGGAATTAATACTCCCATGCTGGAAGAAAGAGATCCACATCCCATTCCTTCAACTGCTTGAGGAAATTCAAACCACATTTCTTCTCTTTCATATGGATTCCTAACCATAAGCTGTAGGTTCTTCCCAGAACGACCGGAAATTACAGATTGGATCAATACAATAAATTGTGACAAATCGCTAGGACACAAAATGTCCCTCAGGAAGTCCCTAACAAAGGTAGATTTGAAACTCTTAAATCAAATATTAAAATCAGTGTCATGATCAGAGGGTCACACGACATCCGGTTTTTAAAGGATCTGCTGCACGTCTGGAGAACCAGAGATCAGTATGTCTGACTTCTGTCTCAAGCATTGGTAGAAATAGAGTTGAAATGGCTTTCATAGAGAGAAGTTATGTCTCCCAGTGTAGTAAGGTTCTTCAAAGCAGAAAATATGCCTGTGGGAAAAGGTCACATACTTGATGTAATGTTCTTAGATTTCTAAAAAGCTTTTGATGAGGTCAGTTATCAGAATCATTTAAAGTAGATAGGATTTAATGGGATAAGAGGGAAGATCCTCCTGTGGATTAATAACTGCTCAAAAGATTTGTAACAAAAAGTGGTGATAAATGGTCAAAGGTAATTGCTAATGAAATCCCGCAGGCATCCAGATGTTCAACATATTTGTGAATGGTCTGGAAAGAAGGTGAGTAGTGAGGTAACAGGTTTTTTTAATGATACAAAATTGTCTGGAGTGGTCAGAATTAAAACCATTTTTGAAACCTTTCAAAAGTATCTTTTTATACAAAATTGACAAAAGATGGCAAATTCAACATTGAAGAATAAATAAATAAAGCTGTATCTACATGTGTACATGTACACAACACTGGACTCTCACCCAGTTATCGCCATCTGCAAAGGAACGATGAGTCACTTTGCATAAATCTTTGAAAGAGTCTTTTCAGTGTTCTGCCATAGTCAAGAAAAAAAAAAATAGGGTGTTAGGAAGGAAGAGGGACCAATATACAGAATGATGCCACTTCAATAAACCCATGGTGAATACACATCCCTAGAATATTGCCTTACCTTGGAAAGATTTATTAAACAAGATACATTAAAGTTCAGGACAGACCTTTGCATATCCAGAATGACTCCCATATGAGGACATTTTAAACAAGAACTCCCACTCCCTGCATTTCAATTACTCAAATAACCTTGCTGATCTTAATACAAGTATATTTCAGAAAGTATTGTGGAAATACTGAAAGTAGTTCACAAGCAGAAGGTTGCAATGTCTGCTCAGAGACACCCTAGAACTGAGACAAAGACATAGCTGAAAGTTTTATATAGGAAAATTGAGTCACCCAATCTTATACCTCTGGATTGCACTTTTTAAATTTGAAACTTTGCTAGCAAGGATAATGCTAAATAAGGAATAACTAGTTACAGTATTGGCTACAGTTTCTAAACATGTAAGTTAACAGGAGGTAAATCTTTAGACAATAAAATTAAGGTTGTGCTTAGTAAGAAAGCAGAAGTACTTCTGAAAATATATTCAGGAGTCATGTTTCATATATGTATTATTTATATAAAAACAAATGGAAGTTTCACATTACTGTGAGATAGACCATACAGCACATCCCAGTTTGTTTCTGGTATCTAATAATCATCTCATGTCAACCTTCTGCAAATTAAAATGGCAGAGCATCCTATAAGGTAAGTTACAGATTTTCATAGAGACCTAGGGCAGCCTAATACAGACACCTTGCAAATACAGGTCTATCACTGCAGATGATGAGGCTCTAACTGAAGGGAAGCAGTATGTGCATATTATATGACCAGGAGACAAGGTAGGAGGCATGACATGTTATGACTCATCAGTAGATGTTTCTGTTTGTGAGAGGATTATAGCAATAGAAGCAAGGCTCGTAAAGATCTCTCAATATCATTGAAATTCCTTTTGTCAGCTGGATTCAGTTGCTGTGACTACAAGGAAAATTGGTAGATCAAAAAATCAACCTTAACAAATCTGGTGAAAAAAGAAACTACTAGTTTTCTGAGGGGATATCAGGGAAAAAAAAAAAAAAAAGGTGGAGGGACAAAATAAGTGGATTTATCAGTTGTGCCAATTTGTGAGTGCAAATTACAATTCTAAATTTAAATAACTGTGTTAATAAAATATTGTTGAGCAAACAATCTGCAGAGCGTGGCTGGTCTCATACTACTCACTCATATGCGCACACACATTCACATGTATATTTTTCCCTCCACTTATAAAAACCTGGAGAGAGGTAATGAAATTTTCTTTTACAAGAAAATTTAAATTCACCTAGACTTTTAAAAAACTGTATATGGTTGTATTTTCATAGAAACAAAAGAGTATTGAAAGTACCCTAACACTGTCAGTGCATTAAACACAACACACACACTCAGTAACTTCAGTAAAAATAGAAGCACACTGGGAAGGATTAAATCCTGCCTTCATAAATCAATAGCGAATTGATATAGGACTGGAAATCTTTCCTCAAATTAAGGCCCTTTATTTATTGATATATTTGGCCAATCAGTGTATTGCTCCAAGGTTTACAGCACAATTTTCAAAGTTATCTAAAGGAGACATTATCTAAGACAGATATTGTATATAAATGGGATCTAAATACCTTAACACCATTTTCTTCCTTACAAGGCTTTTACCTACAATTATATTGTGGTGCCAAAAGAAAGATTTTATTCTTCAAAATAGTTTTCAGGATAAATTTTTCTTGCACATGTTTGTTTTATAGCTGCCTGCCTGCTGCCAATCGAGTGCAAACATGAGGCTCCTAGTAGCGCTGGTAGTGATAGTTTTTTCCACTGTAAATTATTCTTGCAGTTACAATTATTGTAGTTATTTCTGAAATATTTCTGGGAGCTACACCATAACTACAGGATCTGCCCAGAAGATAAAGTTACTTCATTGCAGCAACCATTTGCACTTTATAACAATATCAAACACCTTCTATTTTCCTTGCCAAAAATATTCCTTTCCCTTTGTGTCAAGTAAGATTCAGACCAAAGTTCTAAGCATTAGGTCACAGCAGTGTCTAAAAATGGGATATGTCAGGCAAACTTAGTGTCCATATCCATTCTGCCTGGGGTTTCTTGTTCTTAAAGCATCTGCACAGCGGCCGAGGTCAGCTTTCCTTGTGCCTCAGCTAGTCCCACTAACACCTAATCCTGGACTAACACTCTTGTGATCCCGTGTAAGGTTGATTTTACCAAATATCAAAAGCCAAACTTGAAAACTACCAGCCCAATTTTGGATTTCCTCCATGTGATATGAGTATCGAGACTGTTTATGTGCTGCAGTTTTCTTCAGACCATCCTGCTGGCACTGATAAAAAGCTTAAAGGCAAAGGGCAGCATATTTGAAGGATGTCAAAATCCAGATTTCCTTGAATTCCCTCAGCAAAAGCACAGCACATATCGAAGCAAATTAATGTCACTTTTCTTCTGAGCAGAGCTCTGAATAATATTGGTGTTTCCAGGTGAAGTTTGGGTTCTGGCACCCTGCTTGGCCGAGGTGGCTGAGTGATGCTCGCCATGGGGAGGACTGCAAAGTGGCTGTTTCTCAGAGACTCAAAGATGGAATTTGCTCCATAGGGGCCTCTCAGCTCCTCAGTACCAGGCATAGCAGTCTGAAAAATGCAGAAGGACAGGATCAGGCCCTGAGCAGTTCTTTAATCCTATCTTACAGATCTCAGTGAGGAAAATCCATATTATCTTGTTGCCTAATACTGTTCATGGGATACAAGAAATCAGCTTAACAAAAGAATCCTCTGTAGGATAAGTGGAAAATATTCCTTTTGCTTTCAAGTTAAAATATTACCCACTTGGAGGTAGAGGATAGATGGAAGAAAATAATTTCTACCTGAAATCAACAGAATATTATGATTTTTTTAGTTGGATAGCATACCAGATCCTAACCCCATCATTAAAGAGAACTTCTTGTCTGAAATTTGGAAGTTTTATTTTACTTTTTTTTTCTTTTTAATTATGGAGATAAATGCCCATTCTTTTATGAAAATAATATACTGGGAACCGTCTTCTGTTGGTTAGGTATTAGTGGTTGGTATATCTTCAGCAATGAAATCAGAGGTAGAGCTTTACATAAAATCCTGGCTTTAGTGCAAGTTTTACTGTGCCACTCAAGAGCAACTTGTTCCACAAGTAGTTCTGGTTTTAAGCAAGTTAAATGCTTTGAAACTCATAAAGTGTTTTTTATGCAGTGCAATGTTGTATAGTGGGTGTTGGTTTTATGCTTCTCTGGACACTGAGCATATCTGAGATAAAACTTTTCTGGCAGCCCTAATCAGATACACTTTACTGAGCCAGTCTGTGCAAAAAACTCCCTCTCAAAATGCAAACAAGGGCCTGGGCAAAACCCTGCAGATATAAATATGAAGAGTTAGAAACTAGCTCTGGAAGTAAACTGGCTTCACACATAAATAAGACAGGTTACACCCGTGGCATCTGCAGGCATTATCACCTTGTCAGTCTCTAGCTTTGGGCTAGAGTTGGATAGCTTAAAATTTAAAATTGGATAGTATATTTTGAATATTTTTTAGACTGTGTGGATACAAGAAAAGTTTTTTGGAAAGAAAAAAGAAAAAAAAAAGCTGAAGGTAGAAGAGCACCTTCAGGCAGGAGGAATCTGAAGCTCTGAATTTGAACTTGTTTCTTTACACATAATTTCCAAAGTTTGGGATATCCTAAATAAGGCAGAATAGGCTAAGCAACAAAACATAACCTCACAGAGTCATAGTCTGCGCAAGCTTCATTTCTGCCTGGCTGAACATGAGGCAAAAGATTTTTCCCTCATATTTTAGCAGGAAAATGGACTGCTCACAGAATGAGAAACCAGACTGGTTTTACTGTGAGAATTCAGTTATGAAATGTGGTTTTGGGGAAGATGGTAAACATAAACTGCAGGGCATGGACTTGCTCAAGCCTTCCAGGGTTGGAGGGAAGTATGACTTCCAGCCACCTCAGCCTGACCACAGCACATCACCATATGCATGGGCAGGGCCACAGCATGTCACTCCCAGGCCTGCTGGAGACCATCCCATCGGTCTGTGCTTTTCACTCAGTGCTCCTATTGACATCTGCTACTGCTTTACTTGAATCCTTGGGAGATGCCTTCAACTCTGAGGCTCAGACGCATATGTCCCCTTCCCATCCAGGCAGACCACGGTAAATCCACCCAATTCACCCTGGAAACCCACTCCAGGACTGCAAACCTGCAAGGCAGGATACGGCCCGGGTGCTGAGCACCCTCTGGGCTGAGAGCCTGATAAAAAAACGTCCTGATCCAGTCCATTGAGGTCCATGGCGAAGTGCCCGTCCATCCTGGGGAGAACAAAAGTGTTGGGCTTGGCAAATCATTTCCGTTAATGTAGGAGACAATTACTGATGCCTCTTCGCAAATTGCTCTTCTTTGACGTTTTTATAACTCAGTAATTTCCAGTTGTGTTCCCATGTTTGCCTCTTTTGTGTATAGTTTTCCTATTTTTGAGTGCATGGTTCACAACATTTAAACAAACACTAACAACAAATTACCTGCTCAACTGGGTTCTGTGAAAAGGGGCCCTGAAACTTATTTACAAATTAAGCGTACTCGGGCATGGAGGGAATAGTCACCGGGAGCGAGTTGCGGGCGCGCTGCAAATCACGCATGATTCTCAGCCAGAAAAACTCTGCATTTGGAGAGGGGTGAGGGATCGAGAGTAGAACTCTGTGTCTTTCTCCCAGGACTTTCTCACTGGGAAATACCCACCTGATTTTTTTTTTTTTTTCTGTTGACAACTCTGTGGAGAAAAGATCTAGCAGAGAAGTATATCAAAACTCCACACCCGATTCACTTGTTTTCCCGTTTAAAGAGTGAAATCTGCTTTGTATTTTTTTGTTTAACTCTCTCCGACGGTAATAAAATAAATATTGCATATTTATATTCCAACAAATCACATCTCGGTTTAAAACGCATTGAACACATGATACAAATTTCTCAACCCTCCATAACTTTCCGAAGTAAGTTTTGACATGGAATTGACCACTGCAAATGCAATCTCTTCTGACTTAAAACACAGGACCATTAAGATGGGAAGTAACTGCGTACTTGGTTTTATTTTGCATTTTTAATCCTATAAATCTCAGCAGTATTTCTCTGCACGGCGTTTTTGATGTATTTCGCCTCGGGCTGATGTTAGATCTCCTGCATCCCAGCATCTTTGGCTAACGCTGCTCTCCCATTTCGATAGCTTAATTTCGTTATAAATCTAAATAAAACTCACGATGCGATTTATAAATTATTTTCGGAAAACGAGAGAAGTACATGCTATTTTTAAAGCAGGTGGCTGTGTAGTGGCACATTAAAATTCAGCTGCGCGCCTATTCAGGTGACTTTTATAGCCATGCCAATACCCTCAAAATTATTTATGCCTGGGGTTTTCGCAGCTCGGGATTTCGGCTATTTCTTGCATTTTGGGGTTTTAATTCCGTGGAAGAAAAAGAGGAGCCTAGCAATATTTAGAATCGGATTTGTTCGTCTCCTTCCGTCGCTGCATTTCAAAACGTCTTAATTGTTGTCCGGAAAACCTTTAACATTTAAAAGGTCCTGTTGGACAGAACAGTAAAGACGTTCTCTCCTTGCTCTGCAGTATGGAATTTTAAATTGGAGTAGATGTCTGCTCTTTTTATTTGTTTGGGGGGTTTTATTATCCTTACTTTCTGCGCTAAGAAGGATGCAAAGTTTAGGCTGTGTTTAAGCGCTGTTTGCATTGCAGGTAAAACCGAGGTATAGGAACCCTGTCTTTCTTCCTTTCTCCTCCGTGTTTGAGGCTGAGGCGCCCGGCAGAGCCTCGGGCCGCCTTTTCCCACCTGGGAGAGGAGAACGCTGTGGCAGGTCCCGGTGCCCCGAGGCACCGACAGCCGGGATTGGGCCGACCCCCGGCCGCCGCCAGACCTTCGTGGGGACAAACATCTCCTCTGAGGGTCTTTGGCCACCGTGAAGCCCCCGCAGATAGCATCTTTCCCTCCATCTCTGCGTCCTATCACCCCCAGAAGGTTACCCTGCTTGCCGGAGGCGGTCAGAGCCGGTACGAGCAGGGCCGGGCAGCTCTCTGGGCTGGGCGGGTTTCTCCACACGCCCAGAGGGGCTAGAGGTAAAAATAAAGGAAAAAAAATAATCCTTTTTTGTGTCTTCAGAAGAAGAAGCTCCGGGGCAGGATGAGAAGGGTCTAGGGAAAGGCGGCGAGCAGCTTGTGTGACCTAGGGGAGGAAGGTGGAGGGCAGCTGTCCGCGGGCACTCGAGTCGAGCAAGACTCTTTCATCTTTTCTGTCGCTTTGGCTTAATTTACCTCTGCCCTCCAACTCCCTGTGAGTTTAATCACATCAGGTCTTCTTCAAACCAGAGCCAACGACTGGAAAGAACGAAAGAATGAGAAAGTAGAGGAAGGGAAGGGAAGGGAAGGGAAGGGAAGGGAAGGGAAGGGAAGGGAAGGGAAGGGAAAGAAAAATGGAGAAAAATAATGTAACTAGAAATACGAAATTCATTGTTCATTTCTCTCGGGAAAAAAGAATAGGCAGGTGATCACAGGGCTTCTGGAGACTTTTGACACACCAGTAGAGATGCTGTTACTGTTCCCTGGGTACACAAAGGCAACCCGCGGGTCGAGCGCGGCTCCACGGGAGTAACTGAAGCCCTTCCGTGGGACCGAGTGGTACTTCGCCAGCTTCTCACATTTATGTGTGTACAACCATTTGTAGCACTGACATGCAACATAAACATGCCACCGTGAGAGCCCGCTCGTCCCTGGGCACCTTTGAAATCTAGGGGTGTTTTGGGGAATTGTTTTCTTTTGGTTTGGGGGGGGTGTTTGTTGGTGGGGTTGGGTTTTTTTGAGGGCGGGAAGGGGTTGCAGCATTGCGATTCTCGGCATGGTCCCTTGAAACGAGCAGAGGAAAAGTTTGCTTTGTTGGTTTGTTACCAACACCGTCATGCTTGTTTGCAATCTTTTATTCGCATTTGCTCTGTTGTTTGGCTGCGAAAGGATAAGCAAGAGGATTCACACCGTTTCCTGGAAGCCTTGGTTAATGGGAGTGAATCGATTAGTTGTCAAGCCGTGCCCGAGTCTGCTCCTCCCTCCGGTCACGGGAAGAACCGGGGGCTCCCGGCGGCTGCGCTGCAGCCGTCGCTCCCGCATCGTTCCCAGTGCTGCGGGCGAGCGGGGCACGCACAACTTCGGAGGCCGTGGCAGCCTGCGGCGTGCTGGGGTCCAGCCAGGAATCCCACTCGAGCCCTGCATGTGCCTTCTACTTTGTTTATTTGACTGTTTATCGCCCTGTGTGTACCTCTAGGCCCTCTGCCCTCCCACCTCCTTGCGAGTGCCGCAGTGCCCTTCCCGGACACGGCGCATCGCAGCGGAGCTGGGAAAGCCGCGGATTCCATCGGCTGGCAGCAGCCGGAGGTCAGGACGCCTCTCCCTACAGCTCCTAGGCTGCCTTTGCCCGGCGCCAGTCCTGAAGCCCTTGCGAGGCCACCCCTGCCACAGCCGGGGTCACCTGTGGGAATCCCTGGATGAACTCTCCGGTGGGGGACTCTCCCCCCTTCCTCTCAGAGGAACAGAGAGCTTGGATCAAGGAATTGACAGACTTCTGTCACCTTTAAAGCTTTTTTAATGAGCAAATGTGTTCCCTTCCAACCCCCCTTTCTGCCCCATCTATTCTGTTCAGCCTCAAGCGGGCGGCTCGGAGGGAGGGATGAGGCAGAGGGGCGGCTTCTCTCGCTACCGAGGCGGGGGGGAGTTGCTGCCCAGCCCTGCTCCTTGCAACAGCAACGCTCCCACTTCCCAAAACCTGGCTAGCCCGGCGCTCCTGGCTGTTTTCCAAGAATGAACCATGTCGTTCCTTTCTCTCTCTCGGTCACCGAAAAGTAGCCACCCCTCGGTCAAGTGCCCTGTGCGTTCACCGAGAGCACCCGGGGACGTGACCAGAAGCGATTCAGGCCGACCTGTGTCCTGTTCCCAGGGGATAGAGCGAAGGAAAATCCGCTGATCGTCACGGTCAGTGACAGTCCGGACAGGCCCGGGGGGAGCCAGTTAGCCCTGGGAAGCCCTAAGCCTCCCGGGGGCTGGCAGGAAGAGGACCAGTGGATAAAGGTTTATCCACGAGTTTGTAGGTGGAGAAAATGGAAATTTTTTTTCGGGTATCTCCAGCCCCGCCAGTGGCTGCAGGTTCCCCGCAGCGCTAGGGAAAACGCTGCTCGAATGTTCAAATAAGGTAAAAAGTAGAACCAAGCAAACAGCACAGACACACCAATGCGAATGAAGGCGGTGGGTAAGAGCTAAAGGCAAAAAGGGGCCCAGGTAGGATGGGCAACTGTCGCTTCTGTTTGCCTTTGTAACTCCCTTTCCATTTAACATTCAGGTGTACTGTCGGCAGCGGTGGTAAGCCTAACTTCGTAACCTGCCTGAAATTTTCCTACTGGTCGATACGAGTCAGACACTCATTCTTCATAGAAGATAAAACCCAAAAAACAAACAAGCAAAAAAAAAACCAAAACACCTTCATATCTGTGCAATAAGTTTCTACCAGGATTTACACTTTCATATGACCATCGGGCAGCACCCCGATACCAAAAGCTCTGCAGCAAAAACTGCAATTTTTCTTAAGGACACCTTTCCCCTTTTAGGTTAAGCACGCTGTAACAACGTAAAATGTTGTGAAATCACACGTAACTTTAAATAGGCAGCTCCATTAACAATCACGAATCCCGCGCTAATAGCCCTCAAATACAGCGTTAATAGCCCCCACGTGGAAAGAAATCCCCAAGTGTTATAAATTCAGTTTAACGACCAGAAAACCTCCTGGGCAGTGGCGAAATACGAAAAACTTCTTTCTTCAAGTTCTCTGTCTTTGATTTTTTTTTTTTTTTTTAACTACAGGCTCATGGGAATGCAGCTCTGGAAAATCACGTCCAGATGTATCTAAAAAAGCACTTCCTCTGCTAAAACACCCTCTCCTAAAGTAAAAGAGAAAAAAAAATAACTGAAATAGTTTGAATTTTGGTTTTAGTATGAATGCAACTGTAAAAAGACGGGCCAAGCGGCAGCTGCGCTCTATGCAGAGACGCGCAGCTGGGTGAGTGTGTGGGGGGGAGCAGCTCCGAAAATAGAGCGCAAAGGACCTGGACTCCTCCAGGGCAGCGCTGTACCCGGCTGGGAGGGAGGCATCTCGGACTTTAGGGCTGTTCCTTTCTTTTCTATATATTGGGAAGATGTCCAGCGTTGCCCGGAGCTGGGCGGGCTGCGGTCAGGGCTCCTCTGTGTGCCGGCGCCTCCGAGGCCCAGCTCTTTCGGTAAAGTACCAAAGATTTGGCTGGTAAGAGTGGGTTTGAGGGAGGAGGGAAGAGGCCGGCCTTGAAAAAATGAACGGGCTGCTCCCAGGTAAGAAATCTTTTGCCTAATGCTAAGTAGGGACGTTTAGTGGCTTAAAATTCGTGAACGAAAAAAATTTAAGTTTCACAAAGTTTCTTAGTCTTGTGGTTTGGGGTTTGTTTGGTTTTGTTTGTTTGTTTTTGTTGTTGCTGGGGGTTTTTTTTGTTTGTTTGTTGTTTTTGGGTTTTTTTGGTTTTTTGTTTTTCCCCTTGAGGTCTATGTCTGAAATGGAATAGGGAAAGGGCAACAAACATGGCTGTGCTCACAGCTTGCTCTCATTTCCTCAATTCTATCCAATATTTCATGTAATAACAGCAAATAATGATGGGACCAGTCATTTGTACAAATTTGTACAACTTCTGGCACAGTAATTAGAGGCTGGATGTACCCGTATAGATTTATTTTAGAGTTTTGTTTCCTGATGAGAGATTAACAAATCTCCCCAGCAGTCGCCTGTATGGAGAGTACAAAGCTGTCTGTCCTCGCCTTAGTATCGGGTATTATAAATCAAATCCAATCCTTTTCACCTCGTATTATTGGAAAAGGTTATTGGGAGCTGGCTTTTGTTGCAGGAAATCCCATTTAAAAATTGCTTTATAGGCCATTTGCTGCAATCCTCGACATTGATCTCATTACAGCTCCCTCTCACTGCTGTTTATAAATCCTGGTATTTACCAGCCCTTGGCAGCAATGCCTGGTGGTGTTACTTGCTAGGGGCTGTCACTGGGAGGAGAATAAGAAATAGAGGCTAGGTGCCATTTTCTGGGTAGTTTTGTCTGGAGGAAGCATTATTATTTATTGAAACAGTTGGCCAGAAGTAAATCTTTTGTAATGACTCATCCAGTATAATCTCTTAAACCTCCGGGCTGCCCGTTTTGCAGAGGACGTGAGTTTCTCTGCTAGAGCCTTCTCACGCAACGGCCTAATTCAGCCAGGAGGGGAGAAACACCCCTCTAGGTGGTGGGTTAATTGTTGGATTTAATAATTTGGAGGAATATGAAAAGGTAAATTAATAGAATTAATCTCTGTTAAAACTGGCTATTGCAGAAATTTTGAAGAGGTTCACTTCTGGACTGTATCTGCTGGTATGACCGCGTGGTTGGAATTGTGGCTAAAGAGCTGAAAACTTATAGTATCTTCTGAGTATTAGCAACTGTACAGATAAAGGGAAGACTTTGACCTTAAAGCTTGACTTTGTCTTAAAATGGGAAGTTCTAAAATACATGTTGGGTGGAAGCAAAACAAAACACAGTGATGAGTGCACTTTTTCCTTTTTTACCAGGTAAATTTGCTAATTAAACACAGGCTGAAGGTTCCTTTAAAACTCTTTTTTTTTTAATGGCAGCTGGATCTAGAATGAAGGAAATTTGTGGCTATATTTGACTTCTGAAATAGACAGTGTGAAGACTTAATGTCCATTTCTGAATCATAATAACAATAGGATTATCCCAATGGCTATGTTTAAAAGATTCCCCTCAAATACATGTAAGGACAGAACTGGCAAGTAGAATAATGCCTTTTTTTCTCCCTAGGGATTCTCCGTACTTGTTGCCTAAGTCCTCAGTGAGGTTTGCTTGTTGTAGTACTGCCAAGTTGGTTAGTGGTTAGGTATCTTCAGAAGAAGCATAGAATCTCAAGTTCCCCCACCAGCAACCTGGGGGGGGGGAAGAAAAGTAAAATAAACCAACCTGGGCATCTGGGAAGAGCAACAAAATGAGCACACAGATGTCTCTATTTTCTATGAACAAGATTTCAGGAGAAGATCACGTCAGACAATCCATACCACATAGGATATCTCTCAAAGTTTTTTTTCATAGTGTGTCTTGTCTGACACAGCTGATTTATTTTACTGAGCTGCTCACCAACTGAACTATGCTCTTAAGGTCTGGAAGACCAATTGTCCTGCTTGAACTGAAAGCACAAGCCTGGAGTGAGGGTTCAGGCATTCCTTGCTAACTATGGGGTTGTCTAGGGTGAGGATTTTTTGTTAACACTTTTTCATTTTAAGAAGCTAACTAAAGGCAGAAAATTAGGCAAGACCGGAGTCAAGAAGTTCTGAGTGTGAAGTCTGTCATTGTGTTGTAGAAAATTTTTTTCTCCATTTTCAGTTGCTTTGTTTTGTTGCATTTTTCCCCCACACACTGATTTCTAATGCATGGTAATAAGTTCCTTTCATATTGACTCTTTCTGTATTATTATGAATTTCTCTGGAGGCTGTCTGATGTAGCCCTCCTGCTCAAAAGAGTCTGAATAAGTTGCTGATTAGTTAAACAGAATTTTCTGGTTTTCAATTGGTGCCTGTTGTGTTGCTTCAGTGGACATCAATGAGTGCAGCTCCATCTTCTTTACTCTGTTTCATCACAGAGTATCTCACATTGATAAGATTCCTGAAGCCTTCTCCATGCTGAACAGTCCCAGCTTTATCAATCTCTACCCACAGAATCCTCAAGGTTGGAAGAGATCTTTAAGACCATCCAGTCTAATCATCAACCTAGCACTACCACACTAATCCCTAAACCACACCACCTAGGACCAGATCCAGATGTCCCTCATTCACCTCCAGAGAACACATGACAGTCACTTCAGTCCCTTAATCATCTTGATGTCCCTTCACCAGACTTACACCAGTAAGGCCATCCATGTCTCTCATCCTGGGGAGTCTAGAGCTGGACCCAGTGTTCCAGATGTATCCTGCTATTGTTGAACAGAAAGGAAGAGTCATCTTCTTTGATCTGCTGGCAAATTCAGTTTTAGGATCCCACTTCTGCATGCTCAGAGTGTCTCTGAATTCACCCTAGGCCATCTGCCCTTTCTTCTTTTTTTGTATCTTCATTTCTTCAGGAACTTTTTGTTCATTCATACAGGCCTGCTGTAGCTTTCATTGAAAACGTAGCTTTTCCCCACCCCCTTCCCCTTCCTCCCATCCAGGAAATCCCATCCAATCCATGAGATTCTGCAAAGTAGACACCTGAAAGACCCAAAGTCTGTTGGATTGCATTCTTGCCATTTACTCTCTTCCTTTCCATCAGAACCCTCAGCATCACAATTTCATGGTCACTGAAGCCAAGGCTGCCTTCAACCCTCTCATCACTGAACAGTCCTTCCTCGTTTGCAGCAATGATTCAGAAGGACATCATCTCCTTCCCCAAGAAGGTGACAAGAAGCTATCATTAATGCATCCTGGAAACAACCAGGATCCCTTATACACTGTTGTGTTGCCCTTTTAGCAGGAAGTTAAGCCTTACTGTGAGCACTTTATAATAATAAATTATTAAATAAAACTATTGTTAGAATAAATTATTTAATAAAACTAAAGAGTAAAAATGCAGTCTTTATTCAAAGTGATATTTTAAGTTTCAACTTGCCTATGTAAGTATATAATGAACTGCTAAATGGCAATTACTGTGTTTTTTGTGGTGAAAAATAGACCCAGTTCAAAGGAAAGCTGTACCTCTTATAAAGCACTGTGTCTTAGGGAGGCATACCTGAATGCTGGCCTATTATAGAGGCTCTTCCAGTGAGGGATCCAGTTTGGGACACCTGGATTAAGACTGGAGAATCAGTCTGTAGGTTGACCGTGGCTGGTAGGTGATCCCCAGTCCATCTTCTGATTTGGTCCCCCTCAGCAGGACTGGGGAGAGAATTGGAAGGGTAAAAGTGATAAAATGTATGGGTTGAGTAAAGACAATTTAATAAATGAAGAAAAACAAAACACAAGCGATGCAGGTACGGTCACTCGGTATTGGCAGACCAATAACCAGTCAGTCATCAAGTAACAGTTTCTTTAGAGAAACCACTCTGCAGTTTTATTGCTGAGTGTGATATTATACAGTATGGGATACCTTTCTGTGGGTCAGCTGTCCATCCGCATCCTCTCCCAAACCCCTGCTCATGTCCAGCCTACTTCTTCCAGGGGCAGAATGAGAACCAGAGAAAGTCTTGGTGCTGTGAATCTAATGAATCTTCTGATCAATGCTGTACATTTTTCAGCACTAGATAAAACACTGGTGTGATATCAGTGATGTTTTGGACACAAGTACAGCACCATATGGGCAGCTGTGAAGAAAATTATCTCTGTCCCAGCCAGGTCCTGTGCAAGGCTTCATGTTGTTTCTTGGGAGGAAAAAAAAATGGAAAATCTGGCCTGAACAATACAGTGTTCTAAATTTTGGCATGGTTGGTTTTGTTTGTTTGTTTGTTTGTTTGTTTTGTTTTGGCTTTTTGTTAGTTTTTTTTTGTTTTGGTTTTGTTTGTCTGAGTTCTGCTTTGTTTTGTAAGATAAACATTATGATGACCTTTCTGACTGGTTTCTTCATGGAAAATTAAATGACAGGAGAGAGTAATAACATCTGATAGAAAGAATAGTGTGACTTCAATAGTGCATTTTAGCTGATTGGCAACTTAGGAAGGACTCAAGGCAAGCAGAATAAATTGTTCTGCTCCTGTCATAGGATCCCTCACTGTGTGAGTAGGATGAGATGTCAGTGCTAGGGATCATATGGAAAAAGTCCAAGGCAGGTCAATTTGGTGAGATTTGATCCACTAAATTAAATATTTCTTTATAAGGTAAGAGATGCAGGTATAGTGGTTTTTGTTGGTTTACTTAAAGGCTTTCTTCAGCTTAATTGATTGTCTCTAATATTTAATGCCTTGATGTGTTCCTAGAGAGCATCCCTCTCTATTTGAGCGGCTGTTTTTCTAGGCTTTCTTTTCCCTGTTAAACTCAGGACAAATTCTCAAGCTTCATACAATCCTACATCACAGTATCTTTGTGCACACACAGAGTCCCACTGAAATCATGCACAAAGGATTTTATACAGAGGCTGGCTGTGAATTTATGGCTAGCAGGTGAATAGCCTCCATGCCATCTAAATAACCTCCGTGTTACCTAAAAGCTCCGAATTATTTTATTTCAGTGCTGTTAGTGTTGTTTCACATCCTCTGTTATCTTAGATCACCTTTCACTGTTCAGAAATTGCATACTGTTCCATCTTTGAGTCACAACCTCAGTGACATTAGTGGTTCTTCATCAAATTAATGCCATGACAGTGAAAGCAATCTGATAAATTTGTGCTTAAATTGCATGAAAAATTATGCAAGTTTGTCCTTTCATTTCTGGATGCTTTACGTGAGTATGATATTTTATTGGGAATTATTTTTATCCAAAGATTAAAAAGAAATTATCAGGCTGTAGCGTAAGTTATACAATCTTTAAAAAGTGGTGTGTTTTTTCCCTTGAAAATCAGCTCTTTTTAGTCTCAGAATATGCATGAAATGGGCGAGTGTTCTTGGAGTTTTTTTGTGAAGGGAGAAAATATCCATTGATATGTTATGTTGAAATGATTAAAATATGTTGCAAGTTACTTTTAATAGGGATAATTTATCCTTTCCTAGCTAATAGTCTTGTTCAGTGGGATGAGGCAAGCAAAACTAACGCAATAACTTTCATTGAAAGATACTGACAGTTTGTTGGGTTTTTTTTATTTGATATTTTTCAAAAGACTGTAATATCTCTCCAAACACAGAATTAAAAGACCGTTTATTCCCTCAACAGTTTACAATTTAAACAATTACAGAATTCTCAGCAGAATCTGAAACCTCTGCAGCCTTCTGCTGACTGGATAGTTGGTATTTCAGCAGTAACGTAACTCTGCTCCAGTGTATGATGCAGTGGGAGCCACTTCATCTTATCAATAAGGTCATTAAAGTGAAACAGTAATATTGCTTTTAGAAGCACTATTACAGAAACCTCACCGAAGTCCATGATCCATAACATCATAGCCCAGTATTCTGAAGCAGCAGCTGTGTCTCATCTGAACCTTTGCCTCAAACATCTCCATCACCTGAAAACACTTGGTCACCTAATGACTGACCTGATTGCCCTTAGGTTTGCAGAGAGAGATCTGAAGATTTTCCTGTGCATATTGACAGGAATACTTTACAGGTTGTGTGAATGGACTTCAGGAAGAGGGAAAACTGAGCAAAAATCAGGGTTGGTGGCTTCCAGAGAGTGTCTGTCACCCCTGGGCTCAAGTGTGGCTTACAGAGTGAGTGGCTCTTATGCTCCAGGCTGGCAGTCAATCGTGTGTTGCTCTACCTCCTGGAAGGTGGCTGCTTTAGATGCAGACACAGCACATGCCACAGCTGTTAATCACGTGGGAGAAGCACACACATGAGCAATGCCATGGATGAGATAAGGATACTGAGAGTTGAGAGTCTTCTGCCTCTGACAAGGGATGTCATCCTGGGGCTGGCCAGACTTATCCTGCATGGTGAGAACCACAGAAAGCATTTCTTTCACAGAAGGCTGTGAGCTGTTGGCAGCCTGAATGTTAAAGGGTCTTAGTCAGCTCAGCAAGATTCACACCTTTGGCTTAATTTATCTTGAGCCCTTCCAGATACTGAAATGTAACAGATCACTGCATGCAACAGGCTGGTCACCTCATGGGGTGCTCATCCTCATGGGCACCCAACAGCACCTTGTTCTCCCTGCAGCTGCCTGTCCTGTCTGAGACAGAAGACAATGTACTTTTTGCTTACCTCCCTTACTGATTAAAAAACAGAGAAAAATTCTGATATCATATGATATAAATACAGCTACTTCCAGTCCATTACTGAACACACACCTGACATAGCAGGGTTTTATTTGTAGGTGTGAAATACTGGGTAGTGGTGCATCTGTCCTGGACCAACTCAGCATTTCTCTGAAATTTATGTAAAGCTGAGGATCATCTCATCTATATTAGGTGGATGTTTCCCTAGGTATCACCTAACAACAAGCCCCTCTTTCCTCTGGCTGCTAGCACACTGCCTATGGGAAGTTAACAAACAATTTGTTTACTACTAGCAACTTTTCTGCTGAAGAGATACCAAGACAGGAAGAAAAAACTAGCTTTGGATCCTGGGATCTTTCCCAATCCCAGTGAATGATGTTGTCAGCACTCTAGGCTTTGTCTTCTGTCCATCAATCTCTGTTGCTTTTCTTAGGGGATTTCACCCCCTTTCTTCATGCATGGTATTAAGCAAGAATCAAATAATACTTCTTAGATTTCTGTGCATAGTATTGTGCTTAAGTCAAAATCAAGTGATTGACAAAAAGATGACTATAAATGCAAAACCCTTTGCTTTTTTACAAAGCCTTACCTCATTTCTGCTGACCAAAATGCATACGGAAACTCAAGGGCCAGATTTGTCTCCACGGTTCTTCCAAGCACGCTTGGCTCTATGCTCCACACTGGGAAGAGCTGTGGCTAACTCAGGGATACTAGTGCAGCTGATTGCTCTGAAAGAAAACCCTCCTCTTTATCAACTGATTTATGTCAAGGAAGTGCTAAAAGGAATTTTCCAGCTGTTGCTCCTAAATGCCAAAACTCACTGAGCTGAATTTATTCATCTACCTGACTATATCTGAGAGCAAAACTGATCTGTCATCTCTGATCTTGCCTTTTCATATGATCCAAACACTAGAACCATGGGTCAGAGAAAGAAAAGCCAAATGAGCAACATTTTTCTAAACCGGTTTTCCTGCCAATAGAGTTGTGTAAGAATGGTGCCTTAGGCGGGCTACCTACTTCTCTGCGTGAGCAGCTGAAAATTGTGTTTGGGGTCTCTCACCTTTGTTCTGCATTTGTTCCTTCACTGTCTCATGCTGGGCAGGAGACCCAGAGGCTGGTGTCCTCTTTTAAATGCAGCTGATTTCTGACAAGCCTGTAATGGAGCTCTCAAGTTCCTCCTGTGACCCTACTAAGTGGTTTCCCACCAGAGGAGCTTATATACTCCTTTAGTCTTCAGCTCACTAGGAGTCAATGATATGTGTTTGGGAAGTGTTTAGGAAAAAATTAATAGAAATTGAAAGCCAGATTCAGTACTGACATAAAGCTCAAATTGGGTCTTAAACTGTGCATCAAGGGGGAAAAAACTTGAAGAGCTCTTGCAAAGAAAGCATAAGGTGTTGTTAAGGTTAGTAGCAGCATCTCTGACTGTATTATTTATCTAGTAAGGTGTTCTTCTTGGATAAAAGCTCTGCAAGACAATGCAATACTTATCCCTGGGTCAAGTGTTTGGAATCCAAAGCTAAAATTCTTTCCTCAGCTGATGGCAAAGCTCTTTGGCTTTAATGGCAGCAGGTGAGGCTTGCTTTATTTTCCTTTTAAGGAGCCCCAAATGGTACAATGGTTACTTTATGGCAACTGCAAAATGAGTCACTTGTCTCAATCTATCAATCAAGTTCCTAATGGACACGTGTCCACATATTATAAAAAAAAAAAAAAAAAATCCCAATTAGTGTTAATTGGCATCCTTGCCTGCAGTTTCTGTGGAGAATTCAGTAATGGGCATGGGAGCAGAACTCCCTCCATTTCACCCCAAGAAAGGTCTCCCCAGCAGACCAAAAGGCTCTTGGTGTTGGCACTAGGAAGCTTTGTTACCATCACAGTGGCCATGTACAGGACCTTGGCTCTTTGGGCTGGCACTGGGGTCCCATGGAGAACAAAACAAAACCCCTTGTGCTGCTGGCTGTTCACAGGCTGGTGTTTCCAGTTGGCCCTGGAGAGTTAGGGATTTCTGGGGACAGTGCTGGAGGCAGCTGCCTGGGACAGCATGCTGCCCTTACTCAACCTATGGCAGAAGAAAGTGTTCCCTTCCTGAAAGAGGGAGGTGAAAAGTAGAACAAGAATTAGCTGGTCTGTAGATCTTTGCTGCCTGCCAACCCTTCACCAGGTATTGTCTCATGGGACTCAAAAAGACTATATTATTGCTAGTAATCATACTGTGTTTGTTCAGCCATGTTTGCTTCCTTTCAAAGGCTGTTGTCCTCTTGATAGATATGAGTTTAAGACCATGGTCTGGAAACCATGCAGTGTTACAGGCACAGACTTAGCAGAAGAGTGGGCTTAAAGCATCGTTCTCTGGGAAAAAGGCTGAAAGGGAACACAGACCATATCCACTGCTGAAAAGCTATTTTCATGATTGCCATGAGGGACTGGCAAAGACCCTTACAAACCTTCTGAATGTCAAAGAGAATGGTGCTCTTCCATCATTTTGATGGCTTTTGATTTTCAAAAGCTTTATAAAGAAGTGAGCAGAGAAAACTGCATGGATAATTTTCCGTAGAACTAAATACCATTTGCTTTCAGGCACAACTTCCAGGCCTGATTTAAGGCCAGGTTGGATGGGGTTCTGCTCTAGTGGAGGTATCCCTTTCCATGGCAGGGGGTTGGGATGAGATGATCTTTAAGGTCCCTTCCAGCCTAAACCATTCTGTGATTCATTTAATCACATAACTTTAAGTATATGATTAAGTGAAGCAGTGGGTGAGAACTAGAAGCAAGATCCTTGCATTACACCTGCTGCTCCCCCTTTGCTTTCTGGCTGTCAACTTACTCTGATTCCCCTGTACTCTGGAGTCAGCAATGCCACAGAGAGGGAAATTTAAGGAAGAAATTTGCTTTCCTCCCTGGTTCTGGCTGCGTCCTGATAACAGCCATAGTCTTTGCTTTTCATCAGGTTTTGTTTGTTTGTTTGGGGTTTTTGTTTGTTTGTTTGTTTTGTGTGACTTTGTTTGTTTGTGGGTGGGTTTTTGTGTGTGGGTGGGTTTTTTGTTGTTTTTGGGGGTTTTTTGTTTTTGTGGTTTTTTTTGTTTGGTTTTTGATTTGTTTGTTTGTTTTGGGTTTTGTTTGTTTGTTTTTTTCTGTTTTTATTTTTTTTAATTACTCCCCAGTGTTATACATTTTGTTTTGTTTTGTTTTTTGTCTTGTTACCTTCCAGTTTCCTTGTTCAGTCAACTTTCAATGGCTTGTGTCCGTCAGTGGCACTGTTAGTGCAGACCAGCCACACAAGCTAAAAGTAGCACACGTGGCAGGTTTGGAGTTTCCAGTCAGATTATTGGCTCAGACGAATTTCTCCAGCAGTGGTTGATGACAAAATGATGCAATGAGAGGCAGAAGCTGAAATTTTATTCACCTTCTTCCATCTTGATTCTTGCATTTACTTATCTTACCAGAAACAGAAATCTGCTTTCAGTAGCCACATAAGGTCTCAAGCAGAGTTTTCTTCTTCCTGCTCACAAATGGGAGTTAATGTTGATTTAATAGGACAGCAGCAGTCTGTCAGATTGGACCAAAGAGGATGAGATTAACATAAACATCTCATAAAGTTTAAGTGATTTTTGTGATCATTTTGATTTGTATTTCCTGGAAAATCCCCATCTCATAACTGCCTTATTTGTCACAGTGAAATTTATCGTTTTATCTTTCCTTCCGTTCCAAGAAAACAGTTGAAGTGCCAGTTAAATACAGTTATTGTAGTGTTTGTAAGTACCTTGTTGTACTTTAATTTATGGTTTTATCATAACTACTACCCAGATACACATGTTAACATATCTAAAACAATGCAGGTGGAAGACATCTATAATAAATTCAGTAAAAGATAAAATAGAGTTAAGTTTTCCTTGCATATTCTGCCTACTAATTTACATTAATGATTACAAAAATTACTTTCTATATTAAAATAATTTAGAAATAACCATAATTCACCTTAGTTTTCTGAACTTCTGTGACTGTGAGTAGAGTGGGAATTCAACCAGGCCTGTGTCTTTTCTTCCCTCAGGGTCACAGCTGGGATATGTGGTGTTTCTGAAAGTTTTTTCCGAAGCAATGGTTGGTAATGGCATCACAATGTACCAACATTCTCTGCTGATTTGCTTCTTGTTTTCAGGAAGCCTCTGCTCCATGGCTCTACAAAAGAAGCAGTAAAATCCCTTTGGTCCTTGGGACTATTGTCTCACATCGCCAGACTGAACTTTCAGCGAGGCATTCATCTGCCTGTGGAATATGATCTTCATAACAAAACACATATTAATTCTTTTTGTCTGAGGCCAAGAATAGTGTCTCTCATAATCAGTGTTGTCTATGAGCATACTGATTCATTAATTCTTATCTCTTGTTGATGTATTTACAGTGGTAAAAATAAGATTAAATTTGGGCTCAGAAAATATTCCATTAATGCAGCTGTAATCAACGTTGTAGCAATGATGATAATACAAAACATACAAACCACATGGTGCTTTTATACTATAAATACTGCACAAGTGCTTATTTAAAAGAGATTTTCTGAGGCATACATATGAATTTAAACCCACAAATCTCATCTAACTGGATTGGTAGTATTTCTTCTCATGAGGATTTTTAAGTCTCTGAAAAATGATTTTCACCTAAATCAGAATATATAAATTTTGGTTTTTTTAAAACAGAAAACTTCCCGAGCCAGTCCAGTTTGAAAAAAAAAAAAATTAATTTTTTCCAGTGATTTAAAGAAATATCATTATTTACCTTTACTATTTTAAAATAAAAAGCTAATATTGGCTGAAATATGACAATACAAATTCATTCATATGAAAACCACAAACATTTTATTCTATGCATAGAACACTGGAAATTCTCCTGCATTAAAAGAAAAAATTATTTTGTTGAATTCATGGTTTTGACTGATTAAAGACTTATTAAGTAATCTGATCAGCTTTTGTCTGGACATTAATCAGATTAAGATGTGCTAAAAATTAAAGATTTTGATTTGTGGGACAGAAGGCTTACTAAGATGTACTTGAATTCTGAATTACTGGATGAATTCTTTTTGTCTGTGCTTTGCTGTAAACGGGCTTACAGTAATGGCCCTTCTGGCTTTAATATTTATTGACCAGATCACTTCATATAAAATCATTTGGTACTTTCTATGCTGAGTTACAATAGATAGAAGACTCTAGCTCCAAATCAAATACTTGAATAAATACCTCAAAGTGCTCAGAAGGTTTTTATTTATTCTCAGAGGGAGCACTGGGCAATCAGGATTTCTAAGAAACTTCAGAAAGCTGATGAAAGAAGATAAGTGCATTGGTAAAAATCTGATACTGCAGATTTTCAATGGCTTACCCATAGGGATAAAACAGCTGAGGGCAGTTTGGATTCCAGGCACATGGTAGGTATGCTGGTGTGTCAGGTTTACACACACCAAAGTCCACGCCTTGTAAACTTCCAGAGTAAATTTTCACTACACTCCTGCAAAGTTACTTAACTGTTTTTCCTTGGACATGGCCCTTCTCTCTAATACTCTTTCCCTAAACTTTGCAGTTTTTGATAATTTCAAGGCTTCTTGTACTACTCTTTTGTGTTCTAGTTGATGCACACACCTGTGTTTACAGAGCTGTTAAATGTTGTAGTTCCTGAATCTGGACAGAGAAGAGAACAAATACATAATGGTCAGCAGCAGAAGAGGAGAGAACATTTCTCTTCTTCAGGGTTCTAACCATCTGTAGATTTTTCAAGGTTATATCACTTTTTGGGGATATATTAACACTGGCCTCATGAATAATTTTTTTTCCAAATTCTGGCGTCTAAACAGACCTAGGTGGTTTTACATTCACCTTCACTGGTCCAACAATCACAAACAGTTTCTCCCACAAAAGCAGATCCCTTTTTTCCATTTTCTTTCTTAACATTCTTTTTCCCCATGTGTCCTTTCTCTTGGCATTTAGTGATTTTTTTTTTTCCTTGGTGTTTCTAACTTTGACCTTCCAATCTCTACTGACAGACTTGCTTTTTGCTAGTGAGGAGCACCACAATCCCTAAATGCTACTCCCTGTGTGAGTGGTTAACAAACTTCTGCAGTTCCTGGTCACAGACATACATGGCACAGGTATGCCAATGCATGCTGGATCTCAGTTATACAGGAATGTGATACACACTCATAAGAAAGATTCAGAAATTCACAAATCAGACATAGATTACTTACAATATAGTGTCAGTTTTCTTCCTTGGGGAGCAGTGCACAGGAGTGTTTGTCTTGGATCCTAATCATTGAGAAAAGTGGAAAGAAAAAATTAAGGAATTTACCAGAAAAAGTTTACAAGTCCTCATGTTGTGCCAGATGACCTTTGAGGTCCCATCTAATCTCGTCTTCTATGATTTTTTTTTTCTGTAAATAATTGTCATTGTATCAAAAGTCCTCAAAGCAAATTCTTCCCTTTATCCTTCCTGAACCACAGGGAAGTCTTCTCTAGGACTCATAATATCCAAAGTGCGACATGGTGCACTACCTTGGTGACCGGGGACAGTATATATAATATTCCTTCCTCAGCTAGCTTCCCCTTGTAGTCCTAACAAAACAATGTAGAATCCCAGTCATACACACTCTGGTGTACCTCTTGAGACTTTTATTTACAGCCTAAGAACCATAAGAGTGTTTTCTAACTGGAAATCAGGGAAAAGGAGTGGGGCATATTGTGTGGAAATTCTGCTTGTAAAGTGCTGTAGAATTGCAAGTATTCCTGACCCCACACTGAGACAATGGTAGAAATAAAATTTTCACCAACTTCCTTCGCTGTTAACTAGACCAAGGTTTCTCCAATGGAAACGTGCACATAATTCATGAAAATATTGTCTTTGTTTTATAGCCACGTTCATGTTCTTTTCTTTTTCAGGGATATCAGAGATGGCAGATACAAAACAAACTGACAGATACTCTGCAGCTCTCTGCTAGCTTCACAATCTCAAATTCAGGCAGATTCAGTATAGAGGTAGAGGTAACAAACACATGGACAATCACTGTATGGGTCACAATGCAGTAAAAAATGCAACAGTCTTTTCTGTTGCCATAATTTCAGTTTGAGAGATGAAGTAGAGGGTGGTAACAAACTGTAGTCAGATTTTTTAAAAAGCAATTATGACAATACTACAATATAAATTTTATCCAAATGCATGAGACAGGTATTATCCTTTTTCTCTAAGGAGTAGTGAATAAAAATCAGTGTGTGCTATGTATCTGTATGTATGGTGCCAAACAAACATAAAAAGATTCTGTGTTCAGAGTTGGATTTTACAGTTTTAAGAATTCTGTAAAGTAGAAGGCAGTAGAAAACAGAGGAAGGGAAAAAGTACTTGAAAAGAATAACTTACCAAAAAAAAAAAAAAATTAAGCCAGACAAACTCAAATTACAAAGAAAACAGGTTTTAACCATCATGGTGATTCAGCAGGGCAATGTTCTACCAAAGGCACCCATATGAGGTCCATCTTTTATGTCCTGACTGAAGACAGCCTGTTTTTCTACAGGAGGCAAGTCTGCCCCATAGAATTGATGCAACACCAATTGAAGCTGTTTGGTGTGTGTTTGAGAGGTGTGATAGACTGAACAGTCCCTGACCTAAATCTCCTTGTGTTCTGCATTTACAAGCTAATAGAAACCACCACCTCCAACTGGAAAAAAAATAAATCACAGTTATCCTTGGCTGTTGGTCACTGCTGGCACATGGGGTAGATTTTCCCCATACAGGAATTCCAGTCTCTACTGGTTTCGTGCAAGAGTTTTCCTGTCCTGGAAGAATAACATCTATCTTACTTTAAATGAGTTTTTGCCACTTAGATCAATAGAGAGTAGTCTTTGGATTTTAAGGCAAGGGGAGGGGGGGGAAAAAAAAAAAAGAAAAAAAAAGAAAAGAAAAAAAAGAAAAAAAGAAAAATAAATAGTCCTTTTTATTCATGGAAACCAAGGAGCAAAGCCGCTCTTGTAAAATGGAGGACCAGAGACTGCAATAACTGTATTTTTCAAGTGCATTTGGCAGGTTAACTGGTGCTGAATAGTGATGACAAAATGTTCAACAAACCAAAAATATTCCATCTGTTCACTAAAAAATGGGATTCTGTGAAGCAAGACAAATAACAGGAAATCCAGAATTCTTTCCCTCCTCAAGACATTTCGACACTAGCATCTCAACCCTCTCGCTTAACTAGTATTAAAAACCATTAAAGCCAGTCTTTGAAACCAGTTACCTCTGGCCTAAGCCCCGGCAGAGCGGGGTGGGGGGTAGGACATCACAGAATCACAGAATGGTTTG
>VXAU01006103.1:1256693-1290253 GCA_013399695.1 Formicarius rufipectus
CCCCCGCCCCCAGTCGGAAAGGCTGTTCCCAGAAGACGTGGCTAAAAGCACGGCTGGCTTTCCTCCTCCTCAAGCCCTGTGTCCCCGCGGGGACTTCAGCGCAGTAGGCAGCACTGCTGCAGGGCATCTGCAGTCTCTGGAGGCGAGAAGAGTTTTACTTGTGAAGCAACTCAAGCTGTTTGGGGCGGACTGGCTGTGTGGGTTCTGCCAGGCTTTTTTTCCACCCCTGCTCTCCCTACCTCCCTTTGCTTGCTCAGGCGGGAAGGTCTGCAGAGGGACACTGTACAACAGGAGACGAAATGGGCTGTTTACTTGACGATACCACTTCATGGCTGGTTTTGACAGCAACACATGCAAAAGCTGTGAAAAAAATTTTCTCCGAGGAACTAATCTAGGACTTCCTTGAAGAAAAGTTGGGTAAAACAGACCTTTTTGAGATGCCTGTCACCTCTAGCCCTGTGAGCTTCTGACATGTCAGAGCTGGGCACAAACTATAGTTGTCCTTTGAGCAGATCATGCAGAAATGTTGAGCTGTTTGTGCTTCTCCATTATTTTACCAGGGAAATGTTTCACAAGCCTAGTTTGGGTAAAATCAGTGACTTTCTTTGGAGTACATTGTCTTTGGAGCACATTGCATACCCCTGAGGAGAAAGGTCAAGGACACCAGTCCCTGTTGCTGTTATGTGTTTGTTGTTGTTGTTTGTTTGTTTGTTTTCTTTCTCTTTTTCCCTAGGTAGACCTTACCCTGCAGTTGCTTCCAGGCCTGACACACAAACATCTTTCCAATTTATCCTTACTCTGCCTCTCCCTATATGTGTATTTGGGCAAGTGTTTAGGCTATTTCAAAGTAAAGCTGATGAGGATTATCTTCACTGAGCAGTGCAGGAGAGCCTCATATCATCACATTTGCATAAATCACTATAAATACATAGAAATTTTCCAGTGATTACTATTCCCCTTAATCTAATTAGAAAAAATGGTATCATAGGGCAAAAGGAAACGATCTTCTCTGATTTAATTTCATCTCTCTGCTTGTGCTTCTACTTTCCTGGTGGTAAAGCATGCACATGCAAATGCACAACCGATGTGCTGCGCATCGCACTGCCCTTCCAAAACCTCCCTTGCCGTTAGCCTCGATCCTGTCTCATGCTGCTTCTCAGCAAAGACAGTTCCAATTTATACCCGTTTCCAACCATTTCAAACTGACAGTTTTAATTCATCTCACTGTAGTTACCAAGGGCTTAGCACTGAGATATGGGGGGAAAAAGGAAGAAAAGGAACAGATATTGTAGTCTCCAAATTAGCAGGTTTCTGTGACTACTTTGAGCTGTCTAACCCCACCACAGCACTTCTTGTATTAGTGGATAAATTGATCTCCTTTCTTCCAGGAAAGGGAAAAAAAAGTAATTCTGAAGATTCATCTCCTGCAGCATTTGAGAATTTATTTGATTGCAGTGACCAACTTTCAAAGCATTTACAGTGACAGCAGAGGGGACAAAGCCAAGGGAGGCAGAGCCACAGTGTCAAAGTTTGATAATGGTGAGGATCAGCTGTCCCCTGACACTAAATACTACTCAGCTGCACATAGCCCTCTGAAAAAGCCAGGTTCAGACATCAAAGCTTTGAAATATGAATGGAGATGTTAAAATTAAGTAATTTTATGGTAATGATTTACAGGATAAAATTGTAGCTGTTCCAAACAATTGACCCCATTCCTCTGGCAGGTGCAGCTGTTCCTCAGGGAGGGACACCAAATCTCTCCTGAGTCATTTCTACCCAGCTTTGGGGCCTTAAAAACTGGTGCCCAGGTAGGACATCACTCAGTCAGGTGCTGCATCACATCTAAGCAGACTGTAATGATGTCAGCTTTTCTATCACATCAGCCAGAGCTCTTCAGATAGCAAGAGCTGATTCTAACTCACTTTAGTTTCTTTCCTTTTGTACTTTTCAATTTGGACTCAGAAAGGAGTGTAAAAAAATGGAAACTGGGGCAGGGGAAAACTCCTCAGCCCCTCTCTGAACTTAAATTAAAGGGAAGTTTCACAAATGACAAATCACAGGAACATAATTCTATGATGCTGCCAATTATTTGTTCACATTGTGAACCACTTAGAAAAATACCCTGAGATGCTGCATGCAGATAAACCAGAATTTTAGCTAGAATAAATGCATTACTCTCAATTAAACAGTGCTAACTTTTCTTGACAAAACATAATATATTTTTAAAGAGGCCTTATTGCTTAAGCAGGGTACTTTTCCCTAACATCTGCATAGAGGTGTCTCTTTTGGAATAAGATCTTGTTTATAAATGGGGCAGGCATTCTTAGCAGGCAGGAACAAAGAACAACGTTTTTATTAGCAGCAGGAACCACATGAACAGTTTTGACCTCAATTTAGGATTTAGCTTATCATTTCACACAGAGGCTTGCATCAAGAATTTGACACTGGTGCCCTTTTCTAATTTGTAAAGCAAACTAAAGGGAAAATAATGGAGTACGGATAAGTGCTGTTCATGAACCACTGAGCAGGCTCTATTCCATTCTGTCCGAATTACTCCACAATCAGTCAGAAATCTCACGACAGACTAGGTTGTCTTTTTGTTGTTTTTATTCCTCTAGGAAAAGAAAAAATTAAAAAAAAAAAAGGAAATAAAAAAAAGAACAAATTAAACCACCAGGCCTGTCTGTCCCTGTCCTACTTGTTATGAGGAGTATTGTGAAATTGGCATTCCTCGCAGTCATTGCTGTGTCCGTGGAGGAAAGCGCTGCTGGGGCACGGGGAGAACATTTGCCTGTGAATATTAGAGCCGTGGTCGTGTGATCGCAGAGCAACCTAAGGTTAGGTCTTAAGCGTAGTAAAGCCCTGACAGCTTTGCTCCAATTGACTCCATGACATTCCCCTCTCGGCTGTGATCTTAATGGCTTGAGATTGGCTGAATTCTTCTAGCCCCAGCAATTAGTTTTCATTTTCTAGAACTCAGCACACTTGAAGTGTTATTCTTTTGCACACAGAGGGCGCATTGGAGCTGGGGCTTAACCAGCCCGAATGTGCTCGCTGTGTGAATCGCCTTTCATGCAAAGCCACAGTGACTGATGCCCCCCGTGCTGACTCAGACGGGTTTTTGTCCCTGACAGCAACAAAAAAAAGCTCCACAAATTGCACTAGGTTTTCCTGATCAGAAGAGCTGTGTAAGAACAAAACCATACAAATTATCTTAGCAGATACGTGGTATCAACATCTCAGCCAGAGAGAGTTTCAGTCTTCCTCTTCAACTGAAAGACAGCACAAGACAATTGCATTACTAGTGTTTCCACACCCAGAGATGATACCACCCATTTACACATCAGTATCCTGTTCCTATGTACCACAGCAGCATCACAAATTAAAATTTCGTTCCAGCCACATTTCAGTGGGCAACCTTTTCCCAGTCCTGTACTCTCCTGGCAGCGACCACTGAAATAAGGATGAATTTTCTAAACAAAGACATACATCTGCAGTGCTCAAAGTAATACATTGATACATAAAATATGGGAACTGCTGAGTAGCTTTTCCTCACATTACTGAAAAGCGTGGATTTCCTCCGTATATTTGCCTCCACCAGGCATATGGCCCCAATCCAGTGAGTTATGGAAGGGTTTGCTACATGAAATTTAATGGAGAACAGCAGGACTAAGGGCTTCCTCTGCTTTCAGCCTGTATTTCCCTGGTAGGAGGGAAGAGCAAAGGGTGCACAACATATCTCTTTGAATCAATTTGTGCATATACGGAAAACACATGAAAACACACAAACCACCATCTGTTGACACCGTTTTGTATCGTCTCTAGGAAGAGGAAGCACAAGGAGAGAGGTTTAGGCTCTGACTGTCATTGGGGAAATCTGGATATAGGACAGGAGGAGAAAGCAAAGATAAAGAAGCCAAAGCCAGATAGGGTGGAGATCTAGAGGAGAGAGAAATACAAATATAAATGAGTGAATAAGGAAAAAACATTACATTATCACTGTGTTCCGGCCATGTCTGCCTCTACCTCACTGTCCAGCTCTGCCGGGCTGCTTGGCGCTCAACACCCTTGCAGATCTCAAGCTTTGCTGTCACACTGCCTTGGAAAGTGTCTGGAAACATGAGTGCAACAAGCTCTGGATGTGTCAGTCTTTTGCCTCCAAGCACAGCAGTAAACATCTATCCATCGAAGTTCAGCTCTCTCTGAGCACAAGCACACCTTGACTGTTAATTTTTTAAGAGAGTTATACTCTCTTTGTCCTACTTGTGATACATAACATTTTGGAAGTAATGTTGTCTATGACAAGCCATTGTAATGACTACTTTTGAAGCATACTTCGGAGCACTGGGAGAATAAAGTTGAATTGTCCACAGACCTGAGCAAACTGAAATTATGTCACTGGCAACAACTTAAAGTGCCTTTTGAAGACAAAGCAACATACTTTAAACTAAGTAATATATGGTTAAATCTAACCCTTGCTCCTGGCTCATCATTAGCATTAGGAAGGTTTGCTCTGGGAATTAACAGTTCAGTGTGACAGGAGGATGAAGAATCCTTTGCAGGGAAATCCTTGGCTTGCAGACCTCAACCAGGAGTGCAGAAACAGAAGACACAATTGGAGAGTGACTGAAATTTGGTGAGTTCAAAAAGCCTATTTTGTAACTTAGTACACAAACAGCACACAGGTGAAGACATAAAATAAACACAGTTGTTGCAGCAACAGCCTGCCAGATCCATGTCCTTGGAACAGCTGAAGAATCCTGTGCAATATGAGTCAGGCATGGCAGAGACAGGCTGAGTTCTTGACCAGACAAGCAGGACTCACTATGGCAAGTGAGACCACCATGGCATGGTGCTGCGGGGCTGTGACAAGAGGCTGTGGTTGAAGTGATACTTTATGTCTCCCAACCCCAGCAGTAGTTGAAACATCATTTGTAATTCTTTCAGAGCCCTTCTCCAAGGTTAGTTTAAACATACTCAGCAAAGACAACTTATTCTGCAGTTAGATGAGGGAAAGGATCAGAAAATGCTCCCAGCCATTTTGGTGTGTCTGTGAAATGACCCTCTTGATCTGATTCCTCTTGACTCATCGCTTTCCTGCTATCATCTCTGCTGACAAGCTCTGGTAGACAGGACTGAGTCTCACTGCAGAAAAATAGGGTAAAAAACATGGCTCAGCAAGTTTGACCTGGAGTGGTAAAAACAAGTGATAAATTAATTTATTGCAAGCAATGTAAGTCTGTGCCCCTTCCTGAAGTTGGAAAAGCTACCTGTGCCTGCATTTTCTCCTCCACCTGTCCGCACTGCTGACTGTAGAGGTCGAGAGTCCTGCTGCAGTAGCCTTTTTCCATTGACTCCTCAGACTTAATCTTCATTTTGCAGTGGGTAGGAATTAATTTAACAACTGGCCAAGACAGTGTAAACAGCAGAGATGGATTTCTAGTACCCAGATTGGGAACAGGGGAGTGGGCAGGGGGTGTGACTCAGCAGCATGTCTGCAGCCTATGGGCATGGCTGGGAAATCTGGACAGTAGAGAGCCATATGCTCGCAGGTCACCTGGGCATTATGTCAAGCAGATACATCTTGCAGGTTGTAGAATCAGGCACCTCCAGAGGATGACTGGAGCCCCTGCACAGAACCACTGCCTGCAAGGTCTTAAACCTCATTGTCTACCCATGTCTACTCATTTCCAAACCAGACAGCTAAATATAAAGCCCAGACACAGCACCTTTGGATCTGTGTGTTTTCAAAAATGTTTAGTAGGAAGGTTAAAAATATATGTGTGCATATATATATATAATTTTATTTCTATTTTTTCTTAAATATATGATGTTTGACTTATATTATTTTGAGGTGATGATAGATATCCAAATTTCCCAAAAGAAAATCTGTTGGGAAAAAGGCAGCAACACCCTGGCAGAATGGAGGATTTATAACCAATTATCTGTGTTAAATAGGTAAATATCTCACTCACTTCTGCATATGCAATCCCATTGTTGAATTTATGGTAGAGTTGCAAATAACAGTTGTTCTTTAACTCCTTGTGCCTGTTATAAGAAAAAAAAATCTAAGAAAATATTTGCTGAGATAATTCAGGACCGTGTAAGACCAGGAGTGGTTCTTCTAGAGGACATTTCTCATTCCACTTAGACCTTGATAGGCTACAGAAATATCTGAGTAGTATGTTTTCTGGCTCAGCACATTTTCAAAAAAAACCTCTGTTGTGCTTTATTTAAAAATCTACATTAGCTTTAAAAACCTTACTGGATGGCCTAGTTTTCTGTGGAATTATAAAAAAAACCCAAAGTTGTGCCTTGGGCAGAATGACCTTATTCTTTACATTCTTATTCCCTGCAGCTCTTCCTTATGCTTTTTCCTGCTGGGATGTGTTGAATTATGCTCTGCATCAGTCAGTGGATAAAGTAAGGGACTGGGCGTGAAAGCAGTAGCCATGTGGGGGAATGAATCTTTCCAAGACATAAGCTCTCATCAGTGGGCACATGGTCTTTCTCACCCATCCAACTTCTTCTGTTAGATTTTTCTCACCAACCTGAGCTGAAGTAGGAGTGTGTGCCCTGACAGCTGCACAGTCTGCTGGGAGATGCATGTTCTGCTTGGGTCATCTCCTTCCTAGGTGGCTATTTCTAGTCATTAGGTAAATATATCAAGGGTGGCCATCAATATCATCAGCTGTAAAATAAAATATGTTAGAGATGAGACAGGTGAGAAAATGGGAGCTTCCTTCTACCATCTCAAGACTCCGCTAGAGGGGACCATCCAGTCTACACAGCTCCCTCTCCTACATACTGAGGGCTTTTGTCCATGGGACTCAAAATCTGATGGAAAAAGAGATGGGCAATTGAGCTACAGAGCTTTTGAAAGGTGACTGGCTTTTACTCCCTACCATTGCTTCACTTCGTATGAGTGATTAAATATTCATTGGACCAGGGAGAGTAAAGAAAGAGATTGAGTCTATTGCCCAGTTGTTCAGGTGCTCACCTGGGATGCATGAGATGCAGGGTCAAGTCCTTTCTCCAAAGATGATTTAATTATTTATACAAAGTGGAACAGCTCCAGTAAGAAGCATGTATATGCCAGCAAGCCTGATGACCCTCTCTTGTGCTGCACAAAACTTCTTTCTTTTTAGGAGTGCATGTTTTCTCTTTGCCAAGTAAATGTTTCCTCTTTGCATCTTGTTAATTTCTTGTTCTTGCTCCATAAACCAGGGTTGGCTTGGACACTGTGCTCCATGGCAGGATTCGTGGCTGAGGCTCCTGGCTGAGGGAGTCACAGCGCCTTGCCCACCAGCAACTCATTTTTCAAGTGTCAAGGATTAGCCTTTTACTGAGCCGAGTACCCACTCCACTCCCTGGCACCTCAGCATAAGAAAATGGGCTGTTTCTTCTGAAGTGTTTTGATATGGATTATTTATTTTACTCCCCTAATGTCAGTGCTGCTTTTTCTCCTCGCTGACACCATTAACTGAGATGGAAAACTAATGTTTTCCCTTTCAAGGGCTGATTGGAATGGACCGTGTTATCTTCAACACAAAAATTATACTAATTTCAGTAACATCTCACAGACTTTAGAAGTTTAGGCAGGATTAAGGCAGAGATTAAATAACCTAGCCTGCTTTACAGGAAGGATGTTTAAGTACCTTTCTACTAACACAGCCAGTTTTCCATGGTCCATTTAAATTGAGTATGCCACCTTCAGCTCACTGAGTTTTTTCCATTGTGTTCTGCAGTGAACTTCATTAGGTAAAAACACAAAGATACCAGCATGGTGTTGGAATTTACACACAGCTGTAACAGTGAAGTCATGCAATTCCCCATTTCACACATCTAACTTGTTCTGCTACTGTTTTTTCAGTATTCACAAAGGAAAAGTTCCTCATAAGGACAGTTACTGACCACAGTAAAATACAATTATATACTTTTTTTTTTTAAACCAAGCCAAACAAAAACTTTAAAAATTTAAAAAATAGCTATTATAATATAAATGGTGCTTATACTTCCTATCAAAATCTGGTTCTCTTGGTTTTGACTAATGGCTTACACACTCAAAGGAGATGGCATTGTTTATCTTCTTATCCAAGTTTACATTTATAATTGCTGCTAAGTTTTGTGTTAGCACACACTGTTTTAAATTATATGAATACCCAAATATTGTTTTGAAGTTGCTAATGGCACCATATGTACTGCATTTGCTTGCATTCTATTTAAAGAAAAACTCTTAATTGTACTAGCATCGCCTGAGGATATTTTTGTGGTAAGCAATTACGATTCATTTTCCTGTTCATGTAGAAAATCACTTCATGAAAACATTGGACTATAATAACTTTTGTCCAATTTAGACATTCTTGCTTTGATAATGTGTATTAAGGAAAAAACGAACTATTGTTTAAAATCTGAGTATCTCAATAAGCTTTTAATGTTTATTTCTAACAGAATAGTTCCTTCCTTATCCATAAAACAAGGAATGTATCAAAATTTAAACATTTACTTCTCAACTTAACTGGTGAGTCTATTTGTCCTCTGGTTTCACTGCTGAGAAGTCCACGAAAGGTGTAAATTAGGCATCAGAAACCTAAAAGTAGGTTGAAGGATTTAGCACCGGGGGGAAAACGAACAACCTCCTAAGTGCATCTAATATTTAGAGAAAACTGAAGGTGAGAACCTTCATTGTCAGCAGGCAGGTGAATCACGGACTGCCCCAGCAGTGTGTCACATCTGTGCCTCAGCAGAGCCACCCTCACCCGTCCCTCTTTTCGTGGGGATCAACACTCCCAGATGCTGCATGAAACCGTGGGGCTGATGGGAGACAGAAAAGGGTCCTTGTTCCTCACCAGGACTGGACCCATCCCTGAGTCTGCAATGACAGAGGAGGATGAGAGCAACTCCGTCAGACCCACACTTCAACATTGTTTGGGAGTGATTTGTTCTTCATGACAGGGTCAAGCTGCTGTGAAAAGGTTAAACAAACGGGCTTTGTAAGCTCCTTTTAGGGGAAAGCTGGTCAGAAGGCCCCTTTAATCAACAATCCCCTTTAGCCCTGGGAAAAGGCACCAGCCAGACTCACTTGCTCATCTGTGGGAAGCCAGGGTGAGGGTGGGGTGGAGGCTCCCTGCCCTCCTGAAGCTGCCTTTGGCTGGAGAAATGGAAATCCTGAAAGGGAAGGTGTTTGACTGGAAGTGTTGTTGTGCCTCCCCCTGTGCTGAGGTGCTGCTGCAGAAGAGGAGAAGGAGGGGGAGGAGGAGGACATTCCTCTGGGGTCAGTGTCTAGCCCAGCATCCCTAATGCTGTCTGCACCCATCCTGTCAGGAGGGTAATGAGGGGAAAGTTCCCAGACTAAAATTAAAAGCACCTTGGTTTTTAGCGGGGACTCAGAGGAGGCTTGTCATAGCTGCCTCCACCTCCCCTGTGCTGTGGCTGCAAGTCTGGCACTCTGCTGGGAGAGGACCTCTTGTGGGTCAACCCCTGCAGACAAGCAGCTTTTAGTTCAGGCTTTGCACCATTTTGAGGTGAATACCCAGTGCAGTACACATCTGAACTGCACCTTCTAGGAGATGCCTTAGTGCAGGGATAGTTTCTCCTGATGCTTTATTCACAGGGCAGTTTAATTACTGCTGGCTCCACTCCACTCCCAGGAAGAGTGGCAGCAGTCGAGGGTGGTTTTGTTTCTCCTGTCATGAATGATGGAGGCAGTAGGAGATGGCAGTGAGACTCCTTGGCCAAGTGTAGTATACAGAAAGGTTAAGGAGACATGCGGCAAGAGCTGAGCTGGGTAGCAAGGGTCCTGTGACACTGCTCTCTCTGCCCTCAGAGCTCCCCTGTCCACCATAGCTGAGTCATTTGTTAAATTGGGCCCGTCTCCTCTCTGCTTGTCCCGATTAAGCATCCTCCTTCTCCACACTCCATCCCCAAAACCTAGCTGTGAAGTGCCAAACATCCACACACAGACATGGACTTTGACTCCAGGAGCAACATTTGCAGGAAAGCCCAGGGGCTGTTATGAGCAAACCCTGCCATTTTCTGGTGCCAATTCCAGCCATGCCAGAACCATGTCTCTGCCTGCTTCCTCTTTTACTTAGATCCTTACATCCCTCACCTTGTTCTCTTCAGCTGCTTTCTTTCAAGCTAATTTTGTTGTGATTTTCCACAGCGAGCTCAAGCTTACTTGCTTGCTCACAGTCTTGTTCTTCAACCTGCCACTGTTTCATCCTCCTCTCCTTTCTACATCCACCCTCCTAACTTTCTTTTCCTCCCTCTGCCTCACCATTCACCTGTTCCAGCACCATATGCTTAATGTACACTCACCACTTTACACTGCAGACAAATATAAAATAGAAAAAGTTCCCACCTCCATCCTGTTTATTGTCATGCCTCATAGGAAGTACCATATTTGCTTGTACGAGCACTCCTCATCTACCCCAGTACAAAATAAACAATTGTGGTCAAAAAATGAACCTGCTGCCCCTCAGTTGCCATGAAAGGGACCTCTGTGGCTGAAATTTAGGAAAAGAGTACCATGCTTCCTGCTATGAGTTCTTCTCCAAGTAATTCTCTTGAGGATTGAAATAAAAATGCAGGTCTTCTTCCTATTAGTTGGTTAAGTCTGCATCCTTTCTGCACCAGTGAGGCCATTTCTCAGGCAATATTTCAGTATCCAAGCCTGGATTACAATTATTCAAATAAAACAATGAAGGGGACAAAGGAAAGCTTAATGCTTCCATTTAGTAACATAGATAGTGCACTTAATAACCTCATTGTGAACTTAACAGCCTAATCACCTTCCATACCACTCTGATCTCTGACTGCCATACAGCTCATGCCAAAATAGCCATCATGTTTCATGAGGAAGGAACAGATTTGGTGAGAAGCCAATCTTGCAATACTTCTTTTAAATATAGCAAAATGGACATGATTGTGCCTGTCAGCTAAGGACCTGGTACCGAGCTACTGAAACTAGCAGTGCCTCTGCCAGCGGTTTGGGTGTGAATTAAGGGCCTGAATTCCAGATGAATCAACATATTTCTACCACCACAGTCACCCTTCAGTTGAATTTAATCTCCATCCTGCATCAGCTGTCAGCCAGCTGAATAGTTGCCTTGCCTGCGGGGATGATAGTTTTGTAGCAAGGAAGCACTGAAAGAGAAATCAAGGAGTCGTCCAGTCAGCCAGGCCATTCTCCCACCATTACATGCCCAGCATTAAAGTTAAGTAGATCACTTTAGATAATCTCTTATAGATATTTCTTCTAATCCGAATTTCTGTAGCAGAAATCCTGAGAATTTCTATCAAACCCTTTTCTTGGATACCCTCTTAAGAAACAGACTGTGTTTCTAAGGTTTATCTTGGTTTGCTTTGTAAAATTAAATGATTTCTTGTTCTTCTTAGTCACCCGTAAGCGATCACCAGCAATTCTGTAACAACATTTTATGTACAGAAAACTGTTGTCCTCCTCCTCTTTTTTTTAAATTATTATTTTTCCAGTTTAGATAAAGACACATCTTTCATCCCTCATGTTTTCCAGATTTCCGTTATCCTGTAGACTCTTTCCTGTTGATCATTATGAAGGCAGCCAAGCTTCCTAACTCTGCAAGCAGCATGTCGAAATGCCATTAAGCTGGGAGCTGTGAGGCACGTACCTTGGAAAGATGAGCAGGGAGGGAACCAGTGCTCTGGAAATGAGTTGCAGTGCAAAAAGGATGTGGTTCCTGTGAACAGTGGTTCTGATGAAAACATGGAATCCCTACAAAAATCTGGGGCAACTATTCTCCAGAGTAACTCAGTGTGTGTGATCACAGCTCAAGACACCTTGTTTTCTCTATATTGGGAATTTAGATTATTCAGCAACCCCCAGGCAAGTAAAGACTGATGTGATACGGCCAAGGTAGGAGAGATGTACTTGAACTGTTCAAGAGCAAACCATGGCCAATTCTGCTTAGTATCTGCATATCAAATCTCTTAAAATAGTGGGAAAGTCTCTTAAAAGAAAGACAAATTATTTCATGGCCAGAAATAATGTTGCCACACACATCATGTAGACACTTTCATCCAGATGAGTGATACAAATGTTTTTGCATTAAGTTTAATTTTCTTTTCCTCATCAAAAAGATGCAGATACCACAAACATGCAGTTCTACTAGTGGGGCATGGAAATGGTCCTGTAAATTATCCATAATTATAGGATCAGATCTGAATTAACTCAGCTTGATGTTCAGACCTAGACCCTGACAACATGTGGTTTATGTTTTGGAGTACCAAAGTCTGGGCAATGAGTTCAGTATTCTCTAAGTTTTTCATGTGTTCTTAATACTAATTGCTTGTAGGTCTGACTTTCCCAAAACATGATCATAAATAACAAATTTGCAAAGTTAATTTCAACATTTCCTCACTCTGAAAAACTTTGTAGGTAAGATTTCACAGTGATATTAATGAGATCCCAGGCAACCAAACTTGATATCTTACAGAACTGGAAAGGTTCCAAAATGCAAACCTCCATGATGTTCATCTCACCGGTATTAAGGTCCATTAACAACACATCACATTGCCAGAATACAGATGGTGTTTACAGCTGACCTGAAAAGTGACCTTTGGTTTGTATCTCACAAAGTTGTGCAAGAACAAATAATGTTCATCTTTGGCAATAGTGATACTCTAGATTTGGCATAGAAACAATTTAGCATCTCTTGCTGTAGAAATTAGATCCTTTTTTTCTGTGGGACAAGAAATTCAGTCAGCAATATACTGATATGATTTCTGAGACCTCTGGCAAATGCTCACTCAGAATAATATCTTAAAGATAGACTTCCAAAGACTTCAAAAAGGGCAAAAGACACCTCACCTCCATGAACAGAAATATCTGGTATATGATGTACTCTGGTTATCCTTTATACATTTTATTTAAACATGTCTTCTCTTTTTTTTTTTTTTCCCTTTTTTTTTTAATATATAGTTGATGTGATAATATTATGCGAGAGGACTCAGTTCAGGAACAGACACCATCATTTTCTGGGTAAGAAGAAATCAAAAATTTAGAGGAGTGATGTCAAAGTCAGCGATAACAGAGTAAATTGTGTTAAAACAAAACATGGAGTAGTAACAAACATGCTTGGCTGAAGAAGGGCTCTGTAGAACCCTGATGATGAAGAGAATTAAGGTGTAGGTGAAGAAGCGAGAGGAGAAAATCTGCTGCAAACTGTGTGTGCGCCGCAAGTCAGCTGTGATTGGCATTTCATGGGGAGTTCTGTGCCCATACCCAGACGCTGTATCACAGCTCACAGGGAGCAGGGCACTTCTCTGTGGGGTTTTTCTCAGAGAAACATGCTTGTTTTGTTATTGATTTTTACAAGAAGAACAAAAACAGGTAGAATTTTCCTGCGTGCTGGATCTGAGCAAGGCTCTAGAACACGGAAAGGGCTGAGGATGTGGGCACTAGAGAAGCATCAAAACTCATTTCAAAATAACTTCACCTTTGTAGAGTCAAACTTAGAAAAGATTAGGGAACACCAGGATGCAGGGGCTCCCTACATGACGCCTGTGTAGTTGTGTATTTATCTTTCATCTCGTATAGTCAGGTATTTTTTTGTGCATTAATTTAAGACTACCACCCGTTTGGTCCAGTCCTGGGGACAGTTAAGGGAAAAAAAATAAACATTATAAGATCTTTATGTGAATGAAACCGAATATTGCAGAAATGTTCTCTTTTTCTATTTACATTTTCCAAACAGCCAATAAAGACAGAATCACCTCTAAAAATAACTTTTAAAGGCAAGCAAAAGACCAAAAAAAAAAAAAAAAAAAAAAAAAAATCCTTANATAAAAAAAAAATCTCTGCTTTGGGATAAAGCTAAAGGGAAGAGGAAGATTTCCTGAAGCGAAATTATTGGGAAGATTCGGGAGGGCTCTATGAGGACACCCTCACTTCGCGTCTGAGTTCACCTTTAAAAAGTATCATTATTTTATTGAGGGGAGAGTAAAAGAGATCGAATAAACAATCCCTGGCGTGTCGGAACTCGGTTGTTCTTCACCCCGAACCCGCGGCTCGGGTGCCGCATCCCATCTGGGATGGGGGGCCGCCGGGACGGGAGTGCGGCGAGGGGCGGCCAGGCTGCCCTTGGGGCTCTGGGAACTGAACGAAATCACTCCCCACCTGGGAAGAGAAGCTACTCTGGGTGGGCAGAAATTTAGTCCCCTGTCTCCCAGTCTTCTCTTGTCTCTCCACTGCGGACCCTCGCTGCTCAAGGTTGCGTTGCTCCCACTCTGCCAATGGGGCGGCCCGGGAGCTGCTTCCCAAAGGTTTCGGGAGGGATGCCGGCCTCTCACTGCTTCTTCCTAAGGGAGGCCTTGAAACCTGGGTTCCAGGGCCGAGAGAGTCTGACAGAACGAAATTAACTTGAAAAATGGGTTTTCTCTCATAAACAAAAATAAACTAGTTAAAAAAAAAAAAAAACCAAAAAAAAACAAAACAAACAAACAAACAAACAAACAAAAAACAGACAAAATTGGACTAAAAATAGATAAAATAAAGTAATAAATTAAAGTAAACTAAATTAAATCCTTTCTTTTGCCTATCATTGTTATCAGGCGTGGAAAGAGGCTCCGGACGCAGCCTCGTGGACCAGCGGTGACATTTGGAGGAGCGAGGTGGAGCAGCAGGCGCTCCTGGGCATGTTATGGAGCCGGGGGATTCTTCGGAATCTGCACTGCCCTCCCACACTACGGCAACTCTGCTCGTGGGGGAAAGGACACGGCATGTCTGGATGCAGCCACGGAGACCCCTGCTCTGCCCCCGAGCGTGGCCGGAAGCTGGCCCCGGGCCTGGAGACGAGACTACGGAACCTGCGCCTCCCGTACAAACCGGGCCGGACCGACGGGGCGGAGACAGACCCGGGTAGCGTCGGGGACGGGCTGAGCATCAGTCTGCGGTCGTGGGGCCGTGGGAGGCTCTGCGTTGCTTCTCTAACCCCAGCCGGCCCCTCCAGCGTGCCTCGGTGCTTTCCCACTCTTCCCCTCCCCTCCCGTCCAGTGTTGCAGCCTCTTCCATCTCCTTAAATTAACACACAAAGGCGACCTCTCGCCCAGAAGTAGGGCAGAAGATTTTTGTCATTGGCTGTAAGACATCTAAAAGCCCTTTTATTATGAACAGCCTAGTTCCTATCCAGGGCGGGGGGCAGTCTCGCCACCCGGCTTTGACGCCAAGCTTCATCCCTGTGCGCAATCCTTTCCCCCCAGCCTCGCACCCAGGGGTCAAGGGGGCCAGACTAGGCGGTATCCTGCCTTCCAGAGAATAGTTTACCCAGCGTCCGACATCCCCACGGTATGAGGCTCCCCCGGAGTCCCCACTTGTTCCCATCTCACCTCACTTTCCCGGACAAAAGCGGCGCCCTCGGCCGGGCCCCTTGCGCCCCGTCCCGGCTCCCGTCCCCGGGGCCGGTCTGCGGACAGGAGGAGGCCAAGCAGCGATGAGGAATAACCCCTGTTCCTCGAGAGAAATGCGGTGTCTGAAGAGCCACACGTCTGGATCACACACACACCCTGCCGCTGACGCCCTGAGGGGTCCCGATCAGGTCCCCGACAGGCCCCCAAGTGCATCTGTTTTTGCTCTCATTTGGTAACACACGCTGAAACCTGCACCGTGCTGCCTGCTGCAGCATTTCCTACAGACGCCATGCAGAGGTTAACCATAATTATCAGGAGAACTCTTTGACAAAATTATCTTCTCACTGTAAAACTGCATGTGCTGAAAATTGACAAATCCGGCAGGATTAGTGCTGAAGAATTTTTCTTTCCCAAATAAATGCTAACGAAAACCTCAAGTGTCACCACGTTGTTGATCTATCTAATGATGTAAAGGCAGGAGAACGTGTGCTTCCCCATCAATGCTGCAAGACACAGTACCCACGGTTGGAGGGATCCCATGGATTCGAGGGAAACTGTGAAGGTAGCGCACTATTTGCAACGAGAGGGCAGAGAGGAACTGCATTTCCTCTTTATTTATTAACTGGCAGAAGCAGTTATTGTGTTTCTTAGAGACCATAAACATTGCCATAAAGAACTTAAGAATAGCTTTACAATCCACCTCGCACAGAGACAAAGGTCTCAGAGTGGGTGGTGGGATTGAAGGGATAAGGCTCTGTCTGTCTCCACTTCATCTTCCAGTAGCTCCAGAAAACCACACAGTGACTGAACACAGACCTGCTGTGTAGGTATTTTCTGTTTATTTGCCTTTGGACTACAGAAGGAAAAAAAAAAAAGGAATAAACAAACCATGAAAATGACATTTTGTTAGGGGAAATAGCAGTAGGTGGTTATGATGACATTGTACTGAGTATTTCTCATTGCATTTTCCTGTGATTTTAACACTCACCAAGCTGAGACTTCTTTCATTTACATATGAAACAAAGGCAAGTGCTGGAGCCTAATAACTCATGGGGGTTTTTTATTTAACTAGATTTGCTTGTGTCAAAAATGCACATTCAAGTCAGGTAGACAACAAAATAGAATTGATCTGGAAATCTCTTTGTCTCTTCCAAAAACAAAACAAAACACACATTTAAAATCCATGACTTGAACATACCAGTGAAAATAAAGTGGGTCTTTCTACCAAGGAGATTGGAAAAAAATCATAATAAATGGTAGAAATAAACATTATGAAAGAGGTGGAATAATGAAACCCTTTAAAGAAAATTTAAGTGTTCATCTAAGTAAAAAAATTGATCATATAGACCAAAAAGGATGAAACTAGGAGTGGGTTGGTAGCATCATCTTGAGGTGATGAAGTAATTTTGACTTCATCAAAGAGAAGTCGAGATGTTGAGACTTTAAAGCAGTATCCAGAGGAAAAAAAGAAAAACCAAAAACAAAAGCAAAAAAACAGGAGAAGATCTGCAATTTCAGCATCAGTAAAAAAGCATTTCCAATGTGAGAAATGGCTAGGTCACCTGCAGGCGGTGGATAGGTTCTAGATGTGCCTGAAGGTGGTGCTGTTTAGATGGCAGAAGGAAGGGCTTGGACAGCTGCGGTAAACTGTGAAAAAATAAAATAAATTGGTCACCCAACGTTCTGTAAGTCTCAAGCAGATTACTCCAGCAGCAATTCCAAAATCTACAGAGGGGAGATGCATAGAAAAAAAGACTCAACAAGCAACTTAGCTGTTGAATAATTTCACTGTGATAAAACAGTTTCTGGTAACTCATGTGTATCAGCAGATCTCACTCTCCCACTTCAGCATGCGCAAGGTCCTTCTGCTCACCCTACTAATACCACACCCTGAGTATGGCCTCTGAAAACTTTCATATGTGCATCAAGCATTCTAATGAAAAGAGAAGCTGAAGGGAAGTACTCCTGCCTGATTGTTATTCAACAGATGGTGAAGGAATTTAAAGTGGAATTTCCCACTGTGTACAAGATTTAATGTTATTAAACTTGATTTTAATGTGAATGCAGCGTGATCTGCTATAGTTTATGACAGTCAGTTCTAGTCTCTCGGCCAGACTGTAAAACAAATTTTTTTCTGATGGTTTTTATAAGGTAATTTTTTTAAGGGCAGTAGGAACTGGACTATTATATTCAAAAAGAAATGCACTGACATATGTAAGACACTTCTCTGCAATTAACAATAAATAATCTGAGAGGAAAGCTAGCTTTCTGGCAAAATACAGCTCTTGCAGAATTTATGCTTTCCTTTAAATTGCACAACATTTTTTAACACCATATGCCAATCTGGAAATCTTAAGCATAATAATTAGCTCCAAGTTTTTGGAACACTTCATAAAGCCTGGATTAATCACAACTGTATTATCTGGTGTCAGTTACTGTAAGTTGGAGACACAGCATAGAACTTACCAGCCAGTGAATTGTGCAATAATGACCAGATGTCATATGCTATTTTTGTATATATATCCTACCTGAAACGGGTGCTAGATCAAATTAAGGAGAAAGCCATATTTGCTCCTGATAGAAAGGAAAGCATACTGCAGTTTGCATAAAGCAATGTCTCCCAAATGTCAGGCTTTAATTCAATCCCCTGCTGAGCCATTGTACTGTAATGCATGTTTCTTTTTAGAACTTCAAATGTACTTCTTTCCAGAAAAAATATTATTCCAGAACTATCTAATGACCAGCCACAGTACCTTTACAGTTTGTAAGATTGAATTCTTGAGTGGAAGTGCAACCTTGGTATGGATTAAGGCATAGGAAGCCCTTCTTACAGTTGGTTGCTCTCTCCTGTGCTCCTTCGCTGTAGCAGTTTTGGCTTTGCCTCCCTCATGAGAGTGCCTGGTCTGACTGCCCTTCATGAAGAAGTCCTCAGATCAGGGTCAGCAGTCTACAGTAGCCTTGCAGTGAAGTCTCCACTTCACAGGTGTCAAGAGCACCTCATTGTCTTCTGCTAATTTCATTACCTTTCTTACTTTTGTCCCAGAACCAAGTTGAAGGTGGACTAGGTGTCAGTGGAGGGACAGCTAATGCCATTGAATTGGTCAATGGTACTTGTTTTCTTTCTTATTCCATAGCAGGAGAACGAGCCCTCAAGCCCTCATTCGAAGGAGCTTCTGACCATGGGGTTTACATCCAGCAAGCAGAATCAAATACTCAAATCCAGAGTGAATAGTTGTTTATGATTTGGTGAATCACTTTGCTTTTTAGTGTGTCCCTTGGAAACAAACAAACAAACAAAAAGAACCAAAGAAAAAGTCAAAAAACCCACACTAGATATTAATGATGTAATTTGTCTCACTGTCTTTGCAGGAGGGAATCAGTTGCCAGAGCCGTGTTGCTTGAGCCATGTAGGATTAAAAGGTCCTGCTCCATCATCATCATCGATTCCCAAAAGTCCTGTGTCATACTTCAAGTCCTATGAAAATATCTTGGATGCCTTCAGGAGTATCAAAGAACACTAAGTAGCTACATTTAAGCAACTTAACTATGTTCTGGACATATGTATCTCAGCCAGTCACCATGAACTTTCCTCGCAGTCAGTGGAGGGTGTTTGGGGCACAGTGTCTCTGACAAATGTGTCCTGTGGATGAGACAGACTGTGTTCTACGTTCATAAGTTTCCGTGCACATTAGAATGTCTAGGCTAGCTGTAAATAGCTACAGTATAGATGATTTCCATTCGAAATAATCCAGGTTCTCTCTTTCTTCTTTATGTAATAATAAAAATGGAAGTGATGCTGGCAGACCCAGAACATCTGTATTTCTCATTCTCCAAAACCCTCAGAGATTCTGCTTGGGAAGGAGAAAATAGCTTTTCCAAAGAAGTCATGAGAATGCTTCCTAAGGATGTAATGATGTTTCCAAGGCATTTAAATGGTGGGGAGAGGCTAAGAAAAAGCTAACAGGGAACATAAACTCAGTCTTTCAAAAGAAAAACCTTGACAGGGTTGTCCATATAGAGTAGCTTGTTCTGTGTTGTGGTGGGATTTCTATTTCAGTCCCAAGGCTAAGCAGCCATAAGACCAAGTCCCATATCAGGAATATGGTGAACTAAATTAAGACAAAAGTAAAAGAGGAAAACATATGAGGCTCAGTTTTCAAACCGTGGTGTAACAAGGCAAGCTAAATAAGATCACTTCGGTAGGGTCAGAATTTGAACACAGGATTGCCCTGTGTTGGTCTGATTTTACAAATGATTTGTCTCCATCTTTGTAGGGACACGTGTTTGGCAATTAACCTTGTAGGACATTTTTTCAGCTAGATGTGAAATTTGAGGCAAGCTTTATTGATACTTCTGTGGAGTTTTGTTTGTTTGTGAATTTGTTGTTAAGGGTGGGGTTTTTCTCTTTTTTTCTTTTTTCTTTTTTTTTTTTTCTTTTTACTTCTTTTTTTCCAAGAAGACAGAAAGACTGTGTGGCTAATAAAAAAAAACAACACTTGGAAACATTGCTCTTTGAGTTCAGTTATTAACTGCTAAATCATTTTTAAAGCAGGTCTGCTTCCTATTTTTTCAATTTCCAAATATAAAACATGTCACTATTTTGTCTTGTGTGTTAAGATGTTAGATCAATATCTGACTAATTAAATGCAGCAGGACAATGAACAGTTTAATTAGCCTTGAGGTTTTCAGAGTATTAGCTATTAAAACTAAGTAGGAAAATTGGCTTGCTCTGAACCCTTTTATTTATAAATTGCAACTTGGCAAAAGTACAGATCTAAGTTTAGTGTACATTTGGATTGTGCAATACAGAACTACCAGAAGTAAATCATAATCCACCTAGACCCCAGTAGTCATTTTTGACTGAGCTGGGTTACATGCACTCCACTTTCACACCTGTGAGCATCCTGATGGGCTCTGCAGCACCAGAACTGTTTTGAAGCTGTTTTCCACTACGGACCTCACCTGTGCTTCACTTTGAGTAAACTTTTAGAAAGAAAAATGAGAAAAATGCATCACTTGGTCCAGGCTGAGAGCACTTTGCAGAAGTCTGTGCTTGGCCAGGGGAGAGATGGGGCCTCGAGGTGGCACTGTGAAAAGGGCCATTTGGTCTTCAGTTGCACTGACTCCTTCCCTGGTGTGTAAGCAATTAGAAGGTATATACATGCCGTATCTGCAGTCAAAGGATAGCGAAGATGTTCTTCTGTGTCATCTTATTTTCACACGTGTTTCGCTTATGTTGATTTGATTTTCTTTTATGCGAGTAAATACAGTCACACATTTCGAAAGAAGATTAGAAGAGGAAACTAAAGAAGGGAAGAGAGAAATATTTTAATCTCTTTTAAAAATGAGTGCAGAGTCACCAGACACTTTTATTATTGATTTAATTTACACAAGGAAAAAATGCAAAATACTGATTCCTGCTAGCAAAAATATTGTCTCATGCATTGCCTCAAAAGTGTACTATTTCCTACCAAGGAAGTCTGGCTAAATGTGCACATGGAAGAAATATCAGATAAAACTGCAGAATAGAAATAAGTTCAAAACAAAGACCATGTGGCCTATGGTCAAAATAACTATCTTGAAATAAGTCAGATCCAGAAGATTCCCAGCTCAAGGAAAGACACAGTTTTATAATTACTTTCCTCAGATTTTATCCAGATCCAAATTATTCTTGTTAAATGGAAACCATATAAATGTGCATACCAGTTAATAATTTCCCCAAATTCAGAATCTTAAGACTACCTTAAGATTTTTATAATTCTTTTCTTAATCATGCTCCTTATAGTAGAATTTCAAATAAACTGTGCCTACATAGACTGATTAATTTCTGATTAGGTTCAGATACAACCTTTAGAACTTATTCGCATTTGAAAAATTCATAGTAGTAAACTAATCTGGAATAGTAATCCAAATTAAAATTGAACCTAAAGAATCTATAAGCCCTCATTAGGTGTCAAAAAGGCTCCCAAAGCTCTCTAAGTAACACTGAGGGATCAGCAAGATGCAAGTTCTACTAAGATGCAAGTACTTAGGATCAGCAAGATGCAAGTACTGCTTAAATCTTAATTAATCCTTCCCCTGCAACGTGCAAACTGTAGATTTTGTCCTTATGGAAAGAAGTAGTTCAGATTCCCCAGAATCAGATTTATCAAAAGTAAACCAGACCTAAATCTGTAACTTGTAAGGCTGAGATATCTTTCTATTGAATCAAGTTTTAGTGGATTTCAGGGTCTTGGTTTGTGTGGTTTTGTTTTACTTGTTTGTTTGGGAGAAGTTTTGTGTGTGTTTGGGTTTGTTTGTTAGTTTGCTTTTTAAACTGGCCTTAACAGACATATGAAAAGGGAACACCTGTGTGTAGGAAAACTTGGAATTTCAACACAGGATAGAAAACAAAGACTTAACATCAGACAAAAAGGTGTTTGCCCTTTTTGACTCTGAATCAGTATCCCTTTTTAAGTCACTGTTGATCTCAGAGGTAAATTCCCAGAAGATTTCACTGATCAACATAAAGTCCAAGGAAATATTTAATTGTCACTGCTTCAAATTTTTTGTGAATTGAACATGACATTAAGATACAAATAACCAAACATAGTTAATTCACAATAATATAATTGTTGTTCTTAATAAAACTATTTAAATTATGATGGAAATTAAGAGTTTCATATGAATTAATTGTTTTTTATCCCTGTGGACTAAAAGAACAACATATCTAAGCAAATTTAATCCACTGTGGTTTTTTTCAGTCCTCAACTGAACTTGACTTTGACTTCACTCTACCATTTAATCATTTGGTCAAAATTACACAAAACTTGATTTTTTATGTAACAGAATGGCTGCCATGCAGCTTTGTATGACATAGTTTTGAGGCTATGTGCATATATTTTTAAGGATGAGCAAAAGATGGAGTGATGAGTCAGGTCCTTAATCTGCTTCTGCTGTGCTTCACACTAAAATGCACGGGTGAAGGAAAGGGAAGGGGCTATCCCAGCCAAATAAGACAGATGAAACCAGAAAATGAAGAAATAAGGTAGGTTTCATTTCAACCACTGTCAACCAACTAGATAACAGGCATTTGGCTTAATGTTAATGTCCCCTACAGTGACTTTGGCAGCACCTGCAATAGTGATCACTCATGCCAAGTAGGGGTGCACAGAGAGGGGAGATGGATTGCCTTCTGCAGGTGTCCCTCTTGGCCCTCTGCACAGTAGAAGTCATATCTATCAGTTCGACATCTGACTTCTGTCTGGCTCCTGCTCCAAGTGGGGATCATGTGGCACTGGAAGTATGTGCTTGCTGCTGTGGAGAGCCTTCTTGCTTAACAGCTGCATCCTCCATCCCAGCAAACTGTGGAGATCTGGTGGTGTTCAGGCCTTTGGTCTGACAACCAAAAAGCACTGATAAGATCTTGCTAAGCCTGACTGTCATGATTGTCAAATGTTCAGGAGACACGTGAAAGCAAAAGCTTTGCTTAGTGTCTTAGCAATTGCAAGCAGATGGTGGGCATGTTTCTCTCTTGCTAAATGTAAGAGGACAGCTTCTTCGGCCTGACCAAGCCTGGGTGACCCGTCAGGGCTGCCAAGGGGTTTGAATCCACCTCACCCTAAGCAAGGAGCAAGTCAGGGTCAGGCGAGTTCTGCCAAAGGTGGAGACAGGGCACATCATGTTTCAGCAGCTCTGTGAAACATGGCAGAGTGTTTTACCTGCTGACAGCTCTGGAAAAGAGCGATGCAAAAAGACCCCAAGCTCCTGCTGCAGAGTGGGACCAAAAGCCTGAAGTACTGGCATCATTCCAGCTGCTTCCCCTCTGCTGTTTCCCTGCTGATCTGTGCAGGCAATGAGACAGTAGATGTGAGGGAAAGACTTCTTAGCTCATCTGGCTTCCCTCTTGGGCAAGGTAGACATACTCCATGCATTTTTGCATGGGATCATTCAGCTCTGTGAGGAAATGCCATTTCAGATCATCAGGAATAAACTTCTGAAAAGTTCCTCTTGTGCACCTAACAAGTACAGTTGGTGTGAAGATAAAAAGTAGGTATTTGGAAAAAAAAGTGGCTCTGAGGTACAAGAGATGTGTCAGCTCTCCAACCCCAACTCGCCAAATGTTTTTCTCCTTTACTGCATGGAAGGCTCAGTTGAGCACAAGCTTGTTTGCTTATTTATTAAGTACATATGTTTTATGGAGTCTATGATTGGCAGAAAACATTCCAGCTTTTGGACCCAAGGGCAAAATCCTTCTTTCCAATCTGTACAGATGATCTTTATGCTGATATTTTGCTCTTCCTAAGGGATTTCTGTGCCATGAGGGAAAGAGAAATATCCGAGCTCAAATCCACCAGGTGTATCTGAAAGGAAAATCCTGCTTTCTTATCATCCTCATTACCTCCCTCAGAAAAGGAGAAATGTAAAAAGGAAAATGCAATAGAAAATATTATTGATATTGCTAATATTTAATAAACTGACTGTCCTTTACTAAATCTGGTGGCTTTTTGCAATGAGCTGAGAGTTCCATCAGCATTAGCAGGACTTCATAGCTCAACATAAGAATGGAGATACTTCTCTCACACTTATCTTAGCCATTTTCTGTGAGAAAGAGCAGCATTTTGAAAGGGTTTCCTTTCCACTCTTTAGATGTGTGTGATCTTGGATCACCCCTCCAGTTTCTCTTTCTTTTTTTTTTTTTTTCACCAAGTGTAGTCATTTCCAATAAGGTTCATGAAGAGTTTCTGCTTTTGAAGGTCCCAAATGGCTTAAATCACTCCTAGCACAAATGCACTCTCTATTGTGGAAACTGAAACCTGCCACACCATAAGGTGATCTGTATATTAGAACCAGATATCCCTTCACATCTGTATTTCCAAGCAGCAAAGAGGTATGTTTTGAGTTAACTTACTTTTAGAGTGGCTCATCTGATAGAGATATAGCTATAAATACTGCTAAAGGGCTGGTGTTTGCCAGGCTTTTGCAAGGATGCTGGCTGGGGAGAGGAGGAAGGGTAGACTAGAGGTACTCTCCTTTGCAAAATATGCATCACCTACTCAAACTACCATAACTGAGCACCATGATGACAGAGCACTTTATCTTCCTGCTAAGGAAACTGTGGTCCCTTGCCAAATGAACAACAGGGTTTTGGATTCTTCAGCTTTGGATCCATGCTGGTACCAACCTCTAGTCTTAAGTGTAAACGGCATTACATGGCTTAGTTCTTCCACACTGAAACATCTACCAGGAGCAGTCTATGAACTTTATTACCCTATAAATGCCCTGACATGGACTGGAAGGGGACTGATGGGCCAAAAGCTGCCAGGGAGTAAGTTTACAGTGAAGACTGTTTTCCTAAGCCTGTGCTATGATCCTTTTGAATTTGCCTATGCACACTCAGACAAGAAAGACAAGTCACATGAAACATTTGAGCAGCACCAGGGAAGACCAAGTCATCTGTGACCTGGAACAGAGGGGCCACACCATTAGAGTGTGCCTGCTAAAGAGAGCAGTCCTACCTCCAGCTGAGTGCCTTCTCCTCACAAAATTCAGTCAACTGCATCTTCTCTGCAGAACTGCCCTTCATCCCCCTGCACCATGCTATGTATTGTCATAAAGCAGCAAGGAAGTTTCCCCAACACCAGACATCTGGAAGGAGCCATGCAAAATGATTCACCTGACTTTTCCTCTATGTCAGGCACTCTCTGAAGGCATGGACAATGTTGGTGAGATAAACTTTACCTTTAGGAAGAACATAGGATGAAAAGGTTAAACACAGAGGTCTCCACTTAGTTTGATTTGTCCCCTACAGTACACGTGGGAGGAGAATTTTGCATGAGAGGACACAAAAGGGGCATTGGCACATCTTCCTTAGTCAGTAGGACATCCCTATACACACAACTAAGGTGCACCTTCGGCTCTCCTCACCCAACTCTCCAATACTGTCTCCATTTAAATCAAGGCTTTAGATTCCTCTGGGCAAGACATGGATTTACACTGTGCAACATGTAAATGTTCCTGCAACAAATCCACTTGTTGCTCTAATTTCAGATAACTGCAGCATAGATTTTATTATTCATAGCCAGAGGCTTGTGTAAATTTCTAGGTTGACTTTGCATGTCCTCACAGGGCAGAATGTGAGCTGTGGTGTTCAGGTTTCATGATGAATTACTGTGGGAACTGGCTTGAGCTATCGTAACACAACTCAAGGACTTTGTGAAGTCAAAGGGGAGTCTTATGAGAAGGAGCTGATATGGTTTGGTTTCCTGCTGAGCCCCACTGAGATCCTGGAGGAGATAGCACTTCTCAGTGCTGCTTGCCCAGAGAAAGCAAACAGAGTTTTACCACTGAGTTCACTCGGTGCTTGACCCACCCTTCCTACTGCTTCAGGGTTTTCCAGGACTAATCAGACTTGATAACAAAATAATTCAGAACAAGAAAGTGAATTCATTTGGGGTTTCCATAGATTTACATTAGGATCTGAGTTCATTACAATATTAATTTTGACTAGGTCCAGTCCTTTCTAAAGGCATTTCAACACTACTTTCATGTCATGTGAAAATGTAGTTTTTTGTATACCACAATAAACATATTCATATGTATGTAACTGTATATATCTCTAGATATGAATCTCCACATATGCTGGAGCATTGCAAAACCATTTATAATCTATTACAGAACCTTTTGAAAATTACATTCATTCCCAGATTTTAATGACTCACATAAACTCTAACGACTCATTGATTTCTACAAAGATTATTTCTTGATTGACTCAAAAATTCATGGTTTTACATTTGCATATACATCATTGGTGAAAGGCTTTTGTTGGGGGGAGGTGGGAGGGATCTGTGTGCCTTACTTAAATATGATTTGCAGAAGCATAATTTTCACATGACAGTGGAGAACACTTTCCTTGATCTAATGATGGTTTTAAAGGTTGATGTGTTGTCCTCTTTTATGATGAATGACTTAAAAGTCAGTGGCCAGGAGATGTTTTCTGTTTTCTATCTGTGCAGAACACACTTGCTTCTTATTAATATAACTCATAAATAGATGTAATTTTTTTTAATAGAATAAATTTTAATGTAATTTCACAAGTTTTCTTGGGCATTTTCCTTAGAATACACACAGTATGAGTTATTTTATTATCAAAGTGAAAAAACTAGTATGATTTTTACTCCAAGGTTAGTGTCATTTGAGGGCTAACTTTGATCCATGCATCAATTTTCCTTTTACACAACTGTAAAAGTACAAAGGATGTTTTGTACTGTAAGTTCTTAATGCTTTCTTTGATTGAATGTGGCTCCATCCTGGAATTAATCTAAAACTCCTGAGTCAATCAGATTTAAGAAGGTATGAGTTTTTACAAAATTCACTAAGCTCCAACAGTTTTTGAAGTTTGATCTAAGAATCCAATGTATCAACACATGGGGAAGTTCATTATAGTTCTTAACAACATTTAATGCTCCACTAAAATCATTCAAGATCGGATGAGAGGAGAACAGCATTTTAAAGAATTTTTACCTAAGAATCCCCATGTTCTACCTGAAAATATTCAGATTCAAACTTTAAATACATACAAACTGAAGACTACCTTGTTAATTAAAAATTAGTTTGATTTTTCTGAGTTGCATAATACAAAAATCAAATATTACATGTCATTTCAAAACTGAGACTATTATATTCTCTTGTAACAATGCAATTTTTATTTCTTTTTTTTAGTTCTCTAGGTCTTTTGATTTAGGCAAAATAATGAGTTGAATGCTGTGCTTCATTTCAGGAAACCTTAGTTTTCTGGGGAAAAATAATTCCAAAAGTCTTACAGATAATAGGTTAATGTTCTAAAAAGCTTTGAAAAGTCAATTTTTTTTTTACAGTGTCTCTGTATTTTCCAACATGATTGTTAACAGAACAAAATATCTATGGTTAGGTCTGGTAAGGATCTCTTTCAATAATGTTCTTTTNTTGTATTATAATTGTTAGGTCATTTCAGTAGGGACTATTTTTTATTTATTTATTTATTTTTATTTATTTCTTATAATTTTGATGATGACTTATTTTCTCTGCATCTCCAGTCAAACAACTAAATATTTCTGCAAGGGCCCTTGAATTTTTGCACATGGAAATGATATTCCCCAAAATCATTCTCTAGCTGTTTTCTTAGTTAATATATTCACGTACCCAGGGATATTTCCCAGTTCGATAATTTATCATCGGTTAAAATAACCCTCACTTAGCAAGAAACTGCTCATAAGCGATGCGATTCATGCTCCCAGTTGTATAGCATCTCTAACGAGCAATAAATCGCGGACAGTCAGGACATGCCACGGGCTGGAAGTTTCAATCCAAAGCACTTAGTGACTATCTGTGAATAATGAATACATTCATGGGACACAGCAGGAGTTGTGCAGCGTCCTTGAAAGGGGAAAAGTTCTCTTCCAGTATCACCGATCGTGAAGAATTCTGTTGGATTTGCATTATAAAAATAATACACTGGAGGGGGAAAAATAATAAATTTCTCTGTTACCCCATCTTCAGGGACCCCTTTAAAATTCACCGCTAATTCAGAAAGGAGTCTACAGTGTTGCTGCACGTAAGCGCACTTTAACTCACATTTAAAGGACTTTAGGGTTCCCTACCTGCAAGAAAAAGGATTTCCCACTGCCGCGTTGTCCTTGCCCGTTGTAGATTCCCATTCCCAAAACGGAGTGACTCAGTGAGGTGCGCACAGGACCTTCACCCAGGCAGGGGGGCTGCGGGGCAGACTCCTCTGAAACGCCTGCTCCGTTTGTCCCTGTGAGCCTCAGCGGGGCATAATCCCCTATCCCAGGGTCCTGCTCCGTATCCACCACTTTTTGAAGGCGGCAGAGCCGGAGCAGAGACCTGGCGAACTCCGCAGGGATTAAAGATGACCTGGTGGGAGAGTCTGAGCGGCTCCCCGGGGTAGCTGAGAGGGCCCTTGCCTTCCGGAAGGAGAGGGAGGGAAGGAAAGATGTTACACAGAGATTTAGAGGGTTGATCTTTGGTTTGTGGGGCTTGTATGTTTGTTTGTTATTTTGCTGCTGGTTTGTTTTATTGTTTGGGGTTGGCTTATTTTTGTTGTTGTTGATTTTGTTTTGTTTTTAAAGTAGATATCCAAACCATCCCATCAGCAACTCTGCTCCTCTAGAGGAGCTTTGGACCCGAAAAAAAATAATGCTGCTTTCTAATAACTGATTTTGCACTTTGGTTGCTCCCGACAGTTTACTGAAGATGTTAATATGGTCTTTATTTGTTTTATTTCTATACTTAAACAGAACCTGGTTGAAGTAGTATTNTCACATGACCCCCATAATTCTCCTGTGGCTGACCCTAACCAGTACCAATAAAACCATGCATTCTCTCACTATACATAAGAAAAAAATAATGTTTTGCAAGGAAATCACTGTCAAAGAGCCTTCTAGAAAAGTCACTTTAAAACTGGATTGTATTATAATTGTTAGGTCATTTCAGTAGGGACTATTTTTTATTTATTTATTTATTTTTATTTATTTCTTATAATTTTGATGATGACTTATTTTCTCTGCATCTCCAGTCAAACAACTAAATATTTCTGCAAGGGCCCTTGAATTTTTGCACATGGAAATGATATTCCCCAAAATCATTCTCTAGCTGTTTTCTTAGTTAATATATTCACGTACCCAGGGATATTTCCCAGTTCGATAATTTATCATCGGTTAAAATAACCCTCACTTAGCAAGAAACTGCTCATAAGCGATGCGATTCATGCTCCCAGTTGTATAGCATCTCTAACGAGCAATAAATCGCGGACAGTCAGGACATGCCACGGGCTGGAAGTTTCAATCCAAAGCACTTAGTGACTATCTGTGAATAATGAATACATTCATGGGACACAGCAGGAGTTGTGCAGCGTCCTTGAAAGGGGAAAAGTTCTCTTCCAGTATCACCGATCGTGAAGAATTCTGTTGGATTTGCATTATAAAAATAATACACTGGAGGGGGAAAAATAATAAATTTCTCTGTTACCCCATCTTCAGGGACCCCTTTAAAATTCACCGCTAATTCAGAAAGGAGTCTACAGTGTTGCTGCACGTAAGCGCACTTTAACTCACATTTAAAGGACTTTAGGGTTCCCTACCTGCAAGAAAAAGGATTTCCCACTGCCGCGTTGTCCTTGCCCGTTGTAGATTCCCATTCCCAAAACGGAGTGACTCAGTGAGGTGCGCACAGGACCTTCACCCAGGCAGGGGGGCTGCGGGGCAGACTCCTCTGAAACGCCTGCTCCGTTTGTCCCTGTGAGCCTCAGCGGGGCATAATCCCCTATCCCAGGGTCCTGCTCCGTATCCACCACTTTTTGAAGGCGGCAGAGCCGGAGCAGAGACCTGGCGAACTCCGCAGGGATTAAAGATGACCTGGTGGGAGAGTCTGAGCGGCTCCCCGGGGTAGCTGAGAGGGCCCTTGCCTTCCGGAAGGAGAGGGAGGGAAGGAAAGATGTTACACAGAGATTTAGAGGGTTGATCTTTGGTTTGTGGGGCTTGTATGTTTGTTTGTTATTTTGCTGCTGGTTTGTTTTATTGTTTAGGGTTGGCTTATTTTTGTTGTTGTTGATTTTGTTTTGTTTTTAAAGTAGATATCCAAACCATCCCATCAGCAACTCTGCTCCTCTAGAGGAGCTTTGGACCCGAAAAAAAATAATGCTGCTTTCTAATAACTGATTTTGCACTTTGGTTGCTCCCGACAGTTTACTGAAGATGTTAATATGGTCTTTATTTGTTTTATTTCTATACTTAAACAGAACCTGGTTGAAGTAGTATTTTGTTCCTGAGTATACACATATATGTATGTATATGTGCCTGTGTATGTGTATAGTTATAAACAAAATAAATAAAATATATAATATATATATATACAGCGACATCAAGCAGAGGCAGATATTGGCCAAAAATTCCCTTACCCCCAGCGCTGCCGTCTGATTTCTTAGGAACGTGACAGGAACTGAGTGATCAAAAAGCGCCGCTTTTTAGGCACGAAGAAAGGAACATGATGCACCACCCCAAACCATCTCTGCCCGCAGAGCTGGGGGTCAATAGTCTCCCGCAAAGATCCGGGCTCCGAACGCTCCGCGGCCCTTAAAAGCAGAGAGGAGCAGAGGTGAGGGTGCGAGCGATAAAGCCTGTCTTTCATTCCACTTCTATTTTACGACACATCCGAGGCAGTGCTAGTGAAGGGAGAGCAAGGGGAGACATCAAACACCAGCAGGGTAATTGCATTCACATTGCAGAAAGCCCACTCCGTGCTGGAGGTGGCAGAGCAGAGGCAGGAGTGGTCGGCCTGCCAGCACCGTGACTCACCGGCGGCTCTTGTCGCACTCGTATACGCTTTTTCAGCCCCAAATACAGCCCATCGTCTGTTGATTCCCTAAGGAGCCAGGTCCCCAAGCCTCACTGCTCCCTGCCCTCTGCGCAACAACCAGCTGTCGAGCAAACCCTGTCAGAGGCTCAGGAACTGTCGGAGACTGTGACGGGGGGGTTATCTCACGGGCATTCCACGCTGGCGGGCATCCCATACCAGTGATGGGCACAGACTCGGAGACAGGACTGTTCAGCCGAACACACCTCACCAGCAGTGGGGCCGGGGCCCACAGGCTGCAGCCCTTCCGCACCTCGCGGAGCTGCACTGGACCTTGAGGTCTCCAAAGCCTCTGAGAAAAACATGTACCTGAGAAAGAAACAGAGCCAAAGCTGGAAAAAGAAAAAAAAAATAAAAAAGTGTCCCCACCACTTGTAGTCTAAAGCGAGTCTCAATGCCATCTCTGCCGAAAACGCGGTGAAATTCTTACTGACACACGGGAGGGATCAGGAGCTGCCCAGGGAAAGCCTCTCCACTCTGCTGCCTGCAAAACCCCAAATATTTACCGTGCCGCAAAGAGACGGGCTTGGGAAAGAAGGCAGCAAGGAAAGGAGAGGTTCCACCTCCCCGCGGCCACGCTGAGCCCCGCCGGAGACGGGGGAGAGGTAGCCCGGGGTGATGGCAATGCCCTTGGCACAGGAGCCACCCCCCGCACCGATTACCGCCGGGCAAGTGACACCGAAAGGCGTTAGGGCAAGGGGCCCGGGAGGTCTTTCTGACATTAAATTACGAGAATACCGTCACTGGGTACTTTTTCTGCTCTGTTTACAGAAACATGATGGGTGGCTGAAGGAGACATTCAGGGAACAGACGACATTTTTTTCATCATAATAGACACTAAGAATATTAAGCATGAAATATTAATAATGTCGCTATAGCAATACAAGAAGTGTGTAAACTTAACTGTGAGCTTAAAAAAATTCCCCATATACATGGGCATGTATGTGGAAGTTTTGTATTTGTAGGTATAAAATTATAATCAACCTGATTTTGTGTTTCAGGAATATGTCTGAATATGATTTTCACAAACGCTGTTCAGCATATAGCTGAAACTGCCAAACAGTTAAACGTTATCCTACAGAAGTAGGAGAGGGGGAAAGGAAGAATAAATTTACTCTTAGTACTTTTATTAAACTATTTCTAAGTGGAAAGCAAATATTACAAAAGTTGCATGATCACTCTGTAGGGACACTTTATAAGATAAGGGATACAAGCATGTCTTTTACAGATGTACAAGTTGTATATAGGATGTATAGAAGTGATCACGGTCCACAGTTTTCTCTTTATTCCGGAAAGCACACATATATTTTCTGAGTCTGCAAGTCAAACAGAGCTGACAGTTTACGGTACATAAGAACTATATGTCAAACTCATATTTCCTATCCAGGAACACGGATCAAGATGCGCAGACGATAAAAGTCATATTTGTTAAGGTCACTCCTGTGCAACAAGTGGCAAATGCTCTGTCGCCTGATTTGCAGTTCATGAGGCTGCCCTCGATCTCTGTCCAGGTAAGACCGAAAGCCGAACGTGCTGCCGTATATTCCTGCTTTTCCAGAGCATATTTCAGAGCTCCATCAGTTTGCATCTTTCTGCATTTTTTGGAAGTGGAATTAGTCCCTTATTTTCGTTCTCCTTAGTTTTATATTCTTTCAAAAATAGGCCCTGACCTCAAAGGTCCCCACTGCCACTTTGGAAGAGGGAGTGAACCCTTTCTTTGTGTGTCGGGGAAGCCGGCTTTGCTCCCGACTGCTTCCCAGCCCCGCCGGGCACTCCCGCTGGGCAACAACCGGTGCCCCCGTTCTACAGCGGGAGGGAGAGGCGGGGCTTGGAGAAGGGTACTTGTCCAGAACTACCGCAAAGGGGAACAAGAAGGGATCCTCCGGCAGAGGAGAGCAGAGGAAGAGGAGAGAGTTGGGCTGCAGATGAACAGCGCAGGGGCATCTGTGTACTCACCCAAACCTCCACGGGTCTCCGACGTGAACTCTGTACGGACTCGTCTCTCTACCAACCTAGCTCGCCTAGTCGCAAGGGAAAAGCCAGAGAATAATCCTCCGGCCCTGGCGCATCGCAGTGAAGGGGACTTTAGTGGGGTTGCAGGGAGTCCCTGTCTTGAGGCGAGTTCCAGAGGGTCGGCAAAAGGGGGCAGGGGGGCGATGCCTCTACGGCTTCCCATGAAATAGGATCACAGTAAGAAAAAGAATAAAAAAGTCGGGCTGAGGAGGGGCAACGCGATGAGCCACGGGCTGGCTCCTGGAGCGGGCAGCGCATCGCCGCGGCCTCTCCACCCGGTGTGGCGGAGACGGGGTGTTCTGGACCACCCCTTCTCCGATGAGCTGGGCTGGCTGTCTTCCTAAATAAACTATAGGGACACCATATGTACATATATAAAAATATGTCTATATATGTATATACACATATATAAAGGTAAACCAACCGGGCCTCAGGAGACCCCTTAGAGGGGAGTCCTACTCACCTCCCTACCGGGCACCCTCCCCTCCACCGGCAGGACACTACCTGCTCACGGGGGTAGTCCCCGCCCCCCCCCAAAAAACCGCCTCAGCCAGGGGAGCTCCGCTCTGAGGACAATCTCACGGCCCCCCGGTGCCGTCTCTCCGGGCGGCGGAGGGCGCATCTCCTCCGTCCATCGCCGCAGCCACATGGAAGCGCTCGGCGGAGGCGGGCGCGGGGTGATTATTATTAATTACTTTAATGCACCCGCAGCGCCCATTGGCTGGCGGGGCTGCCCTCCCAATGGGAGGGCCGGGACTGCAGCAGCAGAGCCC